>CAJQZJ010003646.1:3157275-3170196 GCA_907164525.1 Lophiomys imhausi | reverse complement strand
GTGTGTGTGTGTGTGTGTGTGTGTGTGTGTGTGTGTGTGTGTGTGTATGTGTATGTGTATGCAGGTTTTACTGGGCACATATCTGTCATGAAGAATACAAGAAAGGCTCAGCACTGTGAACCCCAGCAGCTCCAGGAAGCTGGCAAGGGGGAATGCTGAAGAAGGCCGATAAATGGTGAAATGGGTTAGCAGGTAGGATGCTGGTCAAAGCCGGCTGAGGCTGCATGACAAGGGGATTCATTCTCAGTTCTTTCTGGTTTGTTTGAAGATTTCAGGAGTGACCGAATAAAACTGTAACCAACTTTGCTATTAATTTTGGAAGCATGAATTTACACTTGGCTCTTTTTTCTTTCTGATACCTGGAAACTAGGACCTTGTGAGTGTTTGTCAAGTGCTACGCTGAGCTCCATCCCCCAGCAATTTTTGACATGGAAGCTGCTTAGAAGGAACGTCTTGATGACAATGCAGGAAGACATCTGATTATTACAATACCACGTGTGCTCTCTCAGGTTCTGTGAGGCACCCTGGTGTCCTGGACGCACCTTGGAGAAACTGGAGATCATTGTTCAGCCTCTGTGGGCTTCAGCCTTTATCTGTGATGTGAAGATTGGGGGCTGAATTCTGTGTTCTTCAGATATAGTGGAGCTGGAGTTGTTTATGGGAGCAGAGAGGGACAAGGTGGGGGGATGGGATGCTCCTAGAACATTCCATGGGAAAACAAAGACTAACTCACTCTGGTTTTCTTCTCAACCGCTTGGATTTCTCTGCAGCCAATTTGGAAGGCGGCACACACACTCCAGGGAGGATCATATCCCAACAGGAGCAGCAGCTGACTTACAGGAGGCACTTTGCAGGGACCCAGTGCCCGCCACTGGTGACAGTGACGAATGAAGGGGCCTGGTGGACTGCATGTGGATGTGGACCAGGATGGTTGATCCACATCCACCCAGAGTAAAATCGAAGGCTCCAATTTGGCCTGCTGAACAAACATATTTATGGAGGCTTATTGAACACAAAATTAATTTAGGAGCCATTAGTCTGCAAGAGGAGTCGACTGGCAGCCACATTGGGTGCTTAATGGATAGCAGCAACGGAGTGAGCCAGGCTGCCACAGCCTTTTGTTTGAATGAGAAAATATGAGTTCCCCAGCGTGCTGTGGACTCCACACCTTTCTCTAGAATAACTCAGCCTCTGGATAGATCCAGGGGACAAAAGAGAGTCCTGAAGAAAGTAGGACCTCAGAGCCAACATCGTCACGTCAGAGTCGGTCTCAAGAGGATGGGCGGCTGCCTTGGGACCCCTTCCCCTTCCACCCTGGCTGCCTCACTGTGCTCTTGGCTTGGAGTTCATTTGCCTTACTGTATATCCATGTTGCAGGAGCACGTTAGAAACACAGACTTCCAGGTCCTGCTCCGGGTGGACTGAAGCAGTGAATGTGTTTTGGTCAGGTCCCTAGTTCATGCCTGTGTGTGCATGTGCACACGTGTGTTTGTGTAAGTGTGTGTGCACATGTGTATGTATCCACGTGGAAGCCAGAGGCGGACTTCAGGGTCTTTTGCTGGGACTCAATTAGGCTACGACGACTGGCTAGTGAGTCCCAGGGATCCCCGTCATTTTCTCCCCGGTGCTGAGTTCATAAGCACACACCACTACACTCAGGCTTCTAAGGTAGGTGCTGAGAACTGAATTTGAGTCCTCTGCAGGAGCATTCAAGCTCTTAACCCCTGAGCCATCTCTCCAGCCCCCTTTAGTCTTTTATTTATTTATTAATATTGTGTGTGTGCTATGGTGACTCTGTGGAGGTCAGAGGACAGCTTGTGAGAGTTGGTTCTCTCCTTCCACCATGGGGTTCCATTGATCACACTTATACGTTGTCAGTCTTAGAAGCCAGCACCTTCATCTCATTGGCCCTTTCTGTCTCTTTTCCCAGGGTCCCTTCTGCAGTAGCTTTATTAGAAGAGGCAGGCACCAAAGGTACTAGGTTCCTTGGACGACGTGTGAAAACACCTTTATTCTATAGCCCATGGGACCGGCAGTTTGCTTGTGCATAGAGTCCCAGGTGGGGAGTAATTTCTCCTCAGATGTTTAGCATGTCTGCTCTGCTGCCTCTACCTGACCTGTCTGTCTAGCTATCTACAGACTCCCCAAAAGCTGTGGGATCCGAGGTTATGCCTTCCACTCTTACATAATGGACCTTATGGAACTTCATCATTGTGCTAGGTCCATGGTAAGTTTAAGTTTTAGGAATTTATTTCCTTGAAAAATTTTCCTGCCCCCTTTTTATTGTTTTTTTGTTTTTTTTTTTTTTTTCAGACAGAATCTCTGTGTGACCCTAACTATGCTGGAATTTGCTATGTAGAGCAGGCTGGCCTTGAACACACAGAGATCTGCCTGCCTTTGGCTTCATGTGCTGGGATTAAAGGCATTTGCCACCACCACCTAGCTAGTTTTTGTTTGTTTGTTTTGTTTTGGTTTTGGTTTTTTTCTTGATATGACTCATGTTACTAAATATTGCATTTTGGTATGATTCTGTCTGTCTCCCTACCTCCCTCCATCCCTCCCTCCCCTATCCTTCCTTCCCTCCCTTTCCTTCCCTCTTTCTCTCTCTCTCTCTTCTTCCTCTTCCTTTTTCTCCCTCTAATTTTTTGAGACAGTGCCTCATATAGCCAAGGATGGATTCAAATTTGCTCCATGTAGCCAAGGCTGACCGTGAACTCCTGATCTTCCTGCCTCCCCCTCCTAAGTGCTGGGATCACAGGCATGCCCCATCACACCCTGCTTTTAGTTAACATCTATGTTTTAATAAGTTTTATTTACTTCCACAGATCGTTTCCTTGGCACACCTATTTTTTGTTTTTGTTCTCTTTCATGTTGTGAAGCTTCTTTAAAAAGCTTGGTGTTCTTTGGGGTTGAGTTCATGATCAGAATCAGGTGCAGACAAGCTGAATGGGTTGGTTGAACAGCCTGCTGCATGGGTGGAGTTTGTTGACAGTTGGCTTTACTTAAAGGAGGACCTTGTGTGTCAGCTTCTAGAATTCTTCCCCTTACCCCCTCTCCCTCTCTTGCAGTTGAGATCTCCGCCTGAACATTGTCACGGGGAAGGGTGTGTGCACATCATGCTGACAGCTGAGATCTCCGCCTGAACATTGTCACGGGGAAGGGTGTGTGCACATCATGCTGACAGCCAATGAATATGAATCTCCGTGGCTATAATTTCACTTTACAACTTTGTTGTGATTTAGGCTAACGTGAGCGTCAGCGGTTTCTATGCCCCTTCCTGGCTCGTGACAGTGGTTGAAAAGCCTGACTCCTTTATGGCTCTGTAGCTTTCAAAGCAGAGTCCAAACTTCTATGACATTCCCTACCTAGACTCTTGCCTTGCAGCCTGTGCCCTTCCTTCCTTCGTGCGAATGCCTCCCCGGATGCCGGATGCCGTCAACCCATGTGGTCATTTTACTCAGTCGCCTCATTAATTCTGGGGAGCGTGTCCTGAGCACAAGATTGACTCCTATTTAATTTTTATTCCCAACTTAGCGTCTGATACATTGGAGGAACCCATTATTGATGTTCGAGCATGAAACAATGAAACTGATATAGCTCTTTCCTCCCCATTTTAAGCTGTGGGATGAAAATTTAGCTTTCTGAGTGTGGGGTTAGAATGCCTCATGCAGAAAATATAGCAGACAGGGTTTTGGGTTCACAGCCTTGTAAGTGATGGGTATGAGGGTTTAGTCAGCATTGCAATAATATACTACTGAGCTCAGATGCAAGACATACTATTTATTACAGCATTTGAAGTTATACCAAAGGGAGGGAGTTGGGCTGGAGGGACATGTGGTCAGCAAAGTGCTTGACGACCGGAGTCAGACCTCCCAACCCCGTGTGGAAAAGCCAACATAGTGGTGCATGTTTGTAATTCCAGAACTGGGAAAGTGGAGGCCAGTGGGTTCCTGGGGCTCCCTGGCTGGACAGTGCAGTCCAATCTGCAAGCTCCATGTCAGTAAGATCCGGATAGAGGGCCCTAAGGAATGAGTGGCCATCCTAGCTTCCACATGAGTGTGCACATGCACCTGCACACACATGAACACATACAGGAATACATATGTGCATGTACACATACACACAGAGGGAGAGGTGCTGAACTGTCTCCAGTCTCTGGTGTGTGTGGCATTTTTTTTTTTTTTGTCTGTGGAGTCTTTTCTTGAACCATAGCCCCTCCATTTGAGTTTTCACTCTTCCCAAGCTGAGATCTTTGCTCAGCTGAGCAAAGTCACCCAGAACACCAACTCCTGCCTGCTCTTTCCAAGGTCATTTGTAGGGCACCCCAGCCTTCTGATGTGCTAAACAGCCATAACTGGAGAAAATTTAATAAACAACCATTAAGTTGCTAATACAAGCGTCAGGACTCATTTATCTCATAGGTTCTGATAATTAATGAAGATTAGCTGCAAATACGAAGCTACCTAGCATTCCAGTCTGACCCAGAAATGGCCCTGAAGCCCTTGTCTGTTACCCTGGTGGCTATTAATCTGGCAGGAGATCTTGGGACCCTCTGTTCACTGCCATCAGAGGGAGGGCAGCAATGGAAATACAAGTCATATTGAAGTGACTTTGGAGGAGGGTCTCAGGTGAGCTTCCTCTCTCTCCTAAGGTCTTGCCACTTGGAGGTTAGGAGACTTAAGAGAGCTTTCTGGTGAGTTACAGAAATGGTGGTGAATCTCTTTAAATCTGTATGGGGCTGGAGAGAAGGCTTAGTAGTTAAGAACTCTGCTACTCTCTCAATTTCAATTCTCATGTGGTGGGTGGCTCACATCTATCTGTAACTCCAGTTCCAGGGAACCCGACACCCTCTCCTGGCTTCTACTGGCACCAGGCTCAGAAGAGGTGCACAGACTTACGTGCAGGCAAAAGGCCTGTAGACATACAATGAAAAGTTATAAATCTTCATGTGTGCACACATGATGTGTATTTGTGTGTGCCAACATGCACGTGACACTGTGAGCATGTGGAGGTCAGAGGGAGACCTTGGGTGTTGGTCCATGCCTTCTGCCTTATTTAAGATAGGGCCTCTTGTTCACACGTTTTCACCAGGCTAACCAGCCCCGGTGCTTCCAGGGACCCTCTTGTCTCTACTTTCCACTGTGCCACAGATTACACACATGAGCTGCTGTGTCCAGCTTTAACTGGCTTCTGGGGATCCACATTCAAGTCCTCTCATTTGCACAGCTTTTTATCCCTGGGCCATCTCCCTGGCCTGGGCGACTTCTTTTAAACTTGGTGCTTTTCCCTCTGGAGAGAGGCTATGGAAGCCAGGGTGGGGAAGGGTGTTCTTGGCTCTGCTGTCTGGTGTTTGGGGGGAGAGAGTGGTGTGGGAGAGCTGGCGTTACTCTGAGGCTCTAGGAGCCTCTGGAAACCTATACCAAGGAAGACCAGTTAAAACAACGGAGGGATCAACCAAGCCTTATGTGGATGGCTATTTTAAGGCAAAAGGGAAATAACTTGGATGGAAAAAGAGGTGAATGGAAATTCAAACACCTCCCAAGAGACTCAGTTTGCAAGCCCCTCATGCTATCCCTCCATTTCTCCCTCCCTTCCTTCCTTCCTCCCTCTTTTTATCTTTTTCTCTGTCTGTCTTTCTCTCCTCTCTCTGTCTCTGTCTTTCTCCTTTGTCTCTCTTTGTGTCTCTGTCCCTCTCTGTCCCTCTTTGTCCTCACCACCATCAGGAGCCCTGGATCTGGCCTCCACTGTGGTGTTCGCCAGATGAACTGCCTGTCTGTGTTGCCTTGGGCAGGGCCTCTTGAGAATAGAGTGGTGTTTTTGTCCGCTGCATGTTGACCTTGGCAGGTGCAAGAACTACTCATTCCAAGGCAAACTACCATCTTTTAGAGGAGAGGGCTGGGCCCAGCATCCATGCTGGGGATGGGCCATTTGCTCAGCTGCCCAAGACTGCTCCAAGTGAATAACCTCCTTCTTCACCCCTTCCACCAGGCCTCCCACTGGGGAGAAGCAGGCATAAGGTCTGGAGGTAACCAGAGGGGTCTGAGTGAGGGGGTGGGGTGGGGGATGAGGTGGGGGAGCTGTGGGAACAGGGAGCTTCACAACCAGGGATCCAAGAATCCCTGGCACAGCCAACTGCTGATTTGGACAAATGAGAGTTTGTTGGCCAGGCCGATGTCACAAGTGTGTGGAGCTTGCTGGAGAATGGAATCTTGTTTGCAAACAATCAGCCTCCAAGGCAGATCTGGAAAGACAGGGGGCATTTTCAGGAAGTTTTTCTCCAGATTCCCATCTCTCCTTCCCAGCTGTCATAGAATCTGTTCCTAGAGTTTGCCTCTCAGGACCAGAGAGGGTAGTGTATAGGTCAGAGAGGTGAGGGACCTTCAGCATCAGTTTTACACGTGAAGTCCCCTGTAGATCCCACCAGTGCAAGCCACTTAGATCAGCCATAACTGGCATCTAGAGGTCAGCCCACTGCACATTGGCTGTGTGAGTTGGTCTGGCCTCTCTGTGGACGGTCCAGCACAGATGGTGGAAGGGAACTATTGACTGACATATAAAGGCTGTGAAGGCTGAGGGGAAACATGTGGGAATGTGCTTATTCAGTTGATATCTTGGCCATCCCTCTAGGGCATCACATAGCGGGTTTCTCATTTCAGCTTCGAGATGCTCCTAAGGGGTAATGGGGGGCGGTGCTGCGGAAGCAATTCCATCCGCTTTGATGTTTGGGAGGCACTGCTAATGAGCATGCTGGTGCTGGTAGCCCCACATCTGGGACAGAGAAGACCCAAGTTTTGGGGTCTATCTTGTGTATGTTTTTCCAGTACCTAGTATAAAACAAAGTGCCCCAACAGATGGATAAGGTTGCACATTCCCATGACCCCTGAGGGTGTCTCCAGTTGGCTCCCTGAGAGCCTCATGCACCCAGGATAGCTATGAATGTGTCCCAACCCAACATTGTAAACTTACTGAAACTTGAATTAAAATGTAAAAATCTTTTACATTTATTTCTATATTCTATATGTGTATGTGGTGGGGGTGGGGTGGGAGGATGCCACAGAGCTTGTGTGGAGGTCAGAGCGAAGACAGAGGGAGTCTGTTCTCTGACATGTGATAGAGGGACCCATAAGGGGACAGAGAACATCTCTCTTTGTCTTCTTGTGACTTACCTTCATCACCAGGGGGCCAGCCACCTGACATGCTGCTCTGTGCCTCCTCCAACCATCCCTGGAGTCAGACGGCAGCTTGGGATCCCAGTTCCCAGTAGTTAATGACTATTCCTGTACTCTCACCCTCTAACCTCCTTCACTCTCCCAGTTTTTGTTTTGTTTTATTGTCTTCAGGCTTTTTCTTATTACATATGTAGTCCTTTATACCCCAAATCAATGGTGAGATAGTGCTGCACTCAGTGGTGTGTACGAGGCCCCGTGTTCCAACCGCAGCTCCACATAACCCAGGCACAGTAGTACGTGCCTGAGACCCCGTCACTCAGGCAGCAGAAGAAGGTTCAGAAGTTCAAGGCCAGTCTCGGCTACGTAGTAAGTTCAAGGACTGCTTGGGTTACCTGAGACCCTTTCTCTAAATACAAACAACACACTCCCTAGAGTAAAACCTCCTAAAATGAAAACACTGCACAATAATTCCAACAGACACGCAGAGAGAGCTATGCTTTCACCTTAGACTCAATCATGTTGTTTTTGTTGTTGTTTGTTTTTCTTTGAGTCTACATTGTACAAAGATACAAAGACATCTGCCTTTCAGTCACCTTCACCGGCATCCTTTTTGTGAGCACACACATCACCATGGGGACTTGTGCTGACCTTCACCGTGCCCAGTGTCCACTGTCAGAAAAGAAAGTTCTATCCTGTGTGTCTGGGGTGTTTTATCATCTTCCCTTTTGGGGTCAGGGATTTGGTCATCCATCTTTACCCTCTTCTCAGTACACACTTTTTAAAAAAGATTTATTTATTATGTTTACAGTATTCTGTCTGCATGTATGCCTACAGGCCAGAAGAAGGCATCTGATCTCATTATAGATGATTATGAGCCACCATGTGGGAGCTGGGAATTGAACTCAGGACCTCTGGAAGAGCAGCCAGTGCTCTTAACCTCTGAGCCATCTCTCCAGCCCCTTTCAGCCTTTTCTTACTGGCTGCACCCTGGCTTGGTTCTGGGTGGCCCACTTTCCCCCTCAAGGTTGGTTTTATGTTCATTTCATTTTATACATATTTGGATGGTCAATTCCACCTTCAGTTTCTCCTTGCCGCTGTTTTTCTTTCTTCTGCTACATAGTTGCTACTTAAATCTTGTGAGGTAGAGCTTTGGCCTCCTTTGAAGAGAAGTCTGACACTGACCTGAAGTCAGAACAGGACTTTTGGTGCCTTTCTCTTCTCCCATGCTCCTCTTGAGTAGGACCAGAGAAGGTCCAGAGGGAGCAGAAGGACTTCTGGCAAGACACAAGTGTGTTCTTCTCTCTGGCCTCTAATTGTAGAAACAGAGTATTCCAGTTCTTTCCGGTAAGTGCCCAATGAACACACTTGAGGGAATTCTAGATTCACCTGAGGGAATCTAGAATGTTTTTTTTATCTAACCCGATCTGGTGTCCTAGAACATGGGTGGCTTGTGGATGATGGAGCTGAGACCTGCTCACTGGCTAGAGACCGTCTTGTCAATTATTATGACCTAGCCTGTGTTTCCAGAATACCCTCATGAGCTTCACTGTAAGAAATCCTAAGACTGTTTTCTAAGTTAGGAAGTAACTCACATGTTACCCAAAGTTAGCCTGGGCTGCACCCACTGATTCCCACTGGAGGGTCATGTGTCATTCACCAGGAAGAATCCAGCGTCTTCCATAGTCTGAGTGGCCCATGTGAACCCACAACAAGGATCACAGGGCCCATATTGGGTCCTCTGTGCTTCAAGGATCCTAGATATGGTGCAAGGACAGTATGGCTTACCCAGGATGATGGCTTACTTCCATGGACTGTTTGGTAACCTTGCTGTAGGGTCCTATTAGAAACCCAGGTACTTGAGAAAGGACAGGATAAGGAGTGAGCCCAGCACTAGAGATTTCTCAGCTAACCTACCTTAAATCCAAGAAGTCTGAGAGGCAGGCCTAGCCTGCCTGGGCTGCACACATGGCTGAAGAATGTGGACGGCTAGGACCTGCTGAGCTGCCCAGCCATGAAGGCGTTCACAAGTTCCAAATCGCAGCGCGGACCTAGTTCCTAGGCCACATGGAACTTCACAAGTGCTTGGAACCAATGATGGCTGATCTGCCCTGGGACTTCTTGCTCAGAGCCTCTGCAATGTTTTCTAGCTCTCAGGTCCTGGCTGTGAGACCTCTGAATAAGTCATTTTCCAAGTGACTCATGGTCACTCTCAGTTTCCAGTCATCCACCAAACCTTTCGTGTTTGATCCAACACACATCTCCCCCAACTTTGTAAGGCCATTTACCTGTTGAAGAATCCTGAGCTCTTGGCCTGGACTTTCCTGGTTCCTGGCTCAGCTGCTCACCTCTGTGCCCTGCTGGTCAGATTGTTTCTCTGGCCTTGTAATTCTTGTAAATGGCAGTGGCAAGGGACTGGCATGGGGTGGGGAGAGATCATCAATGATCTGAGTTGTCATTGCTTCCAGATCTTACCAAAGGCCAGAGTAGGAAATATATTTTCAGAGTAATAAGCAAATCTGCCTGGTGCTATGGCACAAAGTTTTAACTCCAGTACTTGGGAGACAGGCCGGTGGATCTCTGTGAGTTTGAGGCCAACCTAGTCTACATGCAGAGTAAGTTCTAGACTGTACACAGGGAGACCTGTTTCAAAACAAGAAAAAAAAAAATAGAAAAATAAATAAATAATAAATCCACTCTAAGTTTCTATTTAAATATAGCATGTGGTTTTGTATGTCACAATTACATATTTGCCTTACTCTCTTATGCTGAAAATTCTCCTTCCTAGCAAGACTTCCTCCCTCCCTTCCTCTCTTTCTACCACCTTCTCTTCCTTCCTGAAGAGCTAATTTATATAGTTTCAGTCTCCGCTGAAGCTTCATGGCCCTGGAACAGCCACTCACCATGCCCCAGCTTCATCTGCTCATCTGTAAAATGGGTTTGAGAGCACCAGCCCTTCCTCCAAGCCCCCTGTGGCAGGTTTAGGCTGACAGCAATGCTGAAAGCTGTAGCAGGGCCTGGGAAGCACTAGGGGTATAAAGCAGACACCAGGGCCATCTGAGAAACTTCCTGTCCACACTGAGCATTGAACCAGCTTCAGTCAGCTTCAGCCAGTTTCATCCCGTGATGCCAGGTACTTCCAAAGCTGAGGCAGGGGGATGCAGAGTTCAGACCTGCCTGGGTCTTCAGGATGAGTTTAGGGTCTGCTCCACAACTTGGCAAGTTGCCATCTTAGACTCAAAAGTAAAAGAGGGCTGCGGGTGTGCGGCACTCACCGCACTCAGCTTGTGTGAGACACTAGTTTCAACTCCCAGTGTGACAAATAAAATAAAACCCTGAACAATTCAATATCCTTAATTTTCAGTTATTTTTCTGGGGGGGGTTGATTTGCCCAGGAAAACCTCTCAGTTTGCAATGTTTGTTCTCCCATTCAGTTCCAAAAATAAAACAAAAACAAAAACCTCACAAAAGAACAAACAACAACAACAAAAAAAAAAACAAGAAAATGTATTTTCCTGTCCTGATGGCTAAAGTCCAGTGCTACGAGATGTAAGAGCCTGAGGGAGAATGGAGGGATAGAAAAACCTTCCTTGCTTAAGGAAGAGTCCACTAGTCCCCAGGGTCTCACGTTTCCCCTCCTCATGGACTACGTTCAGTGAGAAGCTAATGGAAGAAAGAGTATTCCAAAGAACTTCAGACTGCTCTGTCACAGGATAGCTAGCCCTGCATGGTGACAGCCAAGACCTTTTTCTTCCCGGAGAGTCTAATGGCGGCAGAGCAAGAGGAAGGCTGCTCAGGCAGTGCAGGAGAAAGACAGGGCACATGGTGGCCCTGCAGGTGTGTTTACGTAAGAGAGGCTCAGGTGCTAAGTTGAAGGAGAAGCCCTGAAATTCAACTAGTGACATTGATTCATGTGATTTGAACGTCAAGGTTTGCCAATATGGTTGCAAGTCTTCAGGTACATCAAATGAAATGCACAGATAAAAATTTTAGTTGAATGAGGGAGACATTTTCTTCAGAGGTGTAGTCATGGGCAAGATGCCCCTCCCCACCTCCCTGTCAGCCACACCAATGAAGCTCATTGGCTCCCTGTCTTAATTGCTTTTCTTTTTTTTTTTTTTTTTTTTTTTTGGTTTTTCGAGACAGGGTTTCTCTGTGTATCTCTGGCTGTCCTGGACTCACTTTGTAGACCAGGCTGTCCTCGAACTCACAGAAATCCGCCTGCCTCTGCCTCCCGAGTGCTGGGATTAAAGGCTTGCGCCACCAAAGCCCGGCCTTAATTGCTTTTCTTGTTGCTGATACAGAACCTTCTGGAAAAAGCAACTTAAGGGGCAGGGGAGGGCTTATTTTGGCTCATCATTCAAGGTACAGGCCATCAAGGTAGCAGGAACATGGCAGCTGTCACATTAGGCTCACAGTTTTTGGGTAGAGAGAAACACATGCATGCTGGTGCTTAGCCCCGTCTCTCCTCTTACACAGTCTAGGATGTCCCTCTCAGCAACGGTCCTGCTCACAGTGGACAGGTCCCCTCCCACCCCAATAGAGCCATCAGTATAACCCCCTACAGGCATGCCCAGCGGGCCATCCTTCAGGTGTTCCAGATTCTGTCAAGCTGACGAGGTTAACTATCAGTCACCTCCACCAAAGACAAGAAAGTAGATAGGACGCTAGTAGGGAAGTGTTGTCAAGAGAAGGTAGTGTGTATGCTCACGTGTGCATGTGTATGTGTGTGTATGTATGTGAGAGTGTGTGTGATGCATGTGTGTGTGCATGTGTATGCATGCGTGTGTGTGTGCATGTGACTGATTAAACATCTGTTATATATACATCTATGACAGTCATCATGAAACCCTTCATTATGATAGCTAATGTATGCTAATGAAAGACAGTAGCTATTTTGTTTTGGAGGTGGTGTATATTATTCTTCGTGTAAGTTGAGAATCCATTTTATGAGACCCTGTCATGAAGTAATCCAAGGGTAGCTAGTGCTGGCTTTGTGTGCCATGTGGAGCATTAGTACTTCCTGTTCTTCGCTGACAGGGATGTTAACTGCTCTAGGGGCCAGTCTCAGGAGACCCTACTTTTCTCTCATTAAGTACAAATGAAAAGGTAGATCCTTTTCATTTCAGCAGAAGATGAATTTTCAATTGCACTTAATTTATTATGCTTAAATATGATACAAATTGGCAGCATTTAGTCAGTTATGTAACAATTTAATCCAGGGCAATTTTCAAAGCATGAAATAGCTAAGGGTTACAAGAATGAAGTAATTTTCAAGGAGTTTATTAATTATTACTTTGCAGGTTAATTTTTTTGTCAACTTGACACAATGTAGGGTCCTCTGGGAGAGTGAACCCCAGTTGGGAAAATACCCCCATCAGAATGGCCTGTACAGGTGTTTTATTGACTGATGATGTGGGAGGACCCAGCACACTGTGGGCAGTGCCATCCCCAGGCAGGTGGTTGGTGTTGGGATGTAGAAGAAAACAGGCTGAGCAAGCCACAGGGAGCAAGCCAGGAAGCAGCACCCCTCCATGGCCTCTGCTTCAGCTCTGGACTCCGGGTTCCTGCACGCTTCTGCTCCTGTTCTGAGGTCCCTGTGTGATAGACAGTGACTGGGAACACGAAAGCCAAATTAACTTTTTTTCCCCAACTGGCTTTTGGTTATTGTGTCTATCACAGCAATAGAAAGCAAGCCAGGACACTTTGTGTGTGTGTGTGTGTGTGTGTGTGTGTGTGTGTGTGTGTGTGTGTG
>CAJQZJ010003646.1:3117047-3157265 GCA_907164525.1 Lophiomys imhausi | reverse complement strand
GTGTGTGTGTGTGTGTGTGTGTGTGTGTGTGTGTGTGTGTGTGTGTGATGTGTACATATGTAGGCACTCACGGCACAGCACATGGAGGTCAGAGGACAGCTTTGTGGGGTCCTTCTTCCACTTTTACATGGGTTCTGGGATTGCACGCAGGGCTTCACGTTTGCATGGTCAGGTGGCAAGTTCCTTAACCTGCTGAGCCATGTCACTGCCCCCTCATTTTCGAGACAGCATGTCCCTCTGTAGCTGGGGGTGACCTTGAACTCTTCTGTCCACCTGCGTTGGCCTCTTGGGTACTAGGATTACATATGTGGACCTCCACTCCTGGTTAAGATTTTTGAATGTATTAATTTAATGCATTTTAAATGTATGACAGAATGAGATAAAATATTTTTAGAAATTTAAAGTATGTTAAATATTTGTGGAAGAAGTAGAAGAGAAATACAAATTCAAGAAGAAAAGGGAAGGATATTTCCCAATGGTTAAAAGAGTTTTATTTATACATTTTAAATTGGATGTCAATGGGTATAAAATAACTATGAGCTCCAAATTCTTTTTAATATTTTATTAAAAACTGATGGTTTTCTGTCTAAGCATCAATATTTGCAGTGAATTGAAAATTATATCCCTTGCAATCACTTAAATTTATGATGAAAAATTTTAGCCTTGTAATTTAAAATATGTGATAGGGTGCATTGCTTTCAAAAACTCCTTTTTGAAAATGTGTATGCAAGCAAAACTTGTGGGCCTCTGGACTGTCACATGACAGGAGGTGCTGTTCTGTTTCCTGGCCCTACCATTTCTACCTTCTGATGCAGTAATCTGTTATGTATTTTAAGTGTTAATTATTTGCTCTCCAAGGCCTGTTTGCTGTACACCAAGAAATGCTGTGTTACCTTGCTTTCTAATCATTGTCTCTGATTGGCTTTAATAAAATGCTAAGGTCTGTGATTGAGCAGAGAGAGAGGTAGGCAGGGCAAAGGTTTTTGGGCTTCTGGGGCAGACAGTGAGGATTATGGGAAGACAGGAGGGGAAAATGGGTTAAAGATGAAAAAACATCATGCCACGTGGCCTGGAACATGGGCATAGTGTGGAGAATAACAGTCCAATGGAACGTATGTATATATGGGGTTTTATCTGGGGAATAGAATTATAAGCTACAGTAGATGGGCCAAGATTGCACAATCCAGTCTAAGGCTTGTTAAAATCCATCAGGTGTCTGTATGTTTGTTTATAATGGTGGGTTAAGGTTTAACACTGCCAACCAATTAATTATAATATAAATACTGGCAAATAATTTATTTCTACAACCTTCCCCATCCATGGCCAAGTTCACTTGGCAACTCTGTGTCCATGTGAGCAGTGTCCACTCAGCCTGCACATGCAATTGTTGGTTGTCTGTAGTCCTCTGTCTATCGGCAAGATTTAACAACAACAAGAAAATAATCATAATTATAGAGGATTTGCCTAGCCTGGGCTAACCCCTGGGTTTAATGCCTAATTACAAGCAAGCAATCAAGAAGTAGGAAGTAGTAGCATGTGACAATGAATACTGATTTCGGGCCAGACACTTCTCTTCTTGGTCAGCTCTTGCTGCTGCCCTCATCTACCTGGACTCTGCACTGCCCATGGTTGGTCTCTGCTCCACACAATCTCTCATTTTTTTGGAGGTGGTCTGGGTGTAGCCTGAAAGGCTCTGTCATGGCACTGGGCAGGCTTTTGAGAGAAAGGAGAGAATGAAAGGCTACTTGTTGGCCTCAGTCAGACTGGCACTCTGTCCCTTCCATCTCCCAGGGCAAAGCAAATCACAAGTTGTATCCTGGCCTCCGTTTCTTGCTGGGAGAGGCTGAAGAGTCATGCTAAGGAGCAAGGACAGATCTCATCAGCAACTGCATGAAGGGAGAACTGAGAGCCAACAGCTTGGGCCTGGGCTGCTGGATCTGCTATGATGGTTGGCTGGGATGGAAAAGGGTCTGGCCCAGGATAAGGATCCCATTTTTCTTTTTTTTTTTTTTTTTTTTTCGAGACAGGGTTTCTCTGTGTAGCCCTGGCTGTCCTGGGCTCACTTTGTAGACCAGGCTGGCCTCGAACTCACAAAGATCCGCCTGTCTCTGCCTCCCAAGTGCTGGGATTAAAGGCGTGCGCCACCACCGCCCAGCTAAGGATCCCATTTTTCAAGTCACATTAGTACTACTCAACAGGAGAAGGTGGGCTGGGGCTCAGGATGATATCCACCATGTCTATTACAGATGGCTTGATTATGATTGTCTCCACACTGTAGAAGCAGTTGAAGTCAGAGAGAGGAGGCCGTGGAAGGGACGCTTGTTCCAGCCATCAGGTGGCTGGTTCAAGCCTGTTTAATCTTACTTAAACGCTCTCACTTGTCACCCTCCTCTGATTGTCTCTCCAGTAGGTCTTCCTGGAACCTAAATTAAATTGTGTGTGCATATGTATGTGTGTTGTGTGTATGGGCCTCCGTGTGCACCTGTGTGTGCACACCCATGTGTACCTGTGTGTGTGTGCACATGTGTGAGTGTGCCTCTATGTGCACGTGTGTCTATTTGTGCCTGCCTACATGCACACATTCAGAGGCCAGAGGCTGATGGTGCCTTCCATTGGACACCTCTGTAATTCACTCCCTGGAAGCTTCCTGGAAGGGAGGGGCTTGTCTGGTGCACTGGTTAGTTTTAACTGTTTACTTGACACATCCTGGGAAGAGATTCTTACTGAGACATTACCTAGATCATGTTGGCCTGTGGGCATATCTAAGTATTGCCTTGATTGTTAATTGATGTGGCTGGAGCTTGCTGTGGGTGGACCATTCCCTAGGTGGAGCCCTGAACTATATGACTGAAGAAAGCTAGCAAGCAAGGAAGTGTTTATTCTCTTTCTGCTCTTGACTGATGTGATGTCATTATCTCCTTGAGACCCCACCCTGACTTCCTGGCAAGACCGGACTGAAACCTGGAACTTACGCCAAACAAACCCTTTCCTCCCTTACACTGCTTTGTGTCAACCTGCTTGTTGCAGCAACAAAAAAAGAGACAGAATGGCTGGATTGCAGGTCCCCTAGTGTCTTCAAGAGCCAGAGGGCCCAGCAGTGGGAACCTAACCCAGCACTGGAGGGTGGTCCCCAAGCTCTCTGGCTGAGCTTTAAGATCCAGCATTGTCACTTCCCATCCTCAGTTTGTCCCACTGCCTGTCTTCTATTGAGACAGCCCTGTACTCTCTCTCCACCTTGTCTGTCCACTTGTCCTCTTCCCTCCCTGGCCTGACCTGACCCCACCAATCTGTCCACCTCAGCCAAGACCCTGATTCTTCTCAGTACTTTGTTTCTCAATCACTTATCCTTCACGCCATGGACCCTGGCTTTCACACATGGATGCACATCATATGCACATGCATACATGTACACACACACACACACACACACACACACACACACTCACAGAGACAGTCCTCTTGTAGAAAGCAGTGTGTTGAATGGCACTTGGCTTTTCAGTACATCTGAATAGTTGAGACATTATTAGCACATTTGATTTCTCAGAAATGCAATTAACATGTTCTCAGAGAGACAGCTAATCATTTCTCTCTTCTCAGATACTACGCGTGGAGGAATAATGTTTGAAATTGGAATTGGAGTGTCCTCACTGAGGCTAAGTCATTCCAATCGACAGCACCTCTGCAGCTAAAATTAGACCATGAAGCTGAGGCTTATCTCACAGAAGGGACTGAAATGAACCAGTGCTCAACTCTGTTATGATTGGGGCCTTTAGAGCCTGTGTGGAGGTCATGCCTCAGAGATGAGGCTTTTGACATTTCAGACTTCTCAGTGACCAGAAACCCAGTGTGAGACCTGAATGATAATTTCTGAATTTTGGGGTGATGAGCCAGCGTACTTTCTTGAGCATGATGGGGGGGCGCATGCGTATGACCCCAGCGCTTGGAAGCTGGGTAGAAGGGTCAAGAATGAATTCCAGGCCATCTAGGGTTCCAGTGTGGGACCCTATATCAAAAACGGAAACACGGAAGCCAGGTGTGGTGGCGCACACCCTTAATTCTAGCACTTGGGAGGCAGAGGAAGGTGGATCTCTGTGAGTTCGAGGCCAGCCTATTCTACAGAGTGAGTTCAGGACAGTCAGAGCTGTTACACAGAGAAACTCTGTCTCGAACCCACCCCCCCCCCCATACACACAAAAAACAAAAACAAAACAAAACAAAAAACACCTAGAGACATGGAAACACCTGAACCAACCAAAAACAAAAGAAAACAAAAATCCAGAAATAAATGGGGAAAGGGGAGGAAAGGGGAGGAGAAAGGAGGAGAGAAGGAAGGTAGGAAAGAAGGAAGGAAGGAAGGAAGGGGAGAGAGGGAAGAAAGGAGGTGGAGGGAAGGAAGGATGGAAGGAAAGAAGGAAGGAGAGGTAGGTAGGAAGGTAGAAAGAGAGAGAGGGAGGGAGGAAGAAAGGAAGAAGGGAGAGGGAGGAAGGAGGACTGTCTTCTGACCCAAAAGAAATAAGCCCTGTAAGAGATGCTGGGGGGGATAGGGTCAGAAGCCAAGAAAGGTAACAGCTGGGAGGAGCAGGAACCTTCCGTCTCCTACCCTGGAGTGTCTCTTGGCCCAGGGAAGACCTCTCGGTAAGGCAGAGACCTACTTTCCATGTCTTAGCTTATGACTTAGATAACATCTATCCAGTCTTCACGCCCTAACCCTGAGGCACAGATCACTGACATCCTCACATCTACATGCTGTGAATGCAAGGGTTCAGTGGGGTCTCCCCTCAGTTGACACTGGAGTGCAGGTTCAGTGGGTAAGCCCCCTGAAAGTGACTGTGCAGAGCCCAGTACTTACAGACACCAAACATGCCCTGGTCCCTAGGGTCTGAGGAAAGAGGTTTGTATAGAGTGTCACTTTTCTCTCAGATTTGTCAAACCTCTAATCTCTAATATCTCTTATGCCTTTTCCCAGTTACACATAATTTAGACTTTTCTACTTAAAATTTAAATAAAAAATTATTGCAGGGGTATATAGCTTGGTGGGAGAGAGTGTTTGACTCTAGGACCAATTCTCTTCATTGAAAAAGAAAAGTTTATATTAATTAAAACCTCCCAAAGCATATAAAACTTTTTATTTTTATTTTTTATGAAATAGGGTCTTACCATGAAATCCAGGTTGGCATCTTCTGCCTCAGCCTCCTGAGAACTGGGATTACAGGCATGTGCCACTATGCCTGGTGGGGAAAGATTCTTTAATTGCAAAAAAAGGTACTAAGGTTGCAAAAAGAAAAAAAAAATTATGAGTACTGTCTGAGACACCTTTTAGAAATCCTAGACCCCTTTAAAGAGAAAGGTAAATTAACATTCAAAGATAAATCCACTGTTATTAGCAGCTGCACAACAGGGGTCTGCCATCTAATGACACTTTCCAGTGAGCAGGCATGGGGTGCCTAGGAGTACGGCTTCCTGCAAAGCCACTCAGTTGAGGCATCATAAGAAAAGAAGCTTCCACAGAACGTGGCAGAAACGCTCAGGGGAGGATTTCCACAGGCACCGAGTTAATCTAGACAATTTGAAAAGGATTGGCCTTGTGCTGTCTTGAAACTGCCTGGAGTAGCACCGAGTGGGAAAGAAGGCTGCTGATTTAAGGTACAATCCCAGGGCCTTATGTGGAGTGGCTGGCCCCTTCTTGATGAGAATGTCGTGCCCTCCCTCTGTGCCATACACACTCATGTGCACTCAGGCACACACACATCCCACACTCCCTCTTTAGTGCATCTGCTCTGGTTGCCATAGCAACGCTGTAGCCAAGTTCCTAGCTGAACAACTTTTACCAGATACAAGCATATTTTCCTGTCCTGCCCTTCACTGGGTGGTGCTGAGACAGGCCAGAGCGTGGGCCGCACAGAAAGGCCTCTACACTGGTCAGTGAACCCAGGGAAGGACGGCCACAGGAACCCTCCTGAACCCTCACAGCATGGAACGCTTGGGTAAGCAATCCCTAGATCAAGCAGCTTGCCAGCCTAGCTCCATCAGTGAGCTCTGGGTTCAAGTGAGAGAGCCTGCTTCAGACTGTAAAAGGTGGACAGCAATCTAAGTCACTGGACACCACCCTCAGGCCGCCACCATGCCGCCCTCTCCCTGCAAACCCAACAAGTGGCCCATCAAACCCAAGAGAAGTTACTAGTGAAATCCCTGGTCACGGCAGACTGTGTTTCTTCCTGCTGTTTGGTTGCTGCTGCTCGCTGCCTGTAGCTGGTCTAAGCTGCAGTCAGTGTCTCAGTTCCCACGAAACACACTTTGTGAAACGGACCTTAAGGGTACATACAGCTAGAGCTCACCTGGGGGGCTGTGCATGCCAAGGCCTGTGGTACCCTGAACAAAGCTCAGCTTCTTTTGGCATTACCAAAGAAACCATGAGGTCAAGGTTAAGGCAATCTCTTGACATTTCCCCAGAACAGAATCTTTGATTTCATTACTTCATTTGATGTGTGGGTGTTTTGACTGCAAGTATGTCGGTGGATCACATACATGCTGACACTTGAGGAGGGCAGAAGAGAGCATTGGATCTCCTGGAACTGGGGTTATAGACAGTTGTGAGCCACCACGTGCGGGCTGGGGATCCAACCTGGGTAAGCACTGGGCCATCTCCCCAATCCTGTCTCATTGGTGTCCTCTCTGACCCTGATAACAATTCTGCAAGGATGCTGTGATGGAAAAGAACATGAACCTTGTGCCCAGTTGTAGGGCAGGAAATTTACACCATTTATTGTGTGGGTGAAGACATATGCACATGTGTGTCATGCCCAAGGATGACCTCCCGGCCATCAGATCCCCTGGAACTAGAGTTACAGATGGATGTGAACGCTAAGAAGCTGCAGGAGCAGCCAGTGCTCTTAGCCACCTCACCCCCCCCCCCTTTTGGTTATTTGAAGGATAACAGAAAACTTTGTTATTTAGGGGAAGAGACTACAAGCTGTTAAATGGTCTTGTTAAATGGGTTTTGGAGGTTAGACCCAGGGACTTCCTTCTTTTCCTCTTCTGTATCCTTCTTTCTCTCCTATGTAGGAGTGCACAGATTTGAGAAAAATGGAACATAGACATAGTATGGGAAGGACCAAAAAGAAGGGACAGATTATTGAATATGCCCTTATACCTTTGTATATTGATACAAAATTAGTATTATATTTGGCTAAAGTGGTATTGACCATTGTATATTGTGCAAAATTAAGATTGTATTGGACTACATCGGTATTGATCTTTGTATATTGATACAAAATTAAGATTATAGTTGGCCACAATGGTATTGACCCTTGTATATTGACATAATATTAAGATTGTATTGGGCTACATGGGCATTGATCTTTGTATATTGATACAAAATTAAGAGTATATTTGGCCACATTGGAATAGATCTTTGTATATTGATACAAAATTAAAGGTAACGCTTCTTAAAGGTATTGTACCTAGAGATACTTAAAAATGAAATGTGAAGCTCTGGCCTCTTGATACCAACTGTCTTAAATCATTTAGGATAGTTAAGAAATACAAGCTCCTAGTCATGCAAGCCTGTCACTTTGTTAGCTACTATGACAGTCTATCACAGATATTCTCTAAGCTACTCAGAAATCAAGTTGTTAAGAGACAAGCAACATTTGCTTATCTAAATACAAGAGATAGATAGGGCATCTTCAAAAACCCCAAGAGATCTGCAGAATATGGCATTCAAAGATGTTGTATTAAATTAAGATTTTTTTTATATCTAGACATATCAGCTCCTGACAGCACCCCCTATTCTACTCCAAGTAGAAGATAAGCATCGAAGAATCTCCAGTGTGAGATGGTTGAATTAGTGGCAAGCCTATCTCTTGGCATGAAAAAACTCCTTGCTTCAACTGCAGACAGACTGCTGTCCAAAAAGGACAAAACTTGGTAGCAGGGAAGTCGACAGCCTAGCTCTGCCAAGACAGGGTAGGTAAGTCCTTCATAATCCCTGCTCTACAACAAATGTCTGTCAGAGAAACAGGACCAAAAGGCTGAAGATTGATGCTGTAACGTATGGAGAGAAAACGGGAACTGTCCAGGCAGCCACTGATATGTCATTTCTTAGTTTTGGATGATGCAGGCCCTGCACTTCCTACATAATCAGATATATTTATCCCTCTCAGGTCTCTGAGGTGGTTGAAGAATAGATAGCTAGAGTCTCATAGTTAAATTTTGAGTTGTTTACGAATCAAGAGGGTGTTCTGGATCTAAGAAGATGTTTTTAATAGTGATGCAAGTTAGTATGAAAGCTGAGTCAAGACATATATATATGCCAAACCCAAACACTATAGCATCATATGATTATTGTAAGACTCAAATGAGATATTATATACAAAGTACTTTGCGAATACTGTCTCAGGTGTTATTATGAAGGATGGTGCTGAACATGGGAAAACATAGATCCACAGACTACCTCATTGAAGCAAAAGAAAGCAGCCTGCATCTAGAATTTTGTATGGTAGCTACCAATATGTTCAAATCAGTGTCTGTAGTTGTGTATTTAGTATTTCTGTCCCCCCACTTTTATTTTGGCCCACTCCAAGGAGTCTTCATTCCTTTTGTGCTTGCGTACTGTGCATGGCATAAGTATGTATGTAGATTTGACTGTTTGATGTGTGGAGGCCCAAGGTTGATATCATTTTCAGTGTCTCATCCTCCTCCCTCTAAGATTTATTTTTATTTTTTATGCATATATGTTGCCTGCATATACATGTATATATGAGCACCATGTGTGTATGGTGCTAGAGAAGCCCTAAGAGGGAGTCAGGTGCCCTGGGGCTGGAGTTACAAACCAGTGGGTGCTGGGAATCAAACCCAGGTCCTCTGCAAGACCCAAATTGCTCTTAACCCCTGAGCCATCTCTCTAGTTTCCATATTTGATTTTGTAATAAATTCTCTTAATCAAACTCAGAGCTTTTGGATGAGGGCACTCTAGCTAGCCAGCTTGTTTGGGCATCTACCCCTGTCTCCACCATCCAAGTCCGGAATTACAAGTGAGTCACACAACCGCCCAGCAACTCTGTGGGTTCTGGGATATGAACTCTGAACTCTGGTCCTCTTTTCTACAGAGCTGTGTGTCCATCTCTCCACCGTGTGGTCACCACTACCCACCCTGGCCATCATCTCTCCAGCCCCCTGCAGAAGCATTTCATGTATTTCCCAAGTTCATCCACCAGAGCATCTTAACACACACGGTACATGTCTGCTTATGTACTACAGGAAAGTCTATGCTCTGGGGACACAGGAAATACTTTTTTTTTCCTCCCCACAGGGGCCACTTTTGTTTCCTTAGAGTCCGTGCTGTCCCTGCTGAGGATGCGTAGTCTGTCAATAATAAGAGATCTTTCTTTTTAGGTATTTTCTCATTTCTTGCTTTTTCTGCACCCTTTCCCTTTTCCCCCTTTAATTAACATGTGTTTCTTCAATAATCAAGAATGTCTTCATAATTTCAAAGAATAAAAGTGAATGATAAATACACTGGACCTTTCTGGACACCTTTCTGTCCTGAAATAGAGAAGAGGGCAGAGCCTGAGCATCCTGGAGTCAAGCCGTCTGGATTTGAATGCTGACCTCATTTCACATTGAGTCACCTGGGCTACTCTGTGCAGCCTCTCTGCCTCAGTTTCCTTGACTGTCAAACACTGACCCCAGCAGCGCACCTCCCTGAAAGTGAATGATTGCATTCCAGGATGGTGGATGATAACCTCCAAGGCAGAAGTCATGTGTCACCTGGGCTCTCGGGTAAATTGTCTTAACCCACAGAATGCTCTAAGGCAGAGAATGCTACCGTATGAAAACTCTCCGGGTGTCCCTTCCGCCTCCAGCCACAGGGGTGCTTGTTTGCCTACTGCTCTCTCATCCCTCCTCTGCCTTAATTAAAAACCTAACTTCTCTATTACCATAACAATGAGTGGAATAACAACTGATATGTTTCGGCAAATTAATTTTGCTTTAGGGAACCTGGGAGGACATTATTATCAGAGTAGCAGAGAGAGATTTAAATAGAAACATCTTTCCAACACTTACCCCAAATTTTGAAAATGCACATGAAGGTGCAGGGCAGTTTGGTTTACACTGTGTCCTCCAGCACCTCAGGTGGTTCAAGCAGCACTGTGCTCCAAGTACTCAGGAGGAGGCAGGTGATGCTACTGTGTCCCCCAGCACCTAGGATTGTGCAGACAGCATTATGAGTCCAGCACCCCAGAGAATACAGGCACCAGGGCGATACAACCACAGAAAGACCCCATAGGCTCAGATGTCTGAATGCTCCCAGTTGATGGAGCTGTTTGGGGACAATGGGACAGTGAGACCTGATTGGAGAAGATGTGCCGCAAGGCCATTCCCTCCTAGCTTCCTCTGCTTCTGGCTTGTGACCTGTGATGTGCGCCCCTGCTTTGAAGACCACCACCAAGCTGGCCTCCTGCTACCTGTGCTGTACCATGGACTCTAATCTACAGCTCTAAACCAGAACAAATCCTACCTTCTCTAGCTTGCCTTGGTTGGACAGTAACTAATGCACCATCTCTGAAGAAAAGTTTGCAACACGGGCTTTAGCTTGAGACTCACTGACTATAATTAGACCAAATCTCCTGGGGTGGGGGATGTAGGGGTCATTGGGGAGAGGGGCAGGGGAGCTGGGGGGAGGGCAGTGAACAGCTGCAGTGCTGATTTTTCTGGGCATCACCTGCGGTGGGTAGTCAGTGTTTCTTTCTTTTTTTTTTTTGTATGACTACATTTTTTTTTCCTGAGCTGAAAATTGCTCTGGCCAGCTGTGGTTGGGCCTGTGCTGCAGGCTCTCACGGTTAGGCTGTGATTTAGGGGCTATTTCCAGTCTAATGGGATAATTTACAACCCAGTCCCTAAAACCAAGAGGACTGCAGTTTTGTGACAAAGAATTGCAGAATTTCAGAGCTGGGAGTTAAATCAAACCAAACCCAAACAAACCAAGTACTAACAACAACAATAATAACCAAAGAGCCAAACACCCCAAGACCATCCTGCAGCATCTAAGCCCCACGCAGCTGCACAACTGCTGTTTGCTCTGCAGTTACAGCAGGTAAATGGTGCCACAGACACAGCAGGCCTCTCTGCTTAGCTGAAGATTCTTCCTTCTGCATGGCCAGCACCCGACCAGGCTGGATTCTCTGCTGCCTGGCTCGGCAGCTCAGGAATGAATAGCCCTACTCTCCAGCCCCAGAACTTCCCTGGAGTCAGAGTGAGGACGCCTCCTGGGGTCTTGGCCTGACTCCTCACCCCAGGGGCCTCCTCCTAGTCTCCTGCCAGGCTGGCATTACCTGCTTCCTTAGTCTCACCAGCACATGTGAGTTTTCATGGGGGTTAGGGTCTCTTTTAGGGTACTGGTTTATGACCGAGTATAACTTGTAAAAGAGGATGGAGGTGTATCAATTACTTTCCTCTTTGCTGTTGACAAGAAGCAACTTAGAGGAAAGGGTTTATTTGTCCACTCGTGGTTCGTGGGTCAAAAATAAAATAAAGTAAGAAAGTTGTCGGCCACCTTTCCAATCTGTTTTAGAGTGTGTCCATCATGTGCTGCTGTGGTGGTTTGAAAACGAAATGTCCTGCATAGGCTCCTGTGTTTGAACACTTGGTGTTACAAGCAGGCATTTCCATCAGCCTGCCCCCAGGGACCTTGGGACAGCTAAAGTAATCCCCGACCACCACCTGCAATGGGTCCCACAGTGTTGTGCGTAAAAGCCGTGCCCCCTCAGACCTCTCCCCCTCCCTCCCTCCTCCTCCCACTACCCCCCTCTGGTCACCACTCCATGATGGCCTTTCGCTCTCCCCCTCCCCCAATAAACCTCTTACACTAGATCTGTTGCATGGTGTAATTCTGGTGGCCTTGCCGTATTCAATGGCAAGAGGAGCCCTGGGACATGCCTATTTGTTCCTATCAGTGTTCTGGTTCTGAAAGTCCTGGCTGGTGGCTTGGCCGTGTCTCCCTGAGAAAGGGTTGGAGGCACCATGCTTAGGGACAAGAGAGACCTGGAAATGGAGAGATCATCCTGGACAAGACGCTGGTCTTCATCTTCACACACCAGCTAGAAATAGCACAAGAATCAAAGTGAGGAGCTGTGTCAGTGTAGATTTATAGAACTTTGTTTGTTTCTCTCTTTTTTAAGAATTTCATTTATTATGTATACAATGTTCTGTCTTCATGTGTGCCTGCAGGCCAGAAGAGGGCATCAGATCTCATTATAGATGGTTGTGAGCCACCATGTGGTTGCTGGGAATTGAACTCAGGACCTCTGGAAGAGCAGCCAGTGCTCTTAACCTCTAGGCCATCTCTCCAGCCCCCTGTGTTTGTTTCTCTATTTCTCTCTTAACCTGGCTATCACCCAAATAATTGAGACTCTATTATATTATTTTAACATGGCATTACAGCACAATCTTGAGCAGTTTAAGTCTGTTCTTAACCCCCTCTGCTAGTCTGATCCCCTCTTTGTCTAAATTCCCAAATTACTTGTTTTTTAATGCTCTCTTTGCTCCAGCTGAATCTTCCTCATGTCTCCTGGATCTCTGTACAATGCTGAATCTCCTACTTCCCTACCTCTAACTCCTTCCCTGGGGGGCAGGAAGTCCAGCCCTGTTCTCTCCCCTGCTCATTGATTGGGTGTAAGTTGCTTTAATGGCATATTAGGGAACAGCTGGGGAGCGGTGCTTACACAACGCCTCTGTGAGGGGGTGGATGCCCCCAAATCCCTTGGGCTCAGGCTTCTGCCTCCTCCCTTCCATAGACCCATCTGTGGGTCCCTCTCAGGCTCTGCTTAGATATCCACAAGACATTGCCTAGAGATTGCTGCTCTCCCCCTATGAGCTGAACCCTGGAACTTTCTCAGGGAGCTTTAAGGTCAAATTGTCCTTTGAAAGGTGAGGAGATCGAAGTTCAGGGTTGGAAAACATGTGGCTGCTGGGAGTTCAGGGCACAGAGTGACTTACTCTTATATCCACAGGCCATGGGACTTGTGCAACAGGAGATTTCAGGGTGTAAATTTCCATCCTAATAGACAAGCTAGGCGTGGCTACCATGCCCAGTATGCCAGTCAAAGAGACAAGTATCAGGCAGTAGGAGAGAAAGAAGAATTATTCATATGGCCACATTGGGAAGAAGGGCAAAGGGGCCCGTTGACCTCCTCTCTCTACCTCGATACCTTAACATGAGGTTTCAGTTCAGAGGGCAGGAGGTGTGAATACCTAAGCAGTCCTGGTCGAGGGGTGCTGTCTTGGCCTCTCGGTTCCGTTTTGTTCTGTGTGATGGTCTGATAGGATGGAAGATGGTTGTGAGAGCTCCTCTTGGGATGAGTCCCTTGACTGCACCAGGTTCAGCCGTTCCTTTCCCTCTGCACAGATTTCCTGGGGAAATTCCAACTTTTGGAGCTCACTGTGACGGTTAATATCAGTTGTCAACTCGATGGGATCTAGAATTGCCTGTGTCTGTGTGGATGGTCTAGGTTAGGATGCTTGCCCACTGTGGGGCTGAGGGCCTGGACTGAACAAAAGTGAGAAAGCAAGGGGACCATTCATTGCTCTCTACTTCCTTCCTGTGAACACGCTGTGAGCAGTTGTCCCAAGCTCCTGCCGCCATGACTTTACTGCCGTGACGGCTTCCTGTGGAACTCTGGTCAGAGCAAACCCTTTCTCCCTTCAGTTGCTTTTGTTGTGAATGTTGCAACAAGAGAACAGTAACTACTTCAACTGTTACTGGAATTGCCAGGGTTGGAGAGGTGGCTCACACAGGAAGAGCACTGGCTAGTGGAAGACCTGGGTTCAATTCCCAGCACCCACATGTCAGCTCACAACTGTCTGCAGCCACAGTTACAGAGGATCTGATGTCCTCTTCTTACCTCTGTAGGGACCAGGTGCACAGATGTGCATGTGTGCAAAAACCATAAACATAAAGTAAAAATAAAAAACTTTAAAAACTACAACAAAAAGAAATTGTTACAGACGCTGAGGCGTATTTTTTTCCACTTCATCTTTAACAAACCCCAGGCTTCAGCTGAAACACTCTTTCCCCAACAAAATACTACACTCTCCAGCTTTCTTTGCAGCTCCTTCTGAATGTGTTTGTAAATATTCTTGGAAATGAAATATAAGTTCAGTTACCCCATGAAACAAGGATCAAAAGCATCTAGCATCTTTCCCCCTCTTCTCCACACCTTTTGACTCTTTAGATGTCAACGTGTTGACAGGGCTCCAATTAGTGTCTTGAATCTTAAGGACAAGTTCAGACCTTGAAGACAAGCACCATGTTGTAGAACAGTGGAATGGTGACCCATAGGGTTCCCTGTCCTTGTTGGCTTTTCTTGCTGTCGTACTGGACTGCACGCTTCTGAGTGTCTTCTACATCTGTCAACATTAATTTCTATGTGATTTAAATCTTTTTTTTTTTTTTTTTTTGGTTTTTCGAGACAGGGTTTCTCTGAATATCTCTGGCTGCCCTGGACTCGCTTTGTAGACCACGCTGGCCTTGAACTCACAAAGATCCACCTGCCTCTGCCTCCCAAGTGCTGGGATTAAAGGCGTGCGCCACCACCGCCCGGCTTAAATCTTTTTTTTTTAAAGGAGAAGGTAAGGAGGCAGGAGGACAATCCTCTACACCCTAATGTATCATTCTACCCCAAGTGGAAAGATAGGCAGCTTATTATTTTAGCCGTATAACTCTTAAAAGAAAATGCTTATTCTTACAGCCTTCTTTGACTGAGACTAAGTGCCTCGTTAATGCTTGATCCATCTGCCAAGGGAGGTAAGGTAGGTGGTAAGCCAGCTGCCTTGGAACGGCAGCTCAAGGGCCACATGGGAAGCCCTTCCCCGGAGCCTGAGAGCAGAGGAGACCTCACCTGCCTCAGTGAAGTAACCCTGTGTGAGAGACTGGACAGGGTGGGAGCCTGAGAGCAGAGGAGAACCTCACCTGCCTCAGCGAAGTAACCCTGTGTGAGAGACTGGACAGGGTGGCAAAGAGGAACACTGCCACTTTTGCGGAACTCTGCTGGGAGCTGTTTGCAAGGCCATGACTGATGTACTATAGCTGGCCTCTAGCAGCCCCAGGGAGCTAGGCTGGGCTACTTCACCCCGTTTACCAATCAAAAAGAAGAAAGAGGGAATGCAGTCCCATAGGGAGAACAGGTACAAAGTCCAGTTGACCCCCAGGTCCATCTTTGGGGCACTGACGACACGAGCAAGCATTAAGTAGAGGAAGAGCAGGAGCAAAGGGACCAGGTATGGCCCTGATGATCACCATACCTGCAGTGGCTCTGGGACAAACTGATGGGACAATGTGGCCTTCACTTTGACTCTTGGATAGCTGCCCTCTCCTGGGGGTTCTGTTCTGCCTGGCTCTGCTGTTCCTAGAATCCGGGATGAATATAGGGTTAGGACAATGACTTATCCTCATGCCTTCAGCCTGGAAGGGGCTGAGCTACGTTAGGCAGACAGACACAGGTGCTCCTACGCTGAGTCAGGCAGAGCTCTGAGCCAAAGCAGGCAGAGGAACCAGGCTGTCACCCTGTGTGCGGTCTCTTTTTGGTCCAGGCGAGGAGTCAGTGCTTTATAGCGAGAGGAACTTCTAAGGGTCTCTTACAATGACTTGGATTAAATTGCCAGGGTGCGGGGCTTTATGGTCATGGACATAGGAGGTTTTCAGGACAGCCTAGTGGCACCCAGAGAGGGCAGGGGAACCACCTGAGATTGTTCAGTTGTGACAGCAAGGGCAACTGAGATTCTTGCCATTGTGCATATGGGTGTGTGCACGTGCTACTGTGTTTTAATATTTTCTTTCTTTCCTT
Organism: Lophiomys imhausi; assembly: GCA_907164525.1. Lineage (NCBI taxonomy): Eukaryota > Metazoa > Chordata > Mammalia > Rodentia > Muridae > Lophiomys > Lophiomys imhausi. The sequence continues at coordinate 3,141,423 of CAJQZJ010003646.1, read as the reverse complement.
CTTTCTTGTTGATGTGAGGGATACAACATTTCTTAGGGGGTTGGACATCTTTAGCTCCTACCTGCCCTGACAGCACTGGCTTGCTGCTGTTGAGATGCCAGCTTTCTCTCTGCAGAACCTCACAAGGTGGCATCTAGGAATCAAAGAGTGGAGCCCCCACCAGCAGCTTTCAGCCAGTGGGAGGTGGGATTGGTAGATGAAGCTCAACTACTTGTCCCTAAGTGGTAGGGGACCCTTCAGAGTCCTTCCCAGGACAGCAGCAGCGGCCTCCCTTGGGAGCTTGTAGAAATGGAAGTTATCAAGCCCTGTCCCCTGAATGCTGACTGAATCAGAAACTCTGAAGCTGGGGCCCAGCAGACAGGACCCCAAAGCCTTCCAGGCAACTCTAATGCACATGCAAGTATGCCACGCTTCAGTGTTTTCTAGAGTGTCCTCGGGGGAACTGGGTGCCCGGACAACCTGCTTATTGTTGGACTGTGTTTGTTATTCTGTGCCCCCACCATCATCCTCTAGTCCTGTACAGAAGCCCTCTGAGGTTTTTCTCTTCCTCTTGCTTCTCTCTGTGTTTCCTTCTATAACAGGCTGTTTTGAATGCTGTGTGTGACCCAAGACTTCTGGCCTGGAGTTTGCTTCCCATCTCGGCCTCTTAAGTGCTGTAGCTAGCTTTTTTTTTTTTGGTCTTTCGAGACAGGTTTCTCTGTGTAACAACCTGGCTGTCCTGGACTCACTTTATAGACCAGGCTGGCCTCAAACTCACAGAAATCCGCCTGCCTTGCCTCCCGAGTGCTGGGATTAAAGGCGTGCGCCACCACCGCCTGGCTGTAGCTAGCTTTTTAATAACTATTTTTCCTCATATACTTGTTCCTTTCTTCTGTAGAAACCTAGGTGGCACGGGGGTTCCTAAACACAGCTAAGTTTTCTTGTCCTTATGCTAATGCAGGTAAGCAGTGTTTGGGCCAGCGACTGGGTCTCATTGAGACCCTGGAGTCTTTAGACCAGCAGTTCTTAACCTGTGAGTTGAGACCCATTAGTGGGGTTGAACGACCTTTTCACAGGGGTCACATAGCAGATATTCCACATACCACATATTTACATTACGTCTCACCACAGTAGCAAAATTACAGTTATGAAGTAGCAATGAAAACATTTTATGGTTGGGAGGTCACCACGACATGAAGATCTGAACTAAAGGGTCGAGCCATTAGGAAGGCTGAGAATCGCTGGCTGAGACTCCAGGCCTAAGAACCAGAAGATGTGGGTGTGTGGTGTTTAACATTCATTCTCCCCCCAACACAGTCCTTAGTACAGGGGGCCCGAGTGGCACCCCCTGAGCCGTAGCTTCAAAGAAGGCTCCTGCCATTCAACTCTTTCCCAGGCAAAAGTAGTGAAGATTAAGTTGTGTTCTGGAGAATATGAGAGCATTTCTGCTGGGAGTCTACAGAGTTGGCACAGTATAGAGATGGAGTATCTGCATATCTGCGGACATTCACATTATCATCTACATTCACACACATATAATTATTTACATGCAAATCTACACAGATCTGGGTTAGATAGGAGGGCAAACGTTAGCTGATGGTTAAGGAGGTGAAGCCAACAACACTGCAAATGTCTGACACAGTCCAGGCACAAAGCAGACACTCAATGAAAACAAGCAGAAATGTCTCACAGCTCTTCAGGAGGGTGATTCTTATCAGGGGTAGTCCCAGGCGGCCCCCAGGAACTCTGAGGGACAAGAATGTCCCAGACACATAGATATGAGGGAGACTCTGGAGCTGGTGATGTCTGAGCTCTCAACTTCAACAGCCTCCGCTATGGTGGCCTGTGGGCTCTGCCACAGAGATAGGAACGTGAGAGGCACCATGAGGCCCATGTCTATGGCAAGTCTCCCTACCTTCCCTCTTTCCTCCTTGGGTACACAGACCTTCTCTTTCAGTAAAGCGTCCCTTCACAGACCGGAGGAGAACAAGTCCACTGCTCTGTGAGGCATGGCTCTCTCCTCTTCTGAGAAAGCAGGCTGCATTGGTTACTTTTCTCACTGTGCCAAAAAACCCAAGAAACAAGCTGAGGGTGTGCAATGGCTCATACAGATTGTCAGTCTGACAGTCTAGGGCCACCTTCCAACAAACCTCTCTGAACATCTGTGAAGTTTCTAGTTCAGTTGTGAGCGGGTTTTGTCGTATGGGGGCAGTGTTGGGGTCCCTGAGTGAATACCAAGGAGAAAGAGAGCTGACCACAGGCATGCATCTCTCTGTTTCACGACTGGGGACACAATGTGACCTTAAAGTGCCCCCTGCTGTGATGGACTGTACCTTCAAACCAGGAGCCAAAATGACCCAGTCTTTCAGTTGCTCTTGTCAGGGGTAAGTCACAGCAGTGGGAAAAGTAAGACAAAGAAGGGGTTTCTCCACAATGTGAGCGTCTTTAGGGGAAGGCTTGGAAGCAGGAGTGGCTCAAAGCTATGGTAGCCCCTGCTCACTCGAGGCTGCTTGCCCACATCCGGATGGGTTTGGAGGCAGAGGGGGGTCAGGAAGCCCCACTGACTACAAACTTCAAGGCCAGGTGCCCAGCGAGCATCTCTCTCAAGCATGGAAAAGGCACAGGGGGAGCAAGGGCCTACTGCCTGCTACTACAGAAAACACAGAGGGGACGGAGAGGAAGGATCAAGGAGTTCAGTGTTCATGGCCCCTCTGGCACAGCCGCAGCCTCGTGACTTGCGAGGAGAGACACTCAGACTTCTGCGTGCCCGGAAGTCATCAGCTGCAGAGAAACCTTCCACAAGGCAGCTTCCTGTGGGCACTTATTGTGGGACCAAGGACTGGATGTTTGGGTAGAGGAGGGGTAGCCAGGGGCTTGTAGCCTCCACCCAGACACTCGCACACAAAAACACCACGTACGTGGTCACGGGTTGTGTGGCTTGGAAGTGCTCGCCCCGTCCATAATGCCTCCCGGGTCAGGAACCAGACACTGGAACACAGTCTTTTAATTTTTTTTCCACTATGGGAGGACAAAGGGGAGGGGCGTCCACACACTCACACGATCCAAGCAGACTTCTCCCACGTTGTTTTCCTGACACATTGGAAACTGCACAGTGCAGAGAAAATTCATCTCACATGCTCCGGCCTGCTTTCCCGGAACGTGTCCAGAGACGGCTGTGTCAACATTGCTCAGCCATCCACCCTCAATGGAATGGGCTCCGCCAAGGAAAAACTCAACCCAGAGCCTGGGTTGGGTGCTTTGTGCATCATTCAAAGGGAGAGTGGGCCTCTAAGTGGACAAAGCCCTCCCCCCACCACATGGTTGTCCCTGACCTCTGCAAACACCACCATTGTATCCCTGGGGCTCCTTCTCCCAGATCCTATGGGGCCGTGTGTGTTCAGCAGCTGAACTGCCCCTGGACCAACAGGGAGGAAGTGGAGGGAGGGAGCCAGGGGGATAGATGAATCCTGGGTGGAGGGTGTCCCTGGTGGACAGAGGCAGCTAGGTACCACATCTGGACGGAAAGCTCTGGTGGGAAGAGCCAGTGAGTCTCCAGTGTTTGAGGTCTGGATGCCAACCTCCAGTGCTCAAGACCCAAATGTAACACTCCCCCACACCCCACCAACTGTTAAGAGACCTAGACCTCACTCCCATCCCAATGTTGGAGTTGCAGATGTAACCCCTCTCTTAAGAGATTCAGATGCAAGCCGGGCGGTGGTGGCACACGCCTTTAATCCAAGCACTCGGGAGGCAGAGGCAGGCGGATCTTTGTGAGTTCGAGGCCAGCCTGGTCTACAAAGTGAGTCCAGGACAGCCAAGGTTACACAGAGAAACCCTGTCTCGAAAAACCAAAAAAAAAAGAGATTCAGATGCAAATCTCACTCCAACCTAGCTGCTAACGGATTCAAATGTAAACCCTCTCCCCACTGCACTTCCATGTTTAAGACAAACTCCCAGTGTGAGACCAGATGTAAACTTCAGGTGTTTCTATGAAACTGGAGCTTCCTATGGAGACAAAAAGAGAGAGGAGGCTACAGGCAGCCAGTGTGCAGGGGCATAATGCTCGCGGAGTGTGGCTTCTTGCCACCAGCTTGTCCTTGGAGGCCTAGCTTTCCTCATGTGGGTCCCTTCTTCAGCTACAGTTTGGGGGCTAATTCTTTTCTTTCATGGTTCTCAGGCGTCAGAGGTCAGCTGCCTGCAAGGTCAGGAATGTTTAATTAAGGTTTGAGGTTTCACACGGAAAATGGCCCACCACGCACCAGGAACAGCAATGAAACCCTCTTTTCTCCCTACTGTGGAGTAAGTTTCACTGGGCAACAGAGACCTGTTCACATGAGGACTACAGTCATTTCTAGGGTTAATTTAGGATATTGAGATTTGGCCACAGTCCAGATCCTAATGACATTGTGGAGTTTCTCCCCTTTTCTGGTTCTTGCCTCAATCCTGGGCTCTCGGGAGCAGGTAGTGAGCAGAACAGCAGGGATGTGTAAGAGCAGAGGGAGCAGACTGCTGTGCCTTTGGTGTCTGTGCAGAGGTGGTTCAGGTGTGGATTCCGGCAGGTCTAGTCTTCAGAAAAACTGGGCATCACCTTGGCTACTACACCTTGGGTCTGTTCTCCGTGAGAACTAGCCCTTGTGCGTGCTTTATGTGAGTGAGTTACTTCACTTACCTGCGACTGTGGAGACAGTGTGGCAGCTCTCTCTACCTGCAGCGTCCCTCCACACCACTCCGGTTGCTGAGAAAATCTGCCCTCTGCCTCCACCCACTGCTGTACTGATTTCCACATACGCTGCTGGATCCAACCTCGCATGAGGGTGAGACCATCATCAGAAACCTCAGAAACAGAAGGACTTTCTCTTCCCTCAGCTCTCTCTAAAGTCACGAGAAACCCTTCCTGTCTCTCACTCACCCTCTGATGAATCTCATGTGTATGTGCTGATATTCTGGCAAACCCTGACATCCATGTAACATGCCGTGGGTCTCCCCTCAGACTCCAGTTTCTTCAGTAATGGAGGGGGAGTCTTTATAGATTAAATATAACCCACTGATAATTCAAAGCCTCATGTTAGCTTTTGGTTCTGATCTCACATATTAGATCCATGAACAAGCTCCAAAATTGACCAATTCAAATTTTACCTGTCCCTTCCCCTTCTATCCCCTCAAAGACATGGTAATTTAATCTATAATGTGGCCAAAGGGCAGATAGAAGAAGGGAGGAGAAGCCAGAGGCATGAAAAATCCCCAAACTGGATCATGCACTCCCTGAATAATGGGTCTCACCTGAGCAGAATGCTCAATGAAGATCTCTCTCCCTCTCTTTTCCCCCAGCAAGCCCTGGCCCCATTCTGCAGCAGCTGTAATCTCCATGTGCTAATGCATTAAACTGTTGAGTACCTTAGACAAATCACTCCATTCCATACTTCATTCACAGGCCGGCTACATCATTTGAAATTGAGAAAGTGGTTAGTTTTCATTTGCAAATAGCAGGTCATTTCAAACACGTTACCAAAATGCCAGTCCAAGGGCCCAGGAGCTATTGTTTTTCCATGGGTTAGGTGAATAAAAGAAATCTGCATACATTTTTCATAATTGATTTCATAGTTTTAAGTATTATTGTTTGAATGAATACCCCTTAAGTCATAATGTGTCCAACTGATAAATATTGATGTATTAGCTCCTCACTTTTGATACTGGGACCGAATACTTAGCAAAGGTGACTTAAGGAAGGGCAGGTTGATTTGGCTCAGAATTCATGAGGAAGGAAGGCATGGTGGCAGGAGCCTGCCAATGAGGAGCAGAGAGAGATAGAGGCTGGTGCTCAGCTAGATTTATCCTTTTTTGGGCCAGGACCCATGGGACAGTACCGCTCACATTCAGGGTGGGTCTCCACTCAGTTAAACCTCTGTGGAAATTTCTTCACAGACACACCAGGCAGTATGTCTTTGAGGTGTTTCTAAGTTCAGTCAGATTGTCAATGGAGGTTACCATCATCATGACTGAAATTCCATATGGCCTTTACTGTCCTCTCTCAATACCATTTTTTTTTTTTTGTACTAGAGTTTCCCATCTCTACTCTCTCTGCTCTCCAAAGGTGGTTTCTTTTTGATTAATCTCTGCCAATAAATGTCCTTCAAGTGATGGTCTTGGGCTTAGCTCCTGATCTCAAGAAGGGGGTCTCTTCCCTTGCCTTACCTTCCTTGCTGATTTGAGAAATTTACCTCCCTTTTCCTCCCTTCCTCCTCCCTCCCTTCCTCATTTTTCTTGACAAATGGAATAAACTTTTAATACTAATGATAATTAATGATGAGATTTGAAAAATAACAGTTAATTATTGAGAGTACATTCTACTACAGGACATGGAAGAATATCCAAATATGCTTACAGTTGGCTGGACTGCTAGGAATCTCAGATTTGGGTGTTCGGAGTTCTTGGGATGGGAGGTAGTGGAGTCATGCAAAGCAAGCATGAGGTCCTGCCTATATTCAATCCCTAGAATTCATTAAAAAAAAAAAAAAAGCTGTGCATATTGGTGGGTTTGTAATCACAGAGCTGGGAAAGCAGAGATAGGCTGTCCCTGAGACTGTCAGCAGACAAACCTGCTCACAATCTCCATGCCAATGAGAGACCCTGGAGACCCTGTCTCCCAAACACTAGATGGAATCTGAGGAATGTCACACTAAAGGTTGTCCTCTGGCTGCGAGCGCACACACACACACACACACACACACACACACACACACACACACACGGGGGGGGGGCAGGGAAGAGACAGGGAGGAAAGAGAGAGAGAGAGAGAGAGAGAGAGAGAGAGAGAGTGGGAGAGAGGGGGGCAGGGAGACAGAGAGACAGAGAAGAGGGGAGAGGGATGGGTAGAATTATATTGTCTCAATGCCAACAAAATTCCAGTTAAGAACTCTGAGTGTATTTGACAAGTTTGATTGTATTGCTGCTATGAATCCACTAATAACTGGTAGTGATAAATCAAGTCCTATTTTTACCCGGATTTTAACTCCTGAACAAGAGCAGCAAGAAACCGAATGTCTCACAGCAAAGGCAATGCTCAAATGTCTTGGCTGAGTTGTCTTCTCCGTCTCTATAGAACCTTACCTCCCCCAAGCCAGAGAGAGTGTTACCAGTTCAAAGGGCATCTTTTTGGGCAAATGTTCAATGAATCTCTTATTCCAAAAGCAGTTCTACAGATTTCAAAGGAATTGGTAAAGTCAGTACTGCAAGCTTTAAGCAGAGGGTTGACATGTTGAATTTTGTATAAAGTTCTCTCTGGTTATGGTGTGGAGGGAGACCAGCAGGCTTCTGCTGGAACCAAAGGCTGGGGGTGTCTGAAGTAGGTGAATTGTAGAAATCTGGAGAGGGGCTCTGTGTCTGGTCTCACCTGTTGGCACCCACACATTCAGGCTCACTATTCTCCAGTGACAGGACACAGACCAGCCAAGGGCACTGCCCCATGCTCTGACATCCAGTGTCATACGTGGAGACCCTGTTCCTGCTGTAATCACCAAGGTTGGAGCAACACAAAGACAAGGGTGTTCTGGGAGGTCCCCTGATGATTTTGGTTCAGAAGCCCCACAGCGGCTCTTGGACCCTTCCCCATGGATCATAACAGCATATAGGACAGTCCCTCTCTTTTCCCCTCTCTAGGGTCAGACTACACTGAGGCTCAACAACCCTTCTAGCCCTCCCTCATTCCTCCCATTTTCCCTCATGGGCGTTTCTTATACTAGAAAGCCAGGCACGTCTAATCACACCTTGTTTCTATTCCTATTTCAAGAATATTCTCAAGGCAGAACTAAAAAAGGAATGAGGCTCTCTGATTAACATGAGGGCAAAACACTCATTGTTCTAGGGAACTCCAGGTGAAGAGCAGCTGTGGCATTGAGGATTCTCTGTATGTTTATGTATGTTGTGTGTGCTTGCACATACATGTATGTAGGTCAGCCTCAGGTGTCTTTCCTTAGGTGCGGTTCACCTTAGTTTCTGAGGTAAGGTACTCTCCTGGCTTGGAAACTGGACTGTAAGCTTGAGAGAGCCACTTGTCTCTGCCTCTCCAGTGATAGGATTATAAGCCTGTACTTAATATTTTAAAAGATGTGGGTTCTAGGGCTCAAACCCAGGTCTCCTTACGTGCCTAGATGATGCTTTACTGACAGATTATTTACCAAGTCCTGGAGTTGAGATTTTGTCTCCATGATTGCTGTGATGGGAAGGGAAACCTGGATGCCAACCACTCTTCACATCTCCTTATACTCCTTATGTCTAAAATGTACAAATCCACACTGCTCCTAGACTATATTAAGCAAATAGTACAATAGAGTTTCAATTATTTGGGTGATAGCCAGTTAAGAGAGAAACTGCAAAACAAATACAATTATATATATAAAAAAACACTAACATATTAGGGCTCAAAGTGGGATGCCAAAAATGTTAGTGTTAATTTTATAAAAGTGTGTTTGTTTCACAGTTTTCCTGCTATGCTAACACCCAATAATTAAGACTTTTTATATTATTTTAATGTGGCTTTACAGCACAATATTGAGCAGTTTAAGTCTTAACCCTCTATGTTATTCTAACTCCCTCTTTGTTAAAATCCCTCAGTTACTTGCAGTTCAGGTCTTTCTCTGCTTCAGCTGGAGCTTCCTCATGTCTCCTGCACCTCTGCCTGTGGCTGAATCTCCTACTTCCCCTTCTAACTCCTCCTTCCCTGGAGGGCAGGAAGCACAGCCATATTCTCCCCCCTCATTCAGTGATTGGCTGTAAGTTGCATTATTGGCATATCAGAGGACAATTGGGAAGCACTCTTCACACAACATTGAGGCAGGAGATTCTCAGAACAAGGATTGTGACCAGATATGGGGTGGTATAGAAATCATCATTTGAATTATATAATAACCTTATGCCTACATTCTTGTGGTGGGCTTAGTGGCCTTACAAACAAAGGAAGAGATCTCACCCTCTTTCCACAGTTTACAAGGACTAAGACTGTAAACATAGGGTTTCCATTGCTGGAATAAAACACCACAACCAAAAGCAACTTAGGGAGGAAGAGGTTTATTTCATCTTATAGCTTTGTAGTTCATCATCTATGGAAGACACAAGTAGAAACCTGGAGGAAGAAGCTGAAGCAGAGGCCATGGAGGAATGCTGCTTACTGGCTTGTTCTCCATGGCCTGCCTCAGCCTGCTTTCTAATAGAACCCAGGACCATCTGCCCAGGGATGACACTGCCCACCATGACCTCGGCCCTCCCACATCAATCATCAATCAAGAAAATGCATTGCAATTTTGGCCTCTGATGAATGAAAGTTATCAACTGAGATTCCATCTTCGGGAATGACTCTAGCTTATGTAAAGTTGGCACAAAACTATCCAGCAGCTCAGGACAGCCATTTATCCAGCCAGGAAGACAACACCTACCTGAAATGAACCCACTGGCCCTTTATCTGTCTCTTCAGGCTCCGGAACCATGAGAAATGAATGTCTACTGTGTAAGCCACACAGTTTCTGGGAACCTGCTGTAGAGATCCAGGCTGAGGACACAGAGAGTACTGTTCTTAACTTCACCTGAGTTGTCTGTCACTCAGAGCCACCTGTGTGTCCCTGCGTGCCGGTTGCAGCTCTCCCCTCCCCCATCCTTTGCAATTGTGGTTGTCACTCTGTCCCCATCAGAACTCCCTGTCACCTCAAACCTTACCAAGTAGATGTGCCATCTCTCCAGGGCAAGAGTCCAATACATGCTGTCCGTGTCTGGCACCATAGAGGGAGATGTCTGGGAGCGTCAGGGCCTGCTGGGTGGTTTTCTGGGGAACAGAGGCCATTTGGTCTCTCCTGAGTTGGGTGCCAGACATTGTTTCTCATACAGTTGTATCTGCTTCTTATTAGAGAGAGACAGGGAGCCCAAGGTGATAGATGGCCAGGCTGAACTTACTTCTCTTGGAATGTAGTGACAGAAACATAAATCCAGAATGGCCTCAGAGTCTCTTGTGTGGCAAGTAACCGCAGCCCAAGAGGCCATTCACAAGGTCCCATCCAAAGTGGGAGAGCTGGGCCTGGAAGGCGTCATTCACACAGCAGGACAGCTCCTGCACGCATGGGTTCTTTCCTCCTTCCCTCTGCTTCACATGCTTCAGGGCTGCTTCTGCGACCACGGAGGGCTTAAATCACAGCTGTGGTTCTCGGGTGTCAGTGTTCAGGTGAGGCTAAACAACCACTTGGTGGATCACCTGGAAAGTTAGTTCTAGTACTACCTAGTCGGCTCTGTGGGGTGCGGTGGCCCCTGGGGCCACAGAGGAAGTTAAACACGTGGACCCGTGGGATGAGCCTGCCTTATAGAGGGCTAGCATTATGTCAGCTCATCCCTCTGGTCTCTGCCACAGTGACCAAGAGTACCAAGAGCCTTTTACCCCCATACCTCAGGGAATTAAGCATGCATCTGCAGGGAGAAAATGAGTGTCCAGGAAACCTACCACTTCTGAGGAAATTACAAATGACCAAAATTGGCTCAAAATGTAGAAACAAAAAAACTGTCTAAACCAAGACTCTAGGATGTTGGCCAAGAGCTACCTGAAAGAAAACAAACAAACAAACAAACAAACAAACCCAAACCAAGACTCTGAGATGTTGCCCAAGAGTTACCTGAAAGAAAACAAACAAACAAACAAACCCAAGAATATGACTGAGTAGATTCTTCCTTAAAACTTAAGGAATGATTATTCCCACTAGATCAACTACTTCAGAACAAAAATAGACGAGAAAAATTCCAATCTACTTCACAAAGCAAATTTAACCCTGATATAAAACTATAACATTTACCATCCAAAAATATTCTCTTAGGGCAGTGAGAAGGCTCTGCGCGTAAATGTGCTTGCTACCAAGTCTGGCATCTTGGGTTCCGTACTGTGGACGCCCACGGTGGAAGGACAGAACAGACTCCCTAACGTTGTTCTCTGACCTGCATAAGAGTGCCTTGGCAAGTCACGGTTGTGCCTGTCCCCTACTAAACAAACAAACAAACAAACAAATGTGATTTAAAAATTAAAAGCAAGTCAGTCTCATCTATGAATACAGTCACAAAAATTCTAACTAGAAAGCACTGAATACCTGTGCATGGTACCAAGTAGGGTCAAGGGTTCTGGAACGCGAAGATGGTGCCTGTGAATCAGGGAAGCTGCAGCAGAATTCCCCCCAAGGGCACAGAGCCAAGCATGAAGAGGCTCCATCTGCTTCAGTGTTTCAGCAAGAGAAGAAAGATGCTATTTGTCTGAGGTGCATATTCTCATGTTTGGCTCTCAGATTTCTGAGCTCTGCAATGAAGACCCTGCTGGGCTCTTAAGTCCTCTGCCTTCAGACTGCGCTTAGCCAGGAGCTGTGGGCGGAGGACAGGGATGTGGAAAGGGGTTGGCTGGAAGGTGTGTGCGTGTGCGTGCATGTGTGTGTGCGTGCGCGCGCGTCGCATGCACATGTGAAGGCCAGAGAAAGTCCTAGAGTGTCGGTCTCTACTGCTCTTTGCCCTCTCTGCCCCAATACTGCAATGGTAGACGCACACAGCCATGTCCAGGTTTTGAAAGGGCTTGGGGTAATTATTTTTGCCCCTCCCCTACCCCTTTCTCTTTCTTCATCTCTCTTTCCCTCCCTGGCACCATTCCTTCCTCCCCCTCTCCCTTTCTAGACCTTTCAGGGCAATGTTCTTCCGGGCTCAGCTCCTCCAGGCCATCCCAGCAAGGCTGACTCTCAAGCCCCAGTGTCTTTGTCCTCCAAATGCCTCACAGGCCCAGGGAGAGCAATCGATCTACTGTCGCTCATACCTGGCCGACTCCCCATCTTTTCACAGCTCCCCAGCCCAGCCTTCATCTCTTCCCTGAGTTTTCTCATTCAATTCTATTTCATCCCATCTTTTCAGTGTTCCATTTTCCTGCTGGGAGTGTGTCTGATTCTTTTTAGCATGATGAATAATATTTATTATAAACCAGTAAGCATCATCAAGTTTAATACTGTAATTTTTAGAAAATCTCATAAAGTCATGATAAAAAGAAAGACTTCTGAATTTTTCTCTGAGACCATATTTGGGTCAATAAGAAAAATTGAAGGTGGAATCACTCTACAAATTAGCAGTAATAAATTATGACATTCGAGGCTTAATGAAAGATGGTCAAAGCTGATTTCCTGGGGAAATGTGAATGTGTGTTAGATATTAACATGGAAATAAATTTAAATGTATTGTGGAAGTTAAGAGAAAACATCAAGAGTAACATGGAAAGCATGAAATAGTAAAAATTAAACCACAAATTAATGGATTATAGGAAAAGGAGGAAATGGTTTTGAAAATTGGCATGGAGCTTTTACATTAAACATAAAGCCAGGTGTAGTGGTGCACGCCTGTAATCTCAGCATTCAGGAGGCAAAGACTGGAGGATTGCTGCAAGATTAAGTCCTGCCTGGTATACATAGGGACTTTCCAGCCAGAAAATTGGATTTTTAAGGGGTGAAGGGGGAGGACTAAAAACCAAACCAAGAAGAAAGAGGAGGAGGAAAAAAAAGAGGAGGAGGAGGGAGGAAGGAAGAGCAGAAGGAGGAGTAGGAAGAGGAGGAGGAAAAAAAGATGAAGAGATTAAAAGTAAGGAATTAGACAGAAGAATTAATGAGAGATCATGGGGCATTAAAAGACACTTAGATGCATGTTAAATTGAAACCTGGATAAAAATCATTATTTTATAAAAACATAGGGATTACCAAAATTCACCCTCTGAAAGATAAGAATTCTAGACAGACCAATAATCAAAAAAGACTTGACCCACAGTGACCCTTAATGGTTTCTCACCAGATCTAAATGGTTCCATATAGATTAATTGTTTCATATATTTGAGGACTGGAAGTGCCAACATTAAACTGTCTCATAGTGATGTTGGCATATGTTATAAACTACTTATTAATAATTCTCAACACCCTTCTAACCCACCAAGCTGAGGCACATTGGAAGGATATGAAAATGAAGATGTTCTACAGCATGGTTCCTTGGGGAAACTCGTCAACCAGTGCCAAAGGGAACACAGCAGCCCTGTGGTCACCCAACTCTGGCATCTCAATGGTCACTGCCTCAACCTCGCTTGGGGCAGAGGCCTCCTCCATCCGTCTGAGACTGTCAAACCTACACAGGGCAGGTACCACATTCCACTGACAGTGCCAGCACTGGCCACCACACTGCCACTTGTTTCTGGAGTCTCTTCAGCCCCTCTGGTTTTTACAAACCTCCTCTGGGCAGGTCCTGCACCTCAGCCTCTTCTGCCCGCCCAAGCTTGCCACCTCAGGGCAGGTGCTGTACTCACGTGGCCTAGGAGATGGTCATTGTCGCACATTCGCTTGAGGCTGTGTGTGGTCTCTTCACCACCCATTGGTCTAGGCACAGGGCACAGGTGTGTCCCTTGCTTGAGGTCCAGCCGTCCCCGCACTTTGGCACTGTGGTCTCTGGGCAGGTGCCACTCTCCTCGGTCGGCCTAGGCCTCCTAGGCTATGGCTTTTCACCTGAGCTTCACCCAACTTATGCTGCAAATTTCACCAGCATCAACTTTCAGGAAAATGTTGTCTAGTATTTTTTGAAGTTAAGCAGCAATGAGCAGCGATGTGCAGCAAGGCCAAGCAAAAAGCCCATCTTGAGTTTCCAGGCCTTCCTTCCTTTTTAGACTCTCTAATTATGCACCAGGATGTTTTCTGTTTGGGCAAACATATGCCCTCCTCCCGAGATCCACCCAGGTGTTCCCCACAGGAGCCAGTCTTCAGGCTGATTTCTATGCCCCTTTTATGAGTCTGTTTTTCAGAAGCCCTTTCAAATTCATTTAACAGAACTGAGTTTCCAAAGGAATCCAAACCTCCACTACACAGTGAGATAAGGTTTTTTTTCCCACAGGGTGCAGAAAACACCACCAATATTTAAGTCAGAGTGTCAGGATGCTAACTAAGCAAACTCATCTAGGAAGAGTATGTGCAAATTAGGCACGAATAGGCAACTGGACTAAGTAGACAGAATAAGCAAAAGGTTTCTCTCAGAAGCCTCACCAAGACAGGATTGGGGGAAAAATGTCTTAGGTCACAGGCCCCAAGTGGTTCAGCTGAGGCTGCTCCAGAAAGGACCTTGTCCGAACCCTCACTCATCCTTGTTTCCTGGCAGAGCCAGCAGGGGCTTCCTCCTTTCCAGACAGGAAGAGTCTTGACTTTGACAATGGGAGTAAAGATTGTGATCAAAATACAAAATCTGTGTTGTGCTCTCTAAAACAGGGGCTGAAGGAGACACGGTGTCTGACAGTTTTTATGTGTGCTGCTACTTTATCCTCACATGACATCTGGAACCACAACTGACTGTTCACAGTCATCCTTGCTACTGTCACACCCCTTCAAGGGAGGAGACTGGAGTGAGCAGTGGGATTGCATTACCACAGTCTACTCTGTCTTCATTTCCACATGGATCAGCCCGGAGGCCTTGTATGGAGTTAGTGTTGGCATTATTCAAACAGTTTCATAGATGTATAATTTACATACCATAAAACTCATCTATTTAAAGTATACATTTCACTTTTTACATTCACAAAGTTGTGTCCATCACCATAATCTAATTTTGGAATACTTTTATTGTCTCAAAAGAAAATCAGGGGCTGAGGGATGGGCCCGCAGGTAAGAGTGTGCACCGCTCTTACAGGGGGCCTGAGTCCAGTTTTGAGCATGTATGGTGGACGGCTCACAGCTACCTCTAACTCTGGCTCCAGAGGATCTGACTCCTTCTTCAGGCTTCCGTGAGCACTTGTGCACATAAACATACATACACACACACACACACACACACACACACACACGCACATATACATGCACACACATATGTACACACACATGCACACACACATGAATAAAAATAGAGTGCATCAGAAAGAAGAAAGAAAACCCATTTTCAGTAGAGGTCACCTCTCTCTATCCCCAGAGGTGACCATTGGTCTCCTTTCTGTCACTTTCCATTTATGTATCTTGGACACTTTTTGTGGATATAATCATGAAGCATGTGGTTTTTGTGACTCTTTAATTCATTTTTAAGCATGTTCATGTTTTCAAGGTCCATGTGGTGGTTCAAATGAAAACAGCTGCCAAAGGCTCTAATGTTTGGATGCTTGGTCCCAGCTGGTGGATGTGTTTGGGAAGGATTAGGAGGTGTGGTCTTGTTGGAAGTGTCACTGGGAATAAGCTCACATTATTCCAGCTGGCTTTCTCTCTCTTGTGGTTGTTCTCTCAACATGTAAACTCTCGGCTACTAACACAGCACCATGCCTGCCTGCCTGCCTGCCTGCTTGCTATCTTCCTACCATGATGGTCATGGACTCTAACCCTCTGCAACAATGAGTCACAAATTAAATGCTTTCTTTTATAAGATGCCATGGTCACGGTGCTTTGTCACAGCAGAAGAAAGTTACTAAGACAGTCCATCATTCCTATTATAGTTTTCTCAGCATACTGTTCCCCTCCATGCTGCAAAATATTCCATGTTATGGATATATTACATGTCATTCATCAGCTGATGGGCATCAGGGATAATGCTATGAGTTCTGCTATTTGACTTCAATTCTTGTCATGAGGACAAATTTTTCTTTGTCTTGTGTGTATACCCATGAGTGGATCTTCCTGCCAGTGGGTAACATTGCATGTAACCTTTTAAGGCACAGAGGGACTGCGTTAATCAGCAGCTTCAGACTTGCACCTTCCTACCAGCCCTGGATGAATGCTCTGCTTCTGTGAAGTCCTTGCACACACACAGTTGTTATTTCTGGTTTGCTTTACTTTGGAGCTGCCCCAATTCATTTTCATTTCCTTGGCTAACCATGCCAACTGACATCTTCACATATGTTTTTTGTTAGAGCAATGTCTGCTGAGATTATTTATCCATTTCTGTTGTTACTGTGGGTTCTTTTTTTAATTTTTGTTTTTGTTTGTTTTGAGACATGATCTCATTATGTATCCCTGGCTGGTCTCAGACTCACTATGTAGCCTCGGTTGGCCTCAAATTCTCCTACTTCTTCTTTCCTTAGTCTCTCAAGTGCTAAGATCTCTGGTGTGAGCCTCCACAGCCAGCTTCCTTGGCCATTTTTAAGTTGGCTGGTCTTTTATTAGTAAGAATCTTTTTTTTAGGAGCTGGAGAGATGGCTCAGCAGTTAAGAGCACTGTATGCTCTTCCAAAGGACCTGAGTTCAATTCTCAACAACCACATGGTGGCTCACAACCATCTATAATGAGATCTGGTGTCCTCTTCTGGCCTGAAGGTATACATGCAGATAGAACACACACACACACACACACACACACACACTTAATTTATTAATAAAAGAATTATTTTATATGATATTTACATGCAATGAGTGATATTTAAATGTTTTCTGTCACTCACTATGTAGACCAGGCTGGCTTTGAACTCTGCCTCCTGGGATTAAAGCCTTGTGTCACCATGGCTGACTCTTCTACTTTCTTACTGGCACCCTTTGAAAGATGGTTGATAAGTTTATGGCTATTATGCTTTAGTTGACTGGGCTTTCAATGCCATAGCTAAGGACCCACTGTCTAGCTCAAGTCATGAAGACTCGCTTCTCTTGTAGTCATATTCTTTTAGCTTCTGATAGGCATCTATGGTCAATTTTAGTTGCTTTTGCTCATACAAAATGTCAGCTTCATCATTTGCATGTAGGTAACTGTACACAGCCATTCATCCACTCAGCCCAGAGTCACTTGTAATAATCTTTCCTCTCAGAACCATCTTGGCATGCTTCCTGGAATCAGTGGGAATTGGGAGGGTTTATTTGGGGATTCTCCTCTGTATCCCATTGGTCGTACATCCATTCTTATCACAGGATGAGTCTGCTGTGGTTACTGCTGATGGCAGAGTGGCTCGACGGTGTGCTTTGCTATCAGATAGATGCCAGTTCTTCAACTTAGTCTTTGTTCAAGATGAGAGGCAGTTGGTTCAGAAAGGCAAGGGTATCCTTGGTGATATGGTGAGTTTCAGGCCGGCTTGGACCACAGAAGACTCTGTCTCAAAAAAGCAAAACAAACAATAAAAACCAGTTTCAACATCACCACCACCACCACCAACAACAACAACAACAAACCCAAAAGTTCAAAATGATCCACTGTGATACTCAAAAGGGATTTTGGATTGGGCGTGATTCGAGGAAACATGAAAACTACAGATTGTGGTTGGATTCCCATGTCTATCAGTGTTCATAATAAGTTTCTTTCATTAGTCTTTTAACTAATATCATGCATACCAGTGTTCATAAATCAATCAAATGCTGTTGCATCCTCAAGTAACACAATAAAATGTCATTGAAGTTGAATTTCTTGGTGGGTGGTACACGCTAATATCAGGAGGTTGAAGCAGACTGATTGCCAAGAGTTCAAGGCCAGCCTGGACTATATAGTCAAGTATTAGGCCAGTCTAGGCCATAAAGCACTGGTATCCACAGGTAGGCAGAGCCCATACAACAGAAACAGAAATGGGGTCAAAATAGAAAAAGTTGTTCCAAGAAGTGTTGAAGCTTCACACTGTTGCTGAATTATGCAAACCCACAGGCGGACACATGTGGTCAACAAGATCAGGCTAATTCTTGTTTCAGGTTAATAGCACAACTATAAAGATGGTTGTACTTAGAGTACATTATACATCACTCAAGTGAAAAGGAAAAGAACCATTTCACAATATTGACCTAACAGTGAAATTATATGTGGAAATCAGACAATGTTAGTAACTATCTGCCCATTTTTGAAATTTTAGAAATCCATTAATTATGACAGAGCAAGCTGAATAACGAAAGCTATATGTTTAAAATCAGTGTCCAAGGGGCTGGAGAGATGGCTCAGCAGTTAGGAGCTCTTGCAGAGGTCATAAGTTCTGTTCCCAGCATCCAATCCATGTCTGATAGCTCACAACAGACTCTAGATCCAGCTTCAAGGAATTCAGTGCCCTCTTCTGGCCTCTGAGGGCACTGCACACCCAGGTACATATGCCAACACACACACACACACACACACACACACACACACACACACACACACTTAAATAATAAAACATACAGCCAGGCGGTGGTGGCGCACGCCTTTAATCCCAGCACTTGGGAGGCAGAGGCAGGCGGATCTTTGCGAGTTCGAGGCCAGCCTGGTCTACAAAGCGAGTCCAGGACAGCCAGAGCTGTTAAACAGAGAAACCCTGTCTCAAAAAACCAAAAAAAAATAATAATAATAAAACATACCTCTAAAAAGATGAAATACAACCAGTATCCAAGACCTTTATGTTTTCTACATACGAGTATGTATTATTTTTTGTTCCATTTAGAACAAGCATGTACATACAGTATTTCATACTGTGTACAGTCACATACAATGCATATAATACAAAAGTAATGATAAAATTCCCAAAACACACAGGAATTAATTTTTTAAATAGAGCCTCATTATGTGACCCTTACTAGCTTTATAACTCACTATAACACACAGAAAACTCTAAAATACTACATAACTAACTAGTAGAGTGTGGTAGCTCAAACCTTTAATCCCAGCACTCAGGAGGCAAAAGTAGGTAGATCTCAGTTAGGTAAAGGCTAGCCTGGTCTACAGAGTGAGTTCCAGGACAGCCAGGGCTATATAGTGAGACCCTGTCTCAAAAATAGCCAAATAAATAAAATGTAACCAACTTCAAATTTCAGTTAGAACAATGAAATAATTATATAACATATTTGTAGAGTGGGCTCCAAAGCTCTTAATAACCAAATGGGAAATCAGTATTCCTACATTATGCTATTAATAAACAGAACAAAAATGAGTGAGTTCCCAGTTCCATTCAGTAAGTTCAATGAACAACATCAAATGGAGAGAAGAAACCAACAATGATAAAAAGCAGAAGTTAATTAAGTAGACAGAAGACACGGGGTAGAATTGATAAGTACCTTTAAAAACTGGTCCTTTGGGGAAAATAGAAAATAAAAACAATAGTATAGAATTTGACCAGTTTAACGGGACAAAATGAGAGAAAACAGAAATCCATGAAATATTAAACTGAGGCAACCAAAATGGTGTTTAGCAAAAGATGTGTAAACTTCAGGAAGCCTGAGAGTCTTGCTTCATATATAGATCTAGTTCATTAATCTATGCTGCAGAATTCTTGTCCGTTAGGACTGGAGAGATGGTTCAGTGGTTAGGAGCACTGGCTGCTCTTGCAGAGGACCAGGGTTCAGTTCTCAGTGCCTGCCTACATGGCAGGCAGCTCACAACCATCTGTAACTCCAGTTCCAGGGGACCCGATTCTCTCTTCTGACTTCGGCAGCCACCAGGCACTCAAGTGGTACACAGACTTAAATGTAGGCAAAACACTCACACACATCAAAAAATCAACAACAAGACAAACAAAATAAACCATCAAGTCTAATTTTCTCTGCCCAAATACAGTTCGTGTGGAAGACCCATCGTTTGGCCTTCTTAAAAATGTTGAGCATGAGTCTCCATGGACCCACAGTGCACAGTCACAAAGTAGGGACAGAGTGAAGTAAGGAATGGGAGAAGAAGAAAAAAAGAACAAAACAAAAAGAGGCAAATGGATGGCAAGGATATGTCACAGGAAAGCCACGAGCCCCAGAACAAAACTAGCTTCAACTGAAATCAGAGGCCCAGCTACATTCAAAAACAAGTTACTCCTGTAAGGAGTAACGTGGACAACAAGCTTGATACACTTCCAGAATGGAGAGAAACATGCTGAAAATAGTGCTGAAGCCAAGAAAACAATGGATAAATATGAGTTGTTGGTTTACGTGAAGACACAGGAGCCACGAAAGAGGAGCCTTAGGGAACTCTCCTAGTCAACAGACATTTGTCAGGCAGTCTCCCATATGCCAGTGCTGTAGTGAGTGCTGCATGGTTTATGCTGAACATATTACATGCAGTTATCACATACAATACATGCATACACATACATATACAGAGACATGCACATAGACATATACAAAGACACAGACAGACATACAGAGACACACAAGACATACATACAGAGTCAGACACACACCCATGTGGTCTACGGTGCAGATGGCGTCCACCACCAGAAGGCTTAGGGGATGGGCTACCCAGAGCAGACGTGTGCTGCTGGCCTCTCAGTGTCTGGCTAATGGATGCCGGTGACTCAGCCCAGGCTCTCACACACTCATAAATGGCAGCATAAAATCATTAATATTCACCCTAGATGAAATTTTTAAAAATACATAAAAGAGAAAGCACGTCCCAGAGGAATTAACAAAAACCATATTCAAAACAGCCTACGACTGTTTCCAAATGAGTTTAGTGACTTACAAAAGACCAACATTAACATTTAAATGTGCCCAAATCAAAAATGCTAAACTCAGAGCTTCAAATGCTGTCTGAGCCAAGATTTTTTTTTTTTTTTTGAGAAGTGGAGTTTGACTGAGCATCATCACATTTGACTCACGAGGTCTGGATGTTTCCCTCATAGAATCAATTTTCTCCCCCTGCACGGAGGAGCAGCAGGGACCCACATGCAGGCAATCTGCAGCTGCTGCCTCTGCCTCTCTACCTCACCTTGTAGTTTACATCCCCCAGTGCCCAGCTAATAGGAGCCATCTCCAGGGACATTTTCTGACCCCCTCCACCTGAGATCTAAGCGCTCGGGAGTCTTCAGATGTTTAGAGTGTCGGGCACACCATTATCCCAGAAAATGGTTTTATCTAGCAATTTACCAACTTTTACAAAATCATTTTTCCAAACACTGACGGTGCTTTGTGAAGGAGCAAGATAATTCTAGAAAACTGCAGAGAGGACCCAGGCATTCAGTGACCTCCCAGATGGATCACCACCAGATCTTTGTGATCATGTCTTGCTCAAGACAAATTAGGTAGAAATGGGCAGAGTAGTTTTGTGAAAATGTGTTTGGTGCATTTCACTGACACATATTTTAATTCTCTCCTTTGTCATTAGTTGTTGATGAGCAACTGGAACATTATCAATTGGTCGTTCACTTAGTTGCATCTTTGATTGTGTGTGCATGTGTGTGGGGTCACATGCCAAAGGGCACATGTGGACGTCAGAGGACAGCTTTCAAGATAGGGTCACCAACTGTCCTCTCTTCTCACTCTGCTGGCCCAATTCAATTTCAACTGTCAACTATTTTCATTCTTCTCAATTTCTTTTCTCTCTTCCCTAGCCCTACTCTCAATTTTCTTTCTTCCTGCACCAACTGTCTTCTCTGACCCCACTCTTCTGCCACCTGGACCTACTACAGTCAATCTCTCTCAGCCTCTGCTGCCCTGGGACTATAGACCCCGACACCTTCACATACACATATATGCAGGCAAAACACCAACACACATAAAAATAAATAAATTATAAAAAAAGAAAACATTTTCACATGTATTTATCTTATGTATATGATTATTTTGCCTACATGTATGTATGTGTACTACAAGCGTGCCTGGTGCCCACAGAGGTCAGAAGAGGGCATCAGATTCCTGGAACTGGAGTTACAGATGGTGGTGAGCCACCATTTGAGTACTGAGAACTGAACCTGGGTCCTCTGCAGGAGCAACAAGTGCTTTTAACTGGGGAGTTATCTCCCCAGTCCCGCCTACCTCACCCCCCATTTTCATCACTTTTTTTTTAAACCTCCAAGGGCCGACTTTATTGGTTGAGAGGCTGGTTTTCCAGCCTGGTACCAGGTTGGGTCTGAGAATTAGCTTTGTAGTGGAGAGTAGGGAGTGGAAAGCCCCAGCTTCTCGGGGAAGAAACTGCTTTTTTTTTCTTTTTTCTTTGTTTGTTTGTTGTTTTTTTTTGTTTTTGGTTTTTTCTTTTGATAAACTACAATATGGGAGATAAAAAGTCAGGTTGTCTGTTTTCCTGACCTGGACACCGAAGCATATGATGGCGGTTGTCTGCTTTCCAGAATTCCAGGCATGGCCGGTTTCCATGCCCTGGTTTTGGAGTCGGAGGTGGGGGTACTGAGGATCTCCTTTACTCTGGACCCTTTTTATACAAAGGAAGGGAGTGCCATTTTCTATCTGGCTACTTTCTGATACAGAGGGGGCGCCATTTAAAAGTTTTGGGGTCTGGAGTGTCTCTGTGAGAATCATTGTTCTAACTTCATCCTGTGTGGGGGAGTGAGCAATACAATCCAGGAGGGTCTTCTATAAAAAGCTTAAAAGACATTCTTATAATGTAAGAATGAGGGTTCTTACATTGCTCTTGCATGACAGGCCATCTTGTGAGACCCAACAGGATCATTTAAAAAGATTGTTTGCTTGTTTTGAGCTCAAGAGGCTAAGATCAAGAGCCTCCCGTCTTAGCCTCTTGAGTGCTGAGATTACAGGTGCTCACTGCTATGTCCAGCCACTTTTAAGATCTTTTCTTGTCAGTAATGTAACCTCTCTGAACTTGGTCTTCACATTATAAAAGGAGATACTGATAATAATCATCTTGCATGACTGTTGAGAGGATCTGCTGGGATCATTTACTCTAAGATTTTTTTTTTAAACATTTATTTATTTATTATGTATGCAGTATTTGCTCTACATATATGCCCGGGCAACAGATTTCAATGTAGATGGTTGTGAGCCACCATGTGGTTGCTGGGAATTGAACTCAGGACCTTTGGAAGAACAGCCAGTGCTCTTAACCTCTGAGCCATCTCTCCAGCCCTTACTGTAAGATTTTAACATATAATTAAGCTGCTGTTCCTTATGCTTAATAAAACCATTCCACCCTGTTTTCACCCGTTCTGGGCGGTTCCCAGGCAGGCTCATCAGCTTCAAGCTTCAGGTTACAAGCTTGGCCAACAGAAAGGCAGTGTTGATAAGTTCCTGGGTAGCCAGAGACCCTGCCACTTGCTGGTACTTGCGCCGTCCTCTGCCTGTGGTTTGATGCTCTGGTGACTTGCTTGGGCTAAAACAGAGGTTCTGCAAACAGCAAACCCTTGGCTGTCTCCTACCACCCGACACCAAAAGGTCCAGCCCAGCTCGGAGAAGTCAGGAGCTCACTCAGGTCTCACAACTCTGAGAAATTCCTGAGAGGGGCTAAGAACTTAGGTTCCTATGTATGTTCTCATAACATTCCCACATTTATATTTATAGACGTGGACACACAACCAGCACGGGTATCCTCAGGACAATAAACATCCAGTTTCAGGGAAAGGGTCTCATGACTAAGGCCAGACACTCAGATTCCCTGAGGGCCACTGCCTGGATCTGCACAGGGCATGGGAGGAAACCAAGTCAGCTGGTCCCTTGGAAGGCATGGGCAGGACTATGGTTGTCTGCCCATAAAGTTCTGAGGGATAATGAGCTTAAAGACACAATGAAAAGCCAAGTAGAAGAGAGAGTCTGGCAGTTAAAAGAGGCTGAAGTGACTTCCGTGCAGAGGGACAGCTGGGGCTCCTGAGGAGACACCCATTCCAGTCTTAATTTGCATATGGTAAAGACTGAGTCTCTCTCATTAATCCAAGTGGATGACACGTAGGTGATATTTAAAGGGCTCAATGGAGCATTTAATAGACAAACATTTTTTCTGATTAGTATTCACTTGACCTCGTGATCCAAAGATGAAGCCTCATTCTCATTTATCATTATCTGCGAAGACTGCCAAACCAGCAGCAGGAAATTAGCCAGACTGGGTCAGGGTCCTGTTGACCATTTGGAGGGCCAGGGCTCTAAAGGGCAGCTGGAGGAGAGCCAGGTGGTGCTCATTTCCTTTATGAGACTGAACTTGTCGGGGACTTTGCAGAGTTTACACTCCAATCTTATGCAGAAAGCTTTACTTATTTATTAAGAGTGCCACTGGCCTCCTTAGCCTCTACAACCTCAACAGATTTTTTTGTTTTGTTGTTTTAATATTTATTTATTTATTTTTATGTACATTGGTGTTCTGTATGTATGCATGTGGGAGTGTCTGATCCCCTGGAACTGGAGTTACAGGCAGTTGTGAGCTGCCATGTGGGTGCTGGGAACTGAACCTAGGTCCTTTGGAAGATCAGACAGTGCTCCTAATCATTGAACAATCTCTCTAGCCCCTTTTTTTTGTTTTTTGTTTTTTTTTTTGAGACAGAGTTTCTCTGTGTAACAGCCCTGACTGTCCTGGACTTGCTTTGTAGACCAGGCTGGTCTCAAACTCACAGAGATCCATCTGCCTCTGCCTCCTGAGTGCTGGGATTATAGGAGTGTGTCACCGCTGACTGGCTCAGATAGGATTTTTTAAAAATAATTTTATTTATAATATAATTACATCATTGCCTCCTTCACTTCAAATTTGTGACCTTTCCCCTCTTTATTATTTCACACACACACACACACACACACACACACACACACACACACACACACACA
>CAJQZJ010003646.1:3088281-3117037 GCA_907164525.1 Lophiomys imhausi | reverse complement strand
ACACACACACACACACACACACACACACACACACACACACACACACAGACTACAAGCAGGATGAGTCTATTCAGTGTTACTTGTATGTATATTATTTCAGGACTGACCTCTTGGTATTAGATAAACAATTAGAGGGCTTATCTCTGGGGAAGACTAATTCTCAAATTCCTTAGTTGCTTGTGGTTTTTTTTGTCTGGGAGAGGTGGGCTTGAAATTTTCCCCCTTCCCACATTAGAATGTCTGTTAGAGTTGCCATTGTTCAGGTCTTGTTTAGGCTGCCATATTGTTCGGGTATCATGAATATAGCGTCCCTGTCATTTCTAGGAGGCCCAGTACTCACAGCAGATTTCCTCTGGCTCTTAGAATTCTTCACTCCTCTCCCATGGTGCCCCCTGTGCGTTGGGTGCAGGAATCAGATTGTAGATATATCTGCTGGGGCTGGGGCCCCCACAACAAGCTGTTCTGTGCATCTTGACCAGTTGTGGTTTTCTGCAATGGTCTCCACCTGCTTCGAAGAGAAGCCTTATGAAGATTGCTGTATTTATCTGTGGGCATAAGATGGGTAAGGAATTTTTGGTAACAGTTATTTAGTTTTTATTCATAATGAACTTAGTTTTGCAATTCAGCTAGATTTGGAGGGGATAAGAAAAACATGAAGCCCAAAGAACCACAGAGATTCCTTAGGCATAGAGAGCATGAAGATT
The DNA here is from genome assembly GCA_907164525.1 of Lophiomys imhausi. NCBI lineage: Eukaryota > Metazoa > Chordata > Mammalia > Rodentia > Muridae > Lophiomys > Lophiomys imhausi. The sequence goes on along the minus strand of CAJQZJ010003646.1, from coordinate 3,116,333 downwards.
GTGGGATACTGTGGTCAGATTGGGGGAGAGGGGTTCTCCCTATTACAGATGGAATGACTTGGTGGTTAAGGTTCAGAAAAGCCAAATGTTGCCCACAGTCAGCTCTGCAGCGGCTGAAAAGCAGAGGTGAGGGTTCTCAGTCCCAGGGAACCCTATGGCAGTTCATCTTCACTAGCAGCTTGAGTTGGAGTCACCTGGGAGAAACACTTCTGGTTGTGCCTGTGAGGGTGTTTCCAGAGTGACTTAACTGAGGAGAGAAGACCCATCCTGAATGCTGGGAGCTCCATCCTGTGGGCTGTGGTCCTAGACTGAACAAAAAGGAGAAAGTGAGCTGAGCACCGTAGTTCGTCTTTTCTCTGCCTCCTGACTGTTGATGTGATGTGACCAGCTTCCTCAAGCTCCTGCTGGGAGGAATTCATAATGTCTCAATATGTTTGGATTCCAATTGAGTCTGTTTCTCTTAACATACAGATAATTTTTACACTGACAATTATAGTTCTATGTATTTGAGAAAGATTTGACTAGGATAGGCTTAAGGATATCTGTAAGGGAGAGAGAGCTTACAGATGGAATGCTAAGCTACTGACAGTAACAATGGGGGAAGGAAGGAGGCCCCACCTGATACAAAAGATGTCAGCGGGAGCTCACAAATGCCTAAATATTACTAGGTGCTTATCAAGAGTATCTGGGAAAGGCCCACCAAGGATATACAGTCAAAGCTAGATTTCAGGAATAATAAACAAAACTTTAATTACAACATGGGATGACAATTAGACCAAGGCTTTTGGAATGTTCTTGTTTCTTTGATTGATTTTTGTTTAGATGTCTTTGATTTTCCTATATCGGGAGGTGAAAAGGATTTTTTTTTTCATTTGACAATGCTGAGATATAAGAGATTTTTTAAGGTATAAAGACAAAGGGGTCACAAGCCAGTCTCCTTAGATGTGAGACACCCACTGGAAACTGGTTTCAAGAGAGATATTAGACCCTAGGGGAGATATCTTAATCACTGGGTGTGACGGTGCATGCCTTTAATCCCAGCATTTGGGAGACAAAGACAGGTGGGTCTCTGACTTTCCCCAGGGTCAGCCTGGTCTACAAAGAAAATCCAAGACAAGGATATACAGAGAAATCTTGTCTCAAAAGAAAAAATAGAGAGATATGTTAATTGTGAGAAATTACATATTTTCAGCACAAAGGGGACCAAACACCAATGAAAACAAGGCAAGCCCAGATGGTCCAGCTCAAAGACTGTTCCAGCCAGGACTTCAATGAAGCCCTGAACTTTCCCACCCAAAGTTCAACAGACTACAAACTGCTCAGGACATTCAAATTGCTGAACACATAGAGACTGGACAACAAATGTTACAATTAACTTGCTTAATCATTTTTCTATTTTATTTGGGCCCCCAAACAGGTTTTCTACGACCCAATTCAGCAGGAAGCAATTTTAAGAGAGTGATGACACCCCATTCCCAAAAGGTGGGGTGGGTGACTTTTTTTGTCATTTGATATGTTATAGGTGTTGTTTGGGGGGATTGGTTACAAATTGTTAAATGGTCTTATTAAACAAGGTATAGAAGGTTAGACTCAAGGACTTTTCTATTTCTTTTTCTTTTCTCTATCCTTTCTCTCTTATTTGGGGGGGAAAAACTTAAAGAAAAAGAAGGGGACTATATGTATATAATATAGAAATGATAAGATATAAGGATAGATTATTGAATCTTCTCTGAAACTTAAAACTATTGTCATACTTAAAATAAGGTTATCTTTTGATACATTGGTATAGAATTTTGTATATTGATAAAAAGTAAGATTAATTTTGATAGAATTTTACAATTTGCTTATTCAATGATAGATAGATAGATTTATAAATCAATAGATGTCTTCAAAACCCCCAGGGATGTACAGAAAATGACATTTAAAGATATTATTATTTTAAGAATTGTTTGACTTTAAGACAGTCAGCTCCTGACAGCTCCCATTTGACTTGGAAGAAAACAATGAACATCAAAAAGAAATCTTCCATCAGGAGATAATTCCTACTGGACAAAAATGTCCCTGCTCTCTCAACAGACTATATACAGTCCAAAGATGGACCAGAGCTTAAATGCAGGTAAGTTGATGTCCTGATTCTGCAGAGACAGAATGGGAAAATCCTTATTTCCTGTTGCATAATTATGTCTGTGAGATATGCTTGGCCAGAAGGCTGAAGATGATGCTCCAACAGTATGGAGAGATATTTGGGACTGTCTAGGCAACAAACTCATTTTTTTCTTTCTGGAAGCTGCTCCTCTGTGCTTCCTATTCACTCAAATAATAACTTTATCCCTTCTTAAGTCTTTGATGGGGTTGAAGACATAATAGCTATAAAATTTCAGATTGACATAAAACTGTCCAGTGCACCCACCATGATGGCCTCTACCCTCAAACAATGAGTCAAATTAAACATTTCTTTCCTTATGTTGCTCTTGTCACAGCGGTGAGAAGAGTGAGACAATTAATGGTGGCCAGGACTACACCTGTGCTCAGGTCTGACCCAAAGCCTCATCTCAGTCTGTCAGCCAAAACAGTAGCCACCACTGGTGTTATGCAGATGTGAGGATAAATGACCGGAAAGGCATGAGGGATGGAGCACCAGAGCCCAACCAGAAGTTTCTTGGCAGACCTAAAGCCTTTGATCTGATCAGGGCTTTATTTCTTCCCAGTGTCCATGCAGGAATCTCTGAAGAGAACTCGCTGATCATGGAGCCTGTACGTTCCCTCAGTACAACCCAGATATCCCCTGCTTCATCATATTGTGCAGGCCTATCAACAAAAGGCTTCTTCAGGAATGAACCTGCCCAGACTTCACTTTCACGTTCTTCCATCAAAATGGCCTTGTTTGCTCTCAAAAGTCTTTTTGTCCCCAGTTGAAGATATCAGGGGTATCATTTACTCATTGATCCTCCAACCTCCCAAATCTGATGGGTTAACACAATAAACATTTTTGCCTTCTAATTCTTTAGTCCAGTAATTTGGGCTGTGTTCATCAAAGCACTTCTTCTGTTGGGCTTCTTCATGTGGCCACTTGAGGCTGAGACTAAGAGCCAATGCCGTTCTTTCAGGAACCTGTGTCTCAAAGCATCCAGATTCTACAACTTGGTGGGAAGCAAAAGAGACATGCAGATAGAAGTGGGAGACATTTGTGGCCATTTCTGTAGTACCATTAGACCACGGGAATGCTGTGCCCCGGGGTCTTTAAATTTTAATGTGTACACAACTCCTGGAGACTCGTGTCAGTAGAGGTTCTGATCCAGCTGCTCTGATGTGAAGCCTTGAGGTCTGTATTTCTATCAAGTTCCCAGGCGACTGCAAATTCTACTCATGGCCACGGGACAGGGTCCACTCCCTACCCCTGCCATGATGGGCTATTGCTGAGCTGACAAATAATGGACAGGGTCTTCTGAGAGTGGAGAGCTCCCAGCCAGTGAACTCAGGGAGACTGCACCCTAGTCTCCTGCGACTGACCTTTGGTGGCCTGGGTCACATGCCAGCTGGAAAGACAGGACAGTCTTGTTTGCTTCTTGTCTGTTTGCCAACATGGGCTTGTGATCACATAAGGGTCATCAGATCTCAGTGTGAAAGTCTTGTCTTTAATGTTAACAAATGCCTTCACTCTGGTAGGATTTTAGACTTACTTTTATAGATTTTGACATTTTCTCTATACTCGGAGCACATTGCTTAGGCCAGATGGATAGTTCTCAGAATCCAGGACACTTTAGTCCTGTCATATTGGATTCTACTGTGGTTCTACTATTGGGTAGTAACCCTCTCCCATGGGGCTGGGTATGTCTGTGTCAGAGACAGACATGCTGCCTAACAGAAAGCAGGGTGAAAGTCTGGAGCTCGAGGGTCATGAGGGTCCTAGCAATGTTTCTTTCTGACATGAACCCAGGATAGCATAATAAAACTGCAAGCATTGTCTATTTTCTGCCCCGTGTGGGAACACTCAGGTATTTATAAATAAGTGTTCAACAATTACATTATTATTTTTATTTTTTGTGTGAATTTATATGCCTGCACCAGTATACATGTGTGTGTAGGCAGGCATGTGTGTGTGTATGTGTGTGTGTAGTCTAGAGATCACCCTTGGGTATTGCTCCGCAGGTATCATCCACCTTGTTTTTTTGAGACAGGGTCTCTCACTGCCCTGGAGTTTATCAGTTCAGCTAGACTGGCTGGCTGGTGAGTACCAGGGGTCTGCCTGTCTCCATCTCATCCCAGAGCTGGGATTACAACTATGTGTCCACTTTTGTTTTTGTTTTTAAGTTGGAGTTGGGGCATCAGACTCAAGTCCTCATGCTGGAAGACAAGCATGCCACTGACTGACTAATCTTCCCTGTTGATTTATTTTTTGTTTTTCCCTTTTAGATGTCACCAGACCATGTTGTTTTTCTCTGCATGGACACTGATCACCAGATGGAAACAGACAAGTCCGATTGTGCTTCCTTAACAGTATGGTACTATAAATTGGAAAATAAAGAGAACTTGAAGCATCAACAGACAGATAAAGGTGGTAAGTTATTCTTGGTGCATTCTCTGCCAGCAAAACGATCCGATTCACGCCAGATTAGAGCTCTATAAAAGCAGGCTTATTGGATGCAGCTCTTTCTGGGTTCACGGGTCCCAAGGAACAAGATGAGGGAAGTCGCCATGGGAAAGGGGACAGAGGGGAAGGAGGAGAGAAAGAGAGAGTCGGCACACACAGGGAGAGATGCAGAGAGAAAGAAAGAGAGCGGGGAGGAGACCAAAATGTCCGGATTATATAGGGAAGAGCTTCTGGGGAGGAGAAGCCCAGGCCCTGGCCTGGAAAGTTCAGGGTAGGGGGGTGAGGTGTGCCAGCATGCCATGCCCTGAAACAGATAGGGACTGAGGAGGCATGCTGGGAGAAACTGGAGGCCAGGTCCACTTTGGTATGGAAATATGCACCTCAGCCTCTTTTCCCTGGGTCTGAAACCCAGCACAGGGTACAAAACTGTTCACCTTTTCCTTTGGATGAAAACAAAATCAAATTTCAAATCAACACTCAGAGACACTGTTTTTATTTTTTTTAATTTTTATTTTTTAAAGATTTATTTATTTAGCCGGGCGGTGGTGGCGCACGCCTTTAATCCCAGCACTTGGGAGGCAGAGGCAGGTGGATCTTTGTGAGTTCGAGGCCAGCCTGGTCTACAAAGCGAGTCCAGGACAGCCAGAGATATTCAGAGAAACCCTGTCTCGAAAAACCAAAAAAAAAAAAAAAAAAAAAAGATTTATTTATTTAACATATGAGAACTCTATCTGTATATATCCCTGCCTGCCAGAAGAGGGCACCAGATCTCATTATAGATGGTTGTGAGCCACCATGTGGTTGCTGGGAACTGAACTCAGGACCTCTGGAAAAGCAGACAGTGCTCTTAACCGCTGAGCCATCTCTCCAGCCCGAGACACTGTTTTTAAATGTCCAGATTCCTTCCAGAGCCTAGTGCTGACGTGCGCTGCAATCAGACGAAGAGGAGTAGCGTGTTGGTTAATCGGTTAACACAGGCCTATTGTCTCCAAAACTGGGGTCCAGAGGAGACGTGCCCTCCCACACGCCCTGAGCTACCTACCAGTCCCGGTTCTCCCCAATCTTAGAGACAAGCCAATGGATCCAGAAATGACCAGGGGCTCCGGAGGAAAGGCATGAGGGATGGAGCCTCCCTGCTCTGGTTTCTGTGTGGCCCTTGGCACTCACTGGGGTGGACTGGGTCAGCCACTCTCTGTTTTTTACCAGACCTGCAACTGATCCTTCTCGTCCCACCCTGGCATTCTCTCCCTTTACATTCAGACCCCAGCTTTTGGGTTGGAAGTTTGTGGCTGGGATCCTACTCCTAATTCTCCCCAATCTTGTCTCTAAGATTGCTTCTTCCTTCCTTCCTTCCTTCCTTCCTTCCTTCCTTCCTTCCTTCCTTCCTTCCTTCCTTCCTTCTTTCCTTCCTTCCTTCCTTCCTTCCTAATACAGAAATCTGGTTCTGTATTTGAAGTTTCCTAAGCCATTTCTTCAAAATCACGAGTCTGTTAACAACACTGATTTCCCCTCGTGGCCCATTCCATTCTTCCCTTCACACTCTAATGTTTTTATTAAAGTCTCACTGAAAAATGAGGGAAATAAAAGCGAGAGTCGCTTCTCACCAGCCCCAATCTCTTTCCCTTCATCCCTCTTCTTGCTTCTCTGTCTCTCCCCATCTCTCTCCCCCCATCTGTCCCCTCCCTTAAAGGTGGAACAAAAGCGTCCAGCACAGCAGCCTTTCCGGAGTCCCTCCCTGCTCTGGTTTCTGTGTGGCCCTTGGCGCTCACGCGGCGAGGACTGGGTCAGCCGTGAAGCCTGCCCCATCCCTGTAACCACTCTCTTGTTTTTTACCAGACCTGCAACTGACCCTTCTCGTCCCGTCCCATCCTGGCATTCTCTCTCTTTACATTCAGACCCCAGCTTTTGGGCTGGAAGTTTGTGGCACAGTTATATTAATTAACTTTCACGAGCTCCCTCCGAGTCTCTCCCTGCTCCTTTGTGGATTCTTATTTAATGGACTCGCTAGGCACTCAGTTTTTTCGAGGGAGAAATTAGATTTCTTTAAAAATTTCCTCTGCAAAAATCTGTTCTACTTTTCTGGGGTCCCTCAAGCTACTGTATTGACTAGCTGCATTTCAAGCCCTCTTCTGGCCTCTGTTGGCACAAGGCATGCATATGGTGCAGGCAAAGACATTCATACACACAAAATAAACAATATTTTTTTAAAAGAAAAGAAATAAGGTGGAAGATGACAAGGGATAAAACACTGATATCAACCTCTGCCCCCCCCATACGTGTCATAAACCACACACACAGACACACATGCTAAATTAAGGGATTTTTAAAGTCTTGGATTTATTACTCATTTATATATATATTTTGTTTTTGTTTATTCTGTTCTATTTTTATTCTTTTTGTAGTGGTATAAATTATGTATGTTCCAAGCATCCAAAATCAATCAGTGTATACAGAGGACCACCACACACCTCAACTTGGAATAGTCACATTTAAAGTGTTTGGGGGCAATCTCAGACTAGTGGCTGCCTACCAGGTGTAGGCAGGTGTAGGCAGGTGCAATATTGATCGTACTGATGTAAGGAGCCCTGAGATAAGATAACGGCATAATTTAAGTGGAAATGGGGAAGAAATAAACCCCTGCAAAGATTCCTGCTTGTTTAAATATTTTTCCACTATTTATCCATTCATTCCTTTATTGTGAGTGTGCATACACACAACCTACATGTGGAGGGCAAACGATCTTATGGAAGTAAGGTCTTTCTTTCCTTCTATAATGTGGGTTTTGGGGATTGAACACGGGTCACCAGGCTTGGCTACAAGTGTCCCTACCTGCTGAGCTACCTCATCAGCCCTACATATTTATCAACTTAGTTTGTCAACACAAATATTGATATTTTAGACCAGCAGATGTTATAGTTTATTTGTTCATTTTTTAAAACCTATCTATTTGTGCTTTTGAAACACAGCTTCATTATGTATTCCCTTGCTGGCCTGGTACTCACAGAGATCTATCTGCCTGCCTTTGCCTCTGAGTGCTGGGATCAAATGCAAAGCTAGTTTCATTTGATTTTTACTTTTCAGTTTCCAAATGGAAATTTCAAAGGCAGCATATAACATTGTGAGTCTCACTGAGGCATTTCCCCACATATATGTTATTATCCGTTGTCCTGTTTGCCACCTCCCCCACCTTCTTTCCTTCCTCTCACCCCTCTCTTCCTTCTTTTGCTGACTTTCTGAAAAAGAGGCACAATCTGTGATTTCTCCACAGAGAAGTTCCTGTGTGTCATGGTGAGAGTGAGAGCAGCAGGGAGAATTTATCTTAGGGAAATGAATTGAATTTTGTTCAAGTAAAAATGGTGATTTAAGAAGACAGTGTAATGCCGGGCGGTGGTGGCACACACCTTTAATCCCAGCACTTGGGAGGCAGAGGCAGGCGGATCTTTGAGAGTTCGAGGCCAGCCTGGTCTACAAAGTGAGTCCAGGACAGCCAGAGCTACACAGAGAAACCCTGTCTCGAAAAAAACCAAAAAAAAAAAAAAGAAGACAGTGTATACAATGTGGCCAATCTTGTCATTGGAAATGAAATAATAATAAAAATGGTTTAAAAAAAAAAAAGAAGAAGACAGTGCCATGCTGCAGAGATGGCTCAGAGGTTAAGAGCACTGTCTGTTCTTCCAAAGGTCCTGAGTTCAATTCCCAGCAACCACATGGTGGCTCACAACCATCTATAATAAAACATGGTGCCCTCTTCTGGCCTGCAGGCATACATGCAGGCAGAATACTGTATAAATAGAAGACAGTGCCACCCAGGTTTTAGAAATCAGATTATTGCTTTGTAAAGGTGTCCTAAGTGGGCTGGAGAGGTGGCTCAGAGGTTGAGAGCTCCTGATGCTCTTCCAGAGGATCAAAGTTTGATTCCCAATGACCACATCAGGCAGCTCAGTTCCAGGGGATCCACTGCCCTCTTCTGGCCTCTGTGGGCACTGCATGCATGTGGCACACACACACACACACACACACACACACACACACACACACACACACGTGTGCACACACATACACACACAAATAAAAATAAAATAAGCCTTACAAAAAGATATTCTAAGTAATTCAAGGATGATGGAAAAGTCATTTAAAGGTTTTCTTTTTCTTTTTTTTTTTAACATGCACATGTTAATCTTAAATGAAGAATCACCTGCTGATTAGGCTATATTAGTGGGTGGAAGTATTCCAGGAGAGATAATATAAAAATAGAATCATTAGTCAGAAATTTAAATTATTCAAGACCTGGAAGATGGAGTAGAACTTAAAGGTGGGCATAGAAACAGCTTCTGATTGTCATCAAGACACACACGAGTAGAGAGGGTCAGGCAAGGGGATGACATGATGCGAAGTAGGTGAACTGGGAAACAGTGCTCTTGAGAGGACGCCTGCTGTGCTGGTTGTTTTTTGTCCACTTGACAGAAGCCTAGACATAGCTGGGAAGAAGGACTCTTAACCGAGAAAAATGTCCATAAGACTGGCATTAGGTAAGTCTGTGAGGCATTGTCTTAGTTGATGATTGATGTGGGAGGTCCCAGCCCCTTTTCGACAGAGCCACCCCTGGGCTGGTGGTCCTGGGTGCTACAGGGAAGCTGACTGAGCAAGCCAGTAAGTAGTGGTCCTCCATGGCCTCTGCTTCAGCTTCTGTCTTGAATTCCTGCCCTGACCTCCCTCTGTGATGAACTGTGATGTGGAACTGTAAACTGAAATAAATTCTTTCCTCCCCAGGTTGCTTTTGGTCATGGTGTTTTATCATAGCAGTAAAAACCTGGCCAAGACACCTATTTTAATCAATTTGAACCTATTAGCGAGCTTCTGAGACTTATCTGCTGGAGCCTCTACAAGGCTCAGCGAAGGACTTATGACACGGTCGCTTTCTATACATTGATAGTAAATATTTAATAGCATTAGTGAGCGTCTGCCATGCTGGGCTTTTCTCAGCACAGGCCACACTGGGGAATAAAAAAGACAGTTATCTGTCTCTTGGAAGTTGCTCTTCAGTTCCCTGGAACGTTTGTGTGATGTGAGTGAGTTTGTTGGCCTGAGGTGTTGGCCACTGGACAGCATAATCATGTGACTGCGCTGTGCCAGTCATCACTGCTTGCCAGCCTAGAACACAGAGTTAAGAACTGGAGTCCTAACCTCCAAGAGGAGCTGCAGACTGACGGTGTGCCCAGTAGGCAGTGGTAATCAATCCTGTAGCCTGGGGCGCCTGTGACCCTTGCTCATTCCAGCCTTCTCTGTCACAAACTATCTGCATGACAGCACCATCAAGGACTCTGTGGGAGGGAGTACTAGAAGTCTGCGCCAAGACCAAAATCAAACCCAAAATCCTGTGACTCGTGTGTGTGTGTGTGTGTGTGTGTGTGTGTGTGTGTGTGTTGCACTGGTGTATAGTGTATATGCACATGTGAGCCTGTGCACACACAGAGGCCAGAGGACAATGTCAGATATCCTTCTCTGCCTTATTCTCTCAAAACCAGGTCTCACGTGGAACCTGGAAGGGAGTCTGGAAGCCAGTCAGCCCCTCTTACAATGCTGGAGTTAAAGGCAAGTGTATGACCATGCCTCATTTTCTATGTGGGTGTTGGATTTTGAACTCAGGACCTTATGTTCAGATAGAAAGCATTCTGACCTGTGGTAAGAGTTTTGTTTCTTAAAAAAAAAAAACAAAACCCAGTTATGATATGAGAATGCTTTTGTTTTGATCCAAGGTGTGGGGCTGCTTCAGTTTGTCCACACCTGTAAACTATAATGCCTGTGTGCTAGCAGGGGTGTGGCTTAGCCAGCTGCAGAAAGTTTGATTCTGAGGCCTCTGGAGAGGGGATAAAAGCCAGAGCTCTGAGAGTGTTGGGGGCTGTGGGGGCACTCCAAAGAAGGAAGAGGCTGCTGCTCTTTCTGCTGGTGCTTCCCCTGTACTGTTGCTGGTTCATCCTGCTGCTGTGTTTCCTGGTTGGCTGTTGCTGGTTTGTTGAACTTCTAGATATAGTGACAACTGAGTTTGGTATTGTCCCCCAAAGAACCAGATGACCTTAAACAGCAGGAAGTAAATCAAAGAGAACTGTCTATTTCCCCTCTAACCTTCTTTCTATCCTACCTAGTGTTGGGGGGTTGGAAGGGAGGTAGAGGGTTTAAGTATGGTAAAATAATATGTGTAATAAAACAAAAAATAATGAAAGACACAAACTACTACACTGTCCCACTGAACCACCTCTCTGGTCTCTGTCATAGTAAACATAGCACTTTCTAAGTCTTCTGAGCCATTGTGGGTAATTGTCAAAACAGAAGGAGGCCATAGGGATCCTTGAATGTGTGTCTAGTTGGTCAGAGGAGAAGGTGAGTCTGGGGACCCCCAAACTTGGCTGGTGGCTAAACTTGGGGCCCTTGGCCTTAGTTTGGCAAACTCACTGCAGCTGTGTCTCTCATTACAGCGGCTACTGTATCACTTAATTCTATCACACACACTCAGTTCTCGGTCAGGAGGTCAGTGGATTGAGGTCTGTGGGGCACCTGCGGAGTACTGTGGCCACTGACCCAGTAATAAGGCTCATTCCAAATCAAGTCCTTCCAGAAGTCTGCAAGGATCACTTTTGGGCCCCACTGTTAGTTGGCTTCACGCAGCAGCAGGGCTGAGCGGAGCACAGAGGTGGCTTGGTGTGCAAGCCTGGAACAGAGGCAATGCAGTGTGCAAGCTTAAACCAGTGACTAGCTCCTTCCTGGCTGTGACTGTGGCCCAGATATGGGGAGCATGAGCTCTGGGTTGCTGAAACATGGCTGGGCTGTTCCCTTAGACAGCAGATCCGTAGGGCAGTTCAGTCAGGACAGGAGAGGAAGCAGTGGTATGTTCTGCACAGAAAGGTTAACTTCTTTTGTGAAAGCAATCCGTGTGTGCAGGTGGGTTCCTGAACATGTGTGCACGTATACCTGTGTGGAGGCCGGAAGGCAGCCACAGGTGTCTGTGCATCTTGGTGTATAGATCGATCTCTCACTGGCCTGGGACTTTCCAAGTAAGTTAGACTGACTATCAAGCCCCAGGATGCTCCTGTCTCTGCCTCCCCAGCATCAGGATTAAAAGTAAGTACTGCGGCTCCTGGTTTTCTGTTTTTTGCTTTTTCTTTTTTAGACAGGATCTCACTATGTAGCCTTCTGTATGCCCACCCCCCATAGGGCGATCACCACATAAGGGGGTCTCAGGGAAAAGGTGAGTGTGCTGCCCACCCGAGTCTCCAAAGACAAACAGACAGGGGTGATGTCTAAGCATTTCCCGTTTTTTTACTATTTTGTCCCCTAGCTTATCTACAGAACCAAATGGGTGTTTCCACATGAGGCTACGTGGGCCAATCACATTAAAGGCCATCCTATTACATCACATAGCACAAGCCTGGTAACATGGTAATCATGCACTGGTCACGAGTGCAGAAGTCTTGCTCACTCAATCAACTATACCCACGATCGGGCTTCAATTCTGCCCCGGCATCTTCCAGCCAGCGCCATCTTACATATCTCCCACAAGTCACTTTCATTTTCCCAGCAACGAGGCCTTTCTCATAAGCCTCCATTTCCTGGGTCCCCACAGCCTTCCTTGGCTAGCCTGGAGCTCACAGAAAGCCACTTGCCTGTGCCTCTTGAGTGCTGGGGGGGGGGGGGCTGGGATAAAAGACGTCCTCTCTCCTCCCCACCTTCCTTCTTGATAGGATCACATGGAGTCCTGGCTGGCCTCAAACTCACTGTGTAGCCATGGATGACCTTGGATTTCTGATGCTCCTGCTTCCACCTCCCGGGTTCTGGATTTATAGGCATGCACCATCACACTCGGTTTAGGCAGTGCCAGGACCAAACCCAGGGCTTCTTCATGCATGGTAAGTGAGCACCCTAATGATGAAACCACACCCTAGCTGCAATTTAGCAGCTTTCTCATCTGATTAAAACCAAACACTTCGGTTGAGAGACCAAGTGTGCAACTTTGATATTTCCCCACAGAGAGGGAAAAGAGTTTCTAGATTTTTTTTTAAGTTTTACTTCTCAAAGCCAACCTGGGGATAAAAAACAAGAAAAGCTACACAAAGAAATAAATTCAGCAAAACAAAAACATATGTGGGGAAATTAAACACAACAGGTAAGACTGTGGTAGCCTCTTGCTTCCAGCCAGGGTTGGGAGATCCACTGTGAGAGGACCTTAGCAGCCAGCTCATGTACAGGGCCAACTGGCTGGTGTCTCCGTACCAAACACCTGGGACAGAGACTTCAGCTTCCCAGGGTGAGGTCCCCAGGACCTTCCAAACCCTCTCAGAAGTCAAAACAACTTTCCAAAAGAATTAGCCTGCACAACAGCAAAGATGCCAGGCTTCCCAAAAACTCCATGGAGTCACTTAGAGTTTCTGTCCACTCACAGGAAGTTTTTCCCAGCAGCCTGTACCCAGGGATCTGTCTGCCATTGCAAAAGTGTGCATGTGCACACATATCTACTCACAAGCACACAGAATGAACAAACCTTATAAGCTGCCACTTCTGTCAGTGAGACAAACCAAACTTAGCTGGTGTTATCTCTCTCTCTCTCTCTCTCTCTCTCTCTCTCTCTCTCTCTCTCTCTCTCTGTCTGTCTCCATCTCTTGGTCTGCCTCCCTGCCTGGCATCCCCGACACTCAGGGATACTGAGTCCTGGGACTCAGGGTCTCAAGCCACGGCAGGTGCAGAAGCTTTGGTGATCTATGGCTGGCGCTTTCTTTTCCAAGCCTTTCTTTGAAGGAGAGGCATGACCAACAGCCCAGGGGCTGTGTCTGCTCCTGACCCTTCCCCCTACCTCCAGCCTCAGTTTTCCTGTCAGAAAGAGGAGGCTGCAGAGGAATTTATGAGAGGCTCTTATACCTCTGGCATCCTAAGCCTAGTTAGCAGTCATTGCTGGAAAAGATAATCTCTCCTTCCAGCTCTCTTTAAAAATATATTACTTTAAGTATGCAGGTGTTTTGCCTGCATGTATATCTTTATACTATGTACACATGTACATATGCCTGGTGCCCAGAGGGGCAGAAGGGGGCTTTAGATCCCTTGGAACTAGAGTTAGAAATGGGAAGTGAATCTGGGCCCTGCAGAAGAGTACCCAGGGCTCTTTACCACTGAGCCATAGCTCCAGTCTTCCTTGCAGCCCTTGAAGGCTCACTCCTCTGTGTAGTCCTGGGACAAGCCACGCAGGGATGTGCCTGTGAGCATGTACAGAGTCCACTTTCCACACATAGAGCACTCTGGCTCTTTCCATACTAGGAAAGAAGATACATAGGTGGGGGCTGGCTTAGTCAGCAGACACATGGCTAGTCCCCTCTTTTTGTAAGTACCTGAAGCATCTGGCTCCCTGGAAGAATGGCTCCCAATGTAGAGGAGAGGAAGAAGTAACTTGTTACTTACACGTGCTGTTTGAACTGCTAAAGATGTGGGAGAACCAAAATCTCACTGCTGGACTCTTTCTTAAAGTGAAGCAGGCAGACACATAGGCAAGCAGCACCCTCAGCCGACGCCTTTTCCACCTCCAGAGGCTGCTGGAGGCCTTACACGCTGGAGCTTATGAGAAGCTATGAAGTCACCTGCCATCGTCAGGACAGTTGGAGCTAGGATTCTCAGCTCCGTGATATGACACCCCAGCTCACCTGATCATCTGCACACGGAGCTGTGGAATTACTCTGAGGCTGCAGGAAGGTGAGCCTTGAGGGCTGGGAGACAGCTCGGTGGGTGACGGCCCTTGCTGCACAAGTGTGAGGGCCTGGGTTCAGATCCCAGCATACAAAAGCTGGCATGATACGCACTCACCTATAACCCAGCACTGTGAGGCACAGAGAGAGAGAGGATCACTGGGGCTTGCTGGCTGCCAGCCTACCTTCAGGCTCAGTGAGAGACCTTGTCTCATTGGAATAAGGCAGATAATGACAGAGCTGGATACATAACATCCTTCTTTAGCCTCCCTACATAGGCTCATGGGCATCCACACATGAGTAGTGCACACCACGCACACACACACACACACACACACATGCACATGCATACACACAAACACACGTGCAGGTTCACACACATGCACACATGCATGCACATAGGCACATGGGCATCCACACGTGTGTGTGGTGTGCACACATACACACATGTACTTGCACACATGCATATGCATGTACACAAGCATGCACACACATACACATCCATGCACAAGTGTACACCCCACAGACCACATATACTCATGCTTGTAAGTAAAACTTCCTCAGACAATGTGTACAGTGGATGAGACACTTCCAACTTGAAGGGTCTTTAGGATTCTCATCTGTCAACTCTGACATGGGTAAATCCCATGGAATGAAGAGATTGGATCAGAATATGACAGTAGTCTTGGTCAGTGTTCTGTTGCTGTGAAGAGACACCATGACCACAGCAGCTCTTATAAAGGAAAGCATTTCATTAGGGGTGGATTACAGAGTCAGAGGTTTAGTCCATTTTCATCATGGCGGGAAGCATGGTGGTGGGCAGGCAGACATGGTGCTGGAGATGGAGCTGAGAGTTCTACATCTGGATTGGCAGGCAGCAGGAAGAGAGTGCCACACTGGGGCTGGCTTGAGCATCTACGACTTCAAAGCCCACCCCAGTGACAAACTTCCTCCAACAACCCTGCACCTTCTCCAGCAAGGCCAAATTGTCGTTTTTAAATTTTTTTTCTTTTTAGCTTTTTTTTTGAGACAAAGTTTCTCTGTGAATCTCTGACTGTCCTGGACTCACTTTGTAGACCAGGCTGGCCTAGAACTCAGAGATCTGCTTGAGTGCTGGGATTAAAGGCCTGCACCATCTGGCTGGGCCACACCTTCTAAATAGTGTCATTCCCTATGAGTCTATGGGGGCCATGTTCTTTCAGACCGCCACAGCCGTCTAAATCTTATAACTGGAACTTGAGTCTGAGCCTTAAACCAGTGCAAAGTGGGCTGTGTGAGCTACTGTTCTCGTGGCTGAGACAAAATGTCTGACAAAGCAGCCTAAGGAAGGCAGGTTTATTTTGGCTCAGGTTGAGGGTGCAGTCCATCATGGCAGGGAAGGCATGGGGCAGGAGGGTGGGGCGTCCATAGGAAGCACAGGGAGATTGGCATGACTAATCTAGGTGGTCAACTTGACCACATCTGCAACAACTAAAACCCAAGCAGCTGGGCACATCTGTGAAGAATTTTTCTTGATTGGATCACTTGAGGTCAGAAGACCCCCCTAAGAGCGGGCCACACCTTCTAGTGGCAGCCTATTGAGATGGATATGGCAGAAGGAAGCTTGAGCTTTCTGCCTGCCCTCACCCTCCCTGGCAAGTCCATCTCTCCTGTTGCTGAGGCTTTTCTTTACTGGCAGTAGAACATACTCCTTCAGGATCCAACACAGACCAAAGACCAGATGAGACATCCAGCCTCAAGAACTACTGATTCTTGGCCTTTGTGTCAGAGAGAGCCCATTGCTGGACTAGCCAGACCACAGCCTGTAAACCACTGTAGACCCACCAGATACATATGTATATGCATATGTGTGTGTGTATGTGTATATGTTTGTGTATGTGTGTATATATATGTATGTGTGTATGTGTGTATATGTGTGTGTGTGTATTCATTCCATCAGTTCTGTTCCTCTAGAGAACCCTGACCAACACAGAGATGAGTCCTGAGGCTCCTCTGGCTTTCTCCTTTTTATCTAATCTGAGATTTCGTGCCACTACCCTTAGATAGTTTATCTTCCCACCTCAATTACTTGAATCTAGAAGCTGCCTCACAGACACGCCCAGAGGTTTGTTTCCATGGCAACTGCCACCCATGGTAACACCATCAAAAATAAACAGCACAGTGGCCAAAGCTCCAGGTCCCTAGCTCTGGTTTTCTATCTAGACCCTCAAGCTATGTCTCAAGCTGTTGCTAATTCCCTGAGGCATTACATTCTGCCACCAGATTAGATACCAGAGTCCTGCTACACAGACTGTTGAGACATCTTAGCTACTGGAGAGAGATTCCCAAGGCTGAGAGCCAGTGACGCAACACACATGCTTAGAAAAAGATGTTTAAAAATTCCTGTTTATTGGTATGGGTACATGCACCTGAGTACAGTGACCTCAGAGGCTGGAAAAGGGTGTTGGATTCCATGGAGCTGTAGTCGTGAGCCACCTAACGGGGGTACTCGGAACTGAACTTGGGTCCTTCCCAAGAGCAGCCGTGGTTTTAACAGCTGAGTCAGCTCTCCAGAATCATGATGAAAAGTTTTGACAGTCCCTAGAAGGACAGAGTATCCAGGAGGAGTGTGTGTGTGTGTGTGTGTGTGTGTGTGTGTGTGTGTGTATTTAGGAAGATAGGGATCATCAGAAAGGGCTGTAAAACAAAAGCTAAAAGGGATACTCAGGTGCAAAGCAACTATGGAACCAGCACGTCTTGTGTGGGGAGAAGAGAAATTTTCTCCTAGAAACCCACTAATGACTTTAAGATTCAGAGATGATATGCTTCAGAGCCTGGACAGGGCTGTGAGCAGCGTCAATACTGTCTGACTATAGGAGACAGGAAGGCTCCCTTCTATGCATTGTAGCCAGACCTCATCCATTTGAAGGGGAGGGGACAGGAGGGAAGGGGAGGGGAGGGTCGAGAAAGGGAGGAGAAGGGAGAAAGACATAGGCACTGAGTAAACTTGTGAGCAGGTTACCTCTCAAAACATTCTCTTTTGGAACTTGTGAAATAATGGTAGGAAGATCTAAGGGTTGGAATCCACGGCTTCGGAGTGACGCCACTCAGTCCTGAAGTAGAAAGGGGAGAGGGAAGCAGGGCGCTGTGCTTGGCTGAGGTGGAGTCTGCAGGGAAACCAAAGTCACTGGGTTCTCCTCCCACTTCCGGCCTTCAGCATATTTTTGGATATGCATGGTGTAGTTAAATGTCCCCTTCTTACAAAGATTTGAGCCTTGAAGCTTTGTCTTTCTTCTCAGCTGGACCTTAGCCCGCAGTGACCATCACTTAAGGGGTTTCATGCCTTAGGGAGCCTGAGTTAGGGCTTTCATGTTCAAAGGACATGGTCCATTGAAGACTTGGAATATGAACTTGCTCTGATCTTCATAGCCGTCAGTTCTCATAGCCAAAGCAGGCTCCCCTGAAAAGGCGACTGCATTTTCTTCCTCTCTTCCCAGCCCCACACTATCAACTGTTCAAGGGCAGAGGGGGCTTGCCCAGTTTGGCAAAGGAGAAGCCATGGCCACACCAGCAGCGTTGAACTCTTGGGCTTTTGGGATCATTTTTTTTTTTTCAAGTAGGCAACCCCTCTCAAGATACCACATCCTTGTGAAAAAGCAAAGGTGCACCAGCCAAAAACATTCCAGTTCCACTTCAGGGGTTGTGCTTGTGGTTAAGAAAAGTGGTTTTGAAATCTGTATTGTCCCTACATAATCTTAAATTAAAAATTTGCACAGATTTAGAAGACAGTGAAAATCCTTTCTTTTGGCTGAGAGGATAATCGGGGTTAACCTTTGCACCAGCTCAAGCCAATGACTGGGAAGCAGTGGCAGGTGGATCTGTGGGTTTGAGGCCAGCCTGGTGTACATAGTGAGTTCCAGACCATCCAGGGCTACGTAGTGAGGCCCTTTCTCAAAAAATAGAAAAAAAAAAAAAACAGAAAGAAGCAGTGTAACAATATACGAATATATAATATGTATGCCCATGTGTAAAAATCTCTGGAATTGTCCATTGAGCTCGACTTTTGTCTGTTCAATAAAGGAAATGGCTTCTCATAGTACAGCTCATTTAACATATTTAAGACCTTCCCAAAGTTTTCTCTCATGCCCAGATCCTTTAACCTTTACCATGGGAAGGGATTCTTCAGGAAGCTGCAGGACTTTCAGGCAGGATCCTGGGAAGCAAAATGGGGAAACTGAGGCTTAGAGCCAGGGGCTGGTCCGCTCAACTGTTACCAACCTACAGACACAGAAAGGATGGATGAATGCTGTCATGACCCAACAGGATCCAGGAACTGTTTCTTCCCTGGTGTGATAGTTGTTGTCAACTTGGCACAGTCTAGAGCCACCTGTGACAAGAGTTTTGATGAGGGATTTTCCATTTCAGGGTGGACTGTGGAGTGTCCTGTGTCTTGATTGTTAGTTGAGGAGGAAAGGCCCAGCTTAAAAGTGGGTGGCCAATTCTCTGGGTTTGGATCCCAAATTATATACATAGAGTGAGCCCAGCACTGGCAAGCACTCTCATTCATTCACCCTCTCTCTGCTCTTGGTTGTGTCTCTGGCCAGCTGCCCTGACCTTCCCACAGTGATGGGTGATTACCTGAGATGGTGGGCTGGATAAACCTTTCTTCCCTGAAGGAGCTCTCCATTGGGACTTTTTTTTTTTTTTAATCACAGCAACAGAAATAAAACTAAGACATACAAACAGGCAGCCCCGACACACTTGGCTTCTTCCAATGGTTCCATGGGCTTTGAAGGAAACAGCACGGAACGTTCTAAGAAAAGCACCAACTGACTGACTACCATCCGTGGACTTTATCGTTGGCGTCAGCACTAAGTACAACATTGAGATTTATCCAGTGGGCCCTTTTCTGAGACTGTGGGGTGTAATCTGGAATGGGCTCCAGAGTCATCTTCAGTCATGGTTGCTTGAAGCCATCATTCATATGGCACCTACGTCAGCTGGCCTCAGATCACAATCCATTTCTGAGCTCTCAGATCTTTAACTCAAATTTCTTTTCATGCATCAAGTGAAGATGTGTGAATTGCAGGTGCTAAAACTAATTACTGAATCCCTGACTCTGCACTCTGTGAGACCAGGGATACTCCATTAACATCATCACCATCACCATCGTCACCATCATCTCCGCTCTTTGTCTCAAGAATGTCAGATGAGAGCTGTGACAGAGTCCCAAACAAAAAGCCAAGTTCTGAGAATTAGGTCATCCAAAATGGAGCTCAAAACACCCTTCTTTAAATAGACTGCTATAGAAAGGGTAGGGAGATGGCGTGTTTGCAGTGCACAGCTGGAACTGAGGCTCTTGCACACAGCCAGCCTCTCAGATGTCCCACAGTTACTTGAACCCTGACAGTGAGTCCTGTGTGTCACCCCAGCTAGGCAATGGCACCTGGGTACTTGGTCAAACGGTCTCTGCATGATTCTGTGGAAGATGTTTGGGGAGGGTTGACATTTGAACCTGTGGACTTTGAGCAGGTTACCTTTCATGATGTGTGTTCACCCATCTAATCAGTCAAGGGCTTAGTCCTGAGAGAGGATGGGATTCTACCAGCAAACTGCCTTTGTGCTTGAGTCGTAGCTCTCCTCTGAGCTTCCAGCCTGTGGGGATACCTAGTTGGTCTTTCTAAACCTCCAAAATTATGTAAGCTAACTCCTCAAATTCTCTCTTCATCCTCTTCTGCTTCTTTCCCCCTCTCCCTCTCACTCTGCACATATACCAAACAAGCGCACACATGCACACACATACACACACACACACACACACACACACACACACACACACACCCACCTTGATTCAAGTTGGTTCTGTTTCTCTGGAGACCCTTGACTAACACATGGTAAGTGAATGCATTTCTTCATCATTGTGACCAAATGCTTCAAACAAAGAAGCTGAAGGGTGGGAGGATGTTTTAGGTTACAGCTGGAGGGTACAGTCCATCACGAGGGAGAGGCATGGTGGTGGCATCAAGTGAGAAGTTGCTAGCTTCTCTGTGAAACAGCACAGCAGGGACCAGATTAAAGTGTGGTGTTCCTTGCTACTACATCAGGGGCCATTAGAAGCAATTGATGGTTACAAACCCAAGGTCAGCATGGGGGAACATAATGGCCAATGTAGAATGGCTGTACTCTTTAACAGAACATTTGAGGAAGCAGAGGAGGGCCTCCTTCAGTTGTCTCACATAGAAATAACCTCAGAAGGACAGCAAGAAAATTGTTCCTGTGTGTGCCAATCTCAAGTGTAAGTGAGGTCACTTGACAAAGGGACAGAGAAGTGGGTTTTCCAAGATGGGTCAGATGAGGGGTAGCCTGGCTTTGTAGCAGGAAAGTTGAACCTAAGTTGGTGGAATGACCAAAGCCACAAGAGTGAGGTGAGGAGTGTGTGTGGGGGGGAGGGGAGCAGGAAGGTAAAGATATTTTCCCAGTCTCAGGTAATGTTGTGTGAAGGTGCTGCTTGAGACTCACAACACCACACACACACACAGAGAGAGAGAGAGAGAGAGAGAGAGAGAGAGAGAGAGAGAGAGAGAGAATGACCCAAAGACAGACAAAAGAATCACCAGGCAAGTTTCTCCAGGGAGTGAACAATCCACACAGGGTCACATGCCTATCCAGGAAGTTGAGGGAGAGGAACTCCAGCAGCGGGGGATGGGGAATGGGGAATCCACCTGGGGGCATGGGGCTGTACCCCAGAAGAACATGTACCATCTGCTCCCTCTGCCTGGCTTTCCACCATAATAGCTGATTTCCTCCCTTATCTCACTAATGGGTCACAATCCACTTTGGATGTGGCTGGCACTTTCCACACCCCTGGATGGATGGCTGTAGGGAGTTAGATTAATATAAATTAGATTTAGTAAATATTTAGGTTTCTGATACAGTCTCTTAATCCTGGGCATGAAGATCAACTTGGCTGTGAGCAATTAGCTTATCAGCTTATGGATGAAGTCAGGTGAAACAAGGGGAGTCTCTATGGACTGAAAAACAAGGTTGAAGCCAGGTGAAACAAGGAAAGACTTTATGGCCTGGCATTGTTTTCAGCTGCTAAGTGGGCAGAGCCCAAATTAAGCTGAAGCAGGTGGAACAAGGAGCGATCCTATTTAAGGACAAGTGGATGAGCCTGGGAGAGGGCTTGCTAGGGGCTCCATGCTAGGAGTTCCATGCTAGAGAGCCGATGCTAGCGAGCTCCAATGCTAGCGAGTCCTCACGCTAGAAAGGACGAGTAGTTTGTGTCCTCTGATGGAGAAAGTGCTTGTGGACTGATGGCCAGATCTCCCTGAGGCAGAAAGAAGCTGGTGAGCAGATAAAGCCTCAGCAAGACAGCAAAAGGCCAAGGACTAAACCCTGTGGTTCAGCTTTTGCTTAGAGAGGTTTGAACAGTGGCCTGAATGGAACTGTGGCCGGCTTTAAAGACTGAGGCAGAGCAGCAGAATTGCTCATACAAAGGAAATAAGTTGGCCTACAGGCGGCTGAGGTCTCCCAGAGAGAAGAAAGCCTCAAGCCTTATTTAAGATGAAACCGCCATAGCCAATTTACCCTGACCGATCTACGTCTGAGATATTCCAGAATAAAGACTGCTAAGTGCATTAAAGAGTCTACCACAGAGACTGTGTTCCTGACGACTGAGGACCTGCCCCAGAGACTGTATCTTTCTAAAAGGTTATGAAAATAGTTGTAATAGTTATCAATAGGTTTAGTGGTTAGGTCTTAGGGGTTGAAGGCATTCATAAGCGTTGTAGGAATTTATAGGAATAGTAGTTAAGTATTTATATTTGTTATAAGTGAATATAGTTATTAGTAAATAAGCAATTAATAATTAAAAAGTACGGTTTCAGATGGCTGTGTGCTTCCTCATTCTCTGACAAGGTTTGAAGGCAACCAATCTCTTCCCACCATCACAGAAAGGAGAGCCAGTATTTGGGCCACTTTTTGAGCTATGGTTTGAGTTGGAATAAAATGACTCTCATAGGCTCATAGATTTGGATGTTTAGTCACCACAGAGTGGAGCTGTTTGCTAGGATTAGAAGGATTAGGAGGTGTGGCCTTATTGGAGGAGGTTTTCAGGTTTTTCAAAAGCTCACACCTGGCCTAGTATCTCTGTCTCTGTCTGTCTGTCTCTCTCTCTCCCTCCCCCCCCAACCACTCCTGCCTGTGGATCAGGATGCAACTCCTCGATACTGCTCCAGCCCCATGTGTGCTACCATGCTCCCCGCCATGACCATAATGGATCATACAACAAACTGAATAAAAGGGTGAGAGGGAGGCTGATAACCTCAACTCAGGTTGGGAGCACAGGCTCATCTGCTGGGATCATGTAAGCAACTGATGCGCAGGGCAAGAGGGAGGGAAAGAATCAACAGCAGCAGCAACTGTAAGCCAGCCCCCAATTAAATATTTTCTATTGTAAGAGTTGCCTTGGTCATGGAGTCTCCTCACAGCAAATAGAACAGTGAGACCAAGCTAACTGTGAAAGAGCAGAAAACACAAACAAGACAGAAATAAGAGAAAGTCAGCGCAGATCTGAAGGAGCCTGTGGCGTGGAAGTGGCTGGGGTAGCAGCTGGGATATAGAGGTGCCACCTGGGTGGAAACAACCCTCAGTTTGTGGTGGTGGCTGGTGATGTCTCCTTCATTAGAGACAGCACAGAATTAGCCCAAGAGTCCCCCAGATTAACACTCATACCAGACCAGAAGACATCCAGACAGACATTGTGGAATCTGAATGTTACAGAGGAGGCAGCAGGCTTTCAGGGTAGGCTGATCTGCTGGGTGCATCCAGGTGAGCAACAGTCATTAAACTCAGGTGACTTCATCCCCGCATGTCACCTTCAATCCTAGGTAGAGGCTTGTGACAAGTCAGAGTTGGTCACTGTGGCTGAAGAAAACAGCCTACAGGAAGAGAGACATGTTTTAGCTCACAGTTTCAGGGGACTCTGATCATGGCCACTTGGTCCCTTTGCTTTGAGGGCAAGTAGAGTATTGTGATGGAGCAGGTTTGGAGGATTGAAGCTGCCCCCGTGTGGTAAATGGGAAGCAGAGGGACTGAAGTGAGAGCTAGGAAGCAAGCATGGTCACTCAAGTGAGGCCTAAGGCCCAGTCCCCAGAAACTCACATCCCCTGAACTATGCATTTCAACGGAGTCGTCCACTGAGGAGGCCAAAGCCTTTACAAAACCATTTCCCAAAAATCGTCCATCAGCTCTGAGCTCGGAACACATTGCTTTTGGGGCCGGTTTAGCTCTATCTGCCCAGAGCTGTTCCTGAAGGCTCATTTCAAGGCTCCCTTCACTTCACTCCTGTCTATGGAAAAGCCCTGTCCTGTGCCACACCTGACTCTAAGTCTGTGTGTCGCTTCCTCTTCTCATTGCTGTGATAGAACACCCAACAAAAGCACTGGAAGGGAGGGAAAGAGGGAGGAAGGGAAGGAAAGAAGGAGGGAGGGAAGGAAAGAAAGAGGGAGGGAGGAAAAAAGAAAGGGAGGAAGAGTGGGTGTATTTGGCTCACAATTTGAGAATATACTCCTTCAATGTTGGGGCAGTCACAGAGGCAGGAGTGTGAGGCAGTTGGTCACATGGTATCCTAGTTAGATTTTGTGATAAACATAGTGACTCCAAGCAACTTGAGGAGGAAAGGTTTTATTGGCTTCTACGTCCTGGGTCATGGTCCATCATTGAAGGAGGTCAGGGCAGGAACTAAAGTGGAGGCCAAGGAGAAATTCTGGTTACTGGCTTGTTCCCCAAGCTTGCTTAGCCTGACTTCTTATACAACCCACCTCTCAGAGTGGATAGGGCCCTCCCACACCAATCACACACACACACACACACACACACACCCACACACCCACACCCACACCCACACCCACACCCACACCCACACCCACACCCACACCCACACCCACACACCACAGAGACTTTCTTACTGACCAGTCTTATGAAGGCATTTTCTCAGCTGAGGTTCTCTCTTCCCAGATGACCCTAGCTTATATCAAGTTGACAGAAACTAATGAGTTCTGCTGGTGTGGCACGCCCAATCAGGATGCAAAGAGAAGAAAGCCCCGGAGCTCAGTTCTGTCCTCTCCCTTTGATTCAGACCCCAGCTCATGGGGTGGTGCCGTCCACGTTTAGAGTTGCAGCTCTGCTCCTCAGTGAAGCTAATCTAGACACACCCTCACAGGCAGAAACTCCTCTCTTTTCTGAGTCCCCATTCTGCTAGGTTGACAATATTAGCTGTTATGATTTACTTATGTTTCCCTGTAACACACACCACTCCTTCATATGGAAGTATGTTTTCTTGGCTTTGTTTCTCTCTATAGGTTATAGCAGATTTGTGTATCTGACCCCTTCCTGTCACATGCAGACACTCAGTTAAGTGGTATGTGAGTGGGCTATCCAAACAGATGTCACTCCTCCCCAAATATCTCAAAGAGGTTTTATTTCAAGCAGGCGAGACGTCATCCCAGATCAGTGTTTAGCTTCTTTGAGAACCAAGGTGGCCTACTAAAGCGTTATGCTACTAAAAAGGAAAAAAAGAAAAGTCCGGAGCCTGGTTTTATGCTGGGCTGGTCCACCAATTGATTTCTTAGCCATTAATTTGTCTCAGTAACTGTCCAGAGCATCAACCATTCTCCACGTGTCTCAGTAGCTGTCCAGAGTATCAACCATTCTCGAAGTGTCACGGATGCCCCCAGAGGTTTTGTTCTTGGCTCCATTGTTAGCTCTCTTTAATTTAAACACGATTTGGGTCTCTTCTTCTTAGGCTGAAAGAAATACAAAAATAATGAAAAATAAACTTCCTAAACAGGGGAAAGTGAGGGGGCTCAGTGGGGAAGGTGCCTGTCACCAAGCCTGAGGACCTGAGAGGACCTGAGTTTGATCCCTGAGACTCACGTCGTAGAAGAAGAGAATCGACTCCCACAAGTTGTCCTCTACCTTCCACACATGCCCTGTATCTTGCATGTGCTCATGTGTATGTGTGTGCTCACGTGTGTGCATGCACACCCACATACTCAATAATAATTTTTCTTTTTGTTTTTTTTTTTTTTTTCGAGACAGTGTTTCTCTGTGTATCCATGGCTGTCCTGGACTCACTTTGTAGAACAGGCTGGCCTTGAACTTACAGAGATCCACCTGCCTCTGCCTCCTGAGTGTTGGGATTAAAAGTGTGCGCCACCACGCCCAGCATAATAATGTAATTTACAAAAAGTTTTAAGTGAATTTCTTCCTCACTCCAGAGCTTTGGCCTTTGTCCTCAGGTGCATCTTTGCCATTTCCCATGGTGGCAATTTGTCCTTCCCTTCCTGGACCGGAACGACCACACTTTCATGTTGTTGGGTGGCTTGGACACCCTCTTCTGTTAATACGCTTGCTCCTCACTGGGTTTGCACATTTTTCTTTATAAGCCATAATTCTTTATATCCCAGACATAAGGCCTCTGTCAGAACTTTCAAATATTTTATTCTACCAGTAGTGTCTGGTTTCTTTGTCTTTTTAATGACCAAAATTCATACATTAAAAAAGAGATTTATTTTATTACTTATTTATGTGTGCTAGGAGTCATGTGAGTGCAGTGCCTGTGGAGGCTCTGGCGGATCCCCTGGAGCTAGAGTACAGATGCTTCTGTGCCACCACATGGGTGCCCGAACTGAACCAGGTCCTCTGCACCCAACCACTGAGCCATCTCTCCACCAGCATAGTTCATAATTTTGAGCATTATTTTTAGAATCTCTTCCTTTGTGGTCAGTCCGTGGTTTGTTTCTTGTTTAAGATCAGCAATATATATTCCTACATTATTTTTAAAATAATTTATTCGGTCATTCATACTTACATTTAAATTTACCTGGAACCTTCCTAGCCCCTTTTCTAATCTTAATTGAAATTAAAATGGAAACTTTTTGTTTGTTTTTTTTTTTTTTTTGCTTTTTTGGTTCTGTGAACCAGGTTTTCACTGTGTGTAGTCTGGCTGGCCTGGGACTCACTATGTAGACCTGGCTGGCTTCAAACACACAGAGTTGCTTGCCTCTGCCTGCATTCTGTGTGCTGGAATTAAAGGTGTGCACCACCACGCCCACCTTAAAAAAAAACCAAAAATGTGTATCCCAGGCTGGCCTCAATTCCTGATCCTCCTGCCTCTGTCTCTTTAGTGTATTGTATGGGCCTGCATGAACAGACCTGGTAAAACCTAGGTAGGGCCTCAAAAGCATCATGAGTTCTTCAGATGGATCCTGCCATTGAACTCTACTCCAGGGACATCATTCCGTCCATCACAAACTCAGCGACGACATTCCCATTTCCCAGCCTGTTGGCCCATGTCCAGCTGCTGGCACATGCAAGGCTTGGCCTTGGAGCTCTTGGGTGGCTGGGCTGTCTCCACCCCCCCCACACCCACTGGTGGTAGGGCCCAGATGGCTGGGTGTTTGGCATGGTTGTCCATCCAGCAGTGGGCTGAAGAGACAGCTCGGTGGTTAAGAGCACTTGCCGCTCTTGCAGAGGACCTAGGTTTGGTTCTCAGCACGCACATGGAGGCTCACAGCTATCTGTAACTCCAACTCCAGGGAAGCTGATGCCCCTCTCTTCTGGCCTCCACAGGCACTCCACACATATGGTGCACATATATGCAGACATGCAGGCAAAGCACTCATTTAGATAAAATTAAAAACAAAACCAACTAACTATGCCAGAATCTTGCCCTACCCCCAGGACCTAGCAAAACAACTTCTGGTCCCTCAACAAAGCAGCTTCTTTGAGGATGTACCTTTGTTTGTTTTGTTGGCTGTATAATTCTACCTGTTTGCCTTCTCCACCCCAGCAGTATTTCCTGAGACTCCCCCCCTCCCACATAAACCATCCCCATTCAAATCCTTGCCTCTGAGCCTATTGCTGGAACAGCCCATGCTGAAGCTCACGTGTATCTCGAGATGAGGAAGGAAAGCCTTCCAGTGCCCAGTCTTCCAACTGGAGGGATGTCATCTCCAGTCTGCACAGAGAAAAGAATAAAGGCCAGGTTTTTGGTTTTGTTTTTTTTTTTTTTTTTGTCTGTGTTGTGCACATGCACATGGAGGCCAGAGGGCAGCCTCAGGGTTCATCCTTAGAAACACTGCCACCAGCTTTGAATGGGCCTGGAGCTCACCACTTGAAGCTCCAGGGACCCTCCTGTCTGCCTCCCCAGCACTGAGGTTACAGGCATGCACTAACACACTTGACATTTTTGCAAGGGCTGGGGACTGGACGCTGACCCTTATACTCTTGAGGCAAGGGCTCTCTCTCCTGAACCCCTGGGCACCCCACCCCAAGGCCTTGATTTTCTTTCTTTTCAACATAAGGCTTTTATTGTTTGTTTTGTTTTTTGTGAATTTCACATAATGCACCACAATCACACTCACTTTCCAGTCCCCCCAGGTCCACTCCCCACCCTTGTGACCTTCCTTGCAAAAAAAAAGAAAAAAACAAAAAGAAACAAACCACACTAATATACCAAGTCCAATATACTCATTGGAGTATGGTCAAACTCCCAGTGGCCATCCGCTTAAAGAAAACTGAATCCTTCCCCACTCCCACCCCCTTCAGAAGCCATCAACTGTGAAGAGCTCACTTCAGCATCCATACCACAGTTTTTAAGAGTTCTTGTCAATGGTTTCCTGTCTAGATCGTTTCTCTCTCTTTCTTTCTTTCTTTCTTTCTTTCTTTCTTTCTTTCTTTCTTTCTTTCTTTCT
>CAJQZJ010003646.1:3057488-3088271 GCA_907164525.1 Lophiomys imhausi | reverse complement strand
TCTTTCTTTCTTTCTTTCTTTCTTTCTTTCTTTCTTTCTTTCTTTCTCTCTCTCTCTCTCTCTCTCTCTCTCTCTCTTTCTCTCTCTCTTTCTTTCTTTCTTTCTGCCCAGTGTGCGTATGGGGAATGTCACAGTTGTCTCTCATTCTCAACTGTGAGTCTTTCCTCCAAGGTACCACTGCAAAAGTAGCTTCCTTGTCCTTTATAGTCAGCGGCAGCATGGACCATGGACACCATCTCAGACTTTAGCGGCAGCACGGCCCCCGGACATCAACCCAGCTCTGGGCAGCAGCACAGATCATGAACAACCCCATAAAAGCTATGATTTTCGAGTAGAGAGGCCGTTCATTCAAAGGGATTCTTGGATTTGAATATTCCGTGTATCCTGTTCTGAGAATGTTATTTCAGAGGCTTCCCTGGCCATCAGCTGTGTTTAACCTGAGCATCTTCTCTCACTTCGGTCCCACATGAGGACTAGGCCTGGAAGGATGGACCGTTCCATGGCATCAAAGCCGCTCCTCCTGGTGGTTTGGCTTGGCGGAGCCACTTGATTTATGTGAGCGTGGCAGAGCTGTGATAATATAAAGGCTGCCGGAAGACTGACTTCTATCAATCATGTGACTTGCGGTTTCATTTGCTCTGCTGTGGTGGACCTGGCCGTGGGTGGCAGAGGGCTCCCGCCGGCCACTCAGAAGGAAAATGTGAAGGAATAGGTATTTTTAGAAAATCAGTTTTCTGTAACACACCCGAGCTCTTTTAAAGGTATTTTAGCTCCCCAAACCTTAAAGAGTTTGGCTTTGTTTTGGGACCCAGGCTACAGTGCTGGGACATTTGGGAAGGATAATTCTGGGTTGCCAGAGGCACACAAGTCTCTAACATTGATTTATTTTTTTACTATTTATTTTGTGTCTGTGTGTGTATGTCCATGTGCAACAACATATATCCAAGGACAATATATGGAGTGGGTTTGCTCCTTCTACCATGCAGGTGCCCAGGAGCTGAACTCAGGAAGACAGGTTTGGCCCCTCCATTCGATACACCGTCTCACTAGCCCTTTTCACACACGTTTCCATGGTAAAGTCATTGCTGGAACTCCGCAGCAAATGTGTTTAATTCTTTCCTTAGAACAGGTCCTCTGGTTTTTCCCGCATTGAGACGTGTCATTTCTCTACAGTGTCTTTGAAGGGTCAGATAAAAGCCAGCTCGATGGCCAGGCATGGTGGCTGGTGCCTATCATCCTAGCATTTGACAGGCTAAGGTAGAATAATATTTTGGAGTTAGGCTGGGCTACAAAATGAAATTCTGTCTCAGAAAATTCAACCAAACCAAACCAAACCCTCACAACAAACAATTGAGCAAAGCCAGTGTGTTAAGTAGCAAATGAGCTCTCAACTGGGAGATACCATGATTTGGCACCCCCACCCACCCACACACCTTTGACTCCCAGCCCACCCATGACCTTGAGCAAGGAAGTTGCAGGAAGATTGTCAAGATCTGGCCTTAAGATTCTTGACTTCTGTCTCACTTTCTCCAAGGGCACAGACATGTAGAGGGAGAGTTTGTTTATGTTTGTATATTTAATACTGTTTTTCTGTTTGAGAAAATGCTGTTTCCATGCCAGGGCCTTCCTTCTCTACCTCAGGGGAGGGAGAGGGTAACTGCCTCTAATTTACCAAGACAGTTGGGTGGTTTCCCTGAGACCTCCCAGAATGATGTGCAACAGGCTGCCACCCTGTGAATTGTGGGAGGGGAAGTCAGGTCTCACAGCGGAGAGCAAGGCACTAGTCGAAAGGTGGAGGGATGGGTTGGGTGAAGGTGAGCCTGGCAGAAGAGGGACTCAGTGATGGTAGGAGTGAAAAAGCTGGGTCTCTCAGAGTTGTGGCAAAAACTTAAACACAGAGAAGCATTGGGTAGGAATGGGGTGTCCCAGTGGAGGGCTGGCAGCCTCCAGAAAGCCCACAGAACATCCTGAGAAGCATAGATAGCTCCAAACACCTGCCAGATTAGGAGGGGACAGATGGAAGTTTGCTCACAACCAAGTGGGCTTGTTCCTTAGCATTCCCTGCCTGTTCTTCCAGAACCCACTACCTAAGGCTGTGTGGCTGTGTCCTGGGGCTGGAAGAACACCTTGGCAGGGTACCTCCCATAAGAGCCAACGAAGCCCCAGACTTAGCTCCTGGCAGCCCAATAGGAATTGGAAGGCAGAATGGTTGAGATCCTAGTGGAAGTCTCCTGGGAGGGACCACATTCCCTGTGGGCAGGGGATCTTCCTGGGAGACTGAAAAGAGCAAGATTTTTAAAATACCAAATTATTAGGAAAGGAACAGTGGATGCCTTGGAGGGTTCCCACAGAGTTCAGTTCCCTTTATCTGGATCCAAAACCCTCCACTCCTACACCTCCTCCCACCTTTCCCCATAGAGGCACACAGGGGTCCAGAGGAGGGAGTGATACCTGTTTCTTGTCCTATCATGTCTGATAAAGTCTTGGGTCTCTTTTTGATGATCTGATTCTAATACGGCCATGTGCCCCTATAGTCTCAATTCACTCCAACAAATGTATAGTGTGGCTCCCATTTTATTCCCAGGAATAGGTGATCTATCAGTTCAAGATGGATGGGTGTGCTGGCAGATCGTGCAATTTCCTGATTCACCCAGGACCTGCAGGCCTCCTCTCTCAAAACAGAATCAAAAGCTGCCTGTAAAATGGAGTCTCCTGAGGCACGGCACCTGCTGAAAAAACTGCTGCTTTATACAGTCTGGAGTAATTTAGGGTACAGCCCAGCTTGATCTCAACAGAGGTTCTCCTCTGCCCTGACTCAGCCATATGCTACCTGCAGCCCCTGATGGGGTCTGTGTGTGACTTCCACAGGCCAGGAAAGGGGCCAGGTTTGATTTCCAACACTCAGTGGGTGGGCGGTGGGGGTGGGCAGCAGTCTCCATTAGACCACCCACTCTCACCCTCTCCCTCAGTGGGCATGCCTGAACAGGTGGCCCTCAAGATTTAAATTCTCAAAGGATGAAGAAGCAAGGATTTGATGCGCTAGCCTAACCCAGCTTCTAGGCCCCAGGCTATGCGGTACTTTCCCAGTGACTGCAGAAGGGCTCTTTGTTTTCCGTTTGGCTGCTTGTCCTTTTGAACAGAGGACTCTGTTGAGGACTCCAGATGGAGAACAGGAAACCTTGCCCCCACCCCCCCACCCACCAAGCACTACCTGTGTGGAAGAGAGGACGTACAGAGGGGCACACCCTTAAAGTCTCAGCCAAGGGAGGTAGTGATGAACAAGAGCCCCATAAGCAAAAAAATGCCCCTTTGGGTTACTGTGCAGTCCCTCTGTGCCCCCTTACTACTCTCCCCTTCCCTGCCCCTGTGTGACTATCCAGACAACACGGAGGATGTTCTGAAGGCACACCTGTGTCCTTCCTTTTGGCTATCAGACTGCTGAGACAATGGACCCCAAGAAATTGGAATTTCACCCCCAAGAATCTATGAGATTCTTCGGCAAGAATCTTGGACAAGAAAAGGCTGACAGCTGCTTCCAGCTGGAGGGGAGCTTGCCCCCAGGAATTTTCACACACGGGACAGCTTGTCAGGACACCTGCAGGAGAGACCCAAGGGTCAGACCTGACAGGACTGCTGGCAACCCTGCCCCATTTGCTCTATTGAAACCTAAAGCTCAGGTCAAGAACCTAGAAATGGACTTTGGGGGAACCCCTCAACTTCTCTGTTCCTTTCCCCACTGTGGACACATTGAACAAATCTCCCTTTCCCACTTTTCTGGTTTTGTAAATGGTGTAAGTTGGCCTGTTGAGGACAGAAGGCTGGCTTGTCGGGGCTGCTGAGACCCAGGCTCGAAGCTCTGGCAACACCTGCAACCTGGGTCTTCTGCTCTGCAAGCCAGCCTCAGAGCCTGCTATTCCTATCCCTTTCTCAAGGAAGCCGGTGTGACCCGGCTGTCCAAGGAGACCTATAGCCCTGTCCTGTCACACCCAACCTCATAGCCCCCCTGCTGAGGGCATCCTCCCACACCCTCTCTGAAATGCAGGTTTCCTGAAAGCACACAGCCCTTGAACACCTTCCTCACAGCTGTCACTCCAACAACTAGGACGGGGACGCCGGAAAAAGAAGCTATTTGGAAGGGATGGCCTGGACAGAACCCGGTCACACATCCCATTTTCTGGAAGCTGAGTCTGTATTCAGCGAAACATGAGGCTGGAAATGCCTGGGAGACAGCTGGGATGCCTGGCGGGACTCAAGGGAGAATTTGAGCCTGGGATATATATTCCACCGTCTTTCTCATACAGCTAAG
This sequence comes from Lophiomys imhausi, assembly GCA_907164525.1. Lineage (NCBI taxonomy): Eukaryota > Metazoa > Chordata > Mammalia > Rodentia > Muridae > Lophiomys > Lophiomys imhausi. The sequence continues at coordinate 3,083,965 of CAJQZJ010003646.1, read as the reverse complement.
AACCAAAGCAGGGTGTGCCCAAAAAGAAGCAAAGTCAGAGCCTCGGGCAGAACCTACACCCATCTGACTCCTGCTCTCAGCAGCTTCGGAATCCTTCCCTCTTGCCTCAATGACAGTTTTGCAGAACTGCCACCCAGCATCCTCTTGGCAGCTGGCAGAAGGCTCTCGGCTGCTCTACATAGGGAGGGCTGGTATACAGTGGGTATGAGTGTACTAGACAGGATCCTAGATCAAAGAGGGCGCCCGAGTTTGTGAAGTCCTTTCATCTTCCCTGATGAAAGGTGATACAGAAATGTGAAATTATCATGATTATTTCAATGGGTTCCGGTCAGAGCTGGACCAGAGCTCACCCGGATGGCCAAGAGGTAGATGATCCATGTGGATGGCTCTACAACACACACAGACAGGCTAGTCACACAATCTAAAACTCCTGTGTGTGTTCGTCAGTTAACATCACCTACGTGACCTTTATGGTCAAGGAGACCCTACAGTGAATCATGGACTTGAATTCCTATGGATGCACCATAAAATGCACACATTTTGTTAATATATGTAGAAAGAGCCATGAAATTGGTAAAGGAAACAGTAAGGACAGTTGGGTCTGTCGGTGCCTCGCCAGAGAGAGCGGGGAGAGACGTCAACGTTAGAGTAGAGCGTTCACTTCACGGGGATCAGTAGGAAAATTAACAAGTGCCTCTCATTCTGTTCCATAATTCATTCTCTTTGTTTTAGACATTGAGCTAAGCTGGTGACTCAAAACCACAAGAAAGCTTTTAAACACAGATCTGGGCCTGGCAGTTTTTGCCTTACCAGGGACTTCTCCCACCATTAGGGAGATGGACATCACGCCACCACCTTGTCGTTCAAATTCCTTTCCAATTTGACTCCCTGTCCTTCACTGGCACCCACTGTTACCCCCAGGGGATGATGTCAGGTTTTCAGACACACCGTCCCCCATTCTGGAATTGCAGATGTGGCTGGATTTACAGGTCCTTGGGTTGGGGCTAAGTTAAGACATGGATGTCCAACGGAGGGCGGAGAGCTGTCTGTCTATCTGTGTTTACCTGACCCTGTAAGCAGGGAGAAACTGGCTGCTGTTTCCTGCTTTCTGCTGCTGGGGAAAGTGAAGGACCATAGGAAGGTGACAGCTGAGGCTCCCACAGTGGGTCCCCAGGGTGGGTCACTCACACTGGCTGTCAGTGCAGCTGTTGGCTGCTTGGGTTGGGGCCCTGTGCTAATTTGGACACTGCCTTCCTGGTGACAGCAGCAGAGAGAGAGTGGTGAGCTGATGAGAGAAGGGAACCTTGAAAGGGCTCCAAATGATGGCTGACTTGGTTTATGACATGACCCCCCCCCTCCCCCAGTCACAGCTCCCCTACCTTCACAGGAATGTGGAGAGATCCGAAGGTGAGCTGGGTACATTTCCAGTGGGATGTAGCGGGAGGGGGGGGTGGTGGGCGGGGGGCACTACAGAGTCATGCTGGTGGCTTCAAGAACAGAGGACCTTGCCTGTGGCTGCTGTCCATTGGTTACAGTTTCCTTTCTGTCCTGTTTTCATTCCAGAAGAGAGAGAGAAGACCTACTCCTTGCAGCCAGGCAGAAGAAATACAACCCAGAGGTGCTGATTTGTAAAGAGACTATCACGTTTAAGTGGGTCAGATGCTCCGGTTCAATGGCTTTGCCTTGATCCACTAACCCCGTGGCTAAAGCCAAAGGTCACAGCACCTGGGGCATGCCACCCACGACTCACCCCAGGGGCTCTCTTTTGGAATGGAATGACGGGTTTCTTTCACTGCTTCACACTCTAGCTCAGCCTCGGACACTAATCACATTTTGTAAGTGTAAGTCATTGTTTAGGAACCAGCCAGGGTCACATCAGGGACGTTATGTCCTCTGACTGTGTAGCCGTGATACCCGAGATACGGCATAGTTCCATGGAAGCCAAGAACTTCTATGAAGACACACCTCTCAGTTGAAGGAAACAGAGACAAAAGTCGCTGCAGACCTCAGATGCAAAGTGCAGGGACAGGTTAGCTCCATATCTAGTGTCTGAATTTAACTGCTATTCAGGCTCTTCCCCAAATGCCATCAGTGTCCCAGAAGAGACAGCTGTCCCCCTGAACGCCCCCCCCCATGGCCAGCCCAGGATTGATAAGATGAACCCAGATCTAATGATCCAACACTTGCTGAGCAGAGAGATAAGGCAAAGAGCTCAGGAGCACCTGTGCAAAATGGATGTCCATACTGCATATTAGAATTTCCAGCAACGAAGGTCACTTGCTCTGTAAGCCTAGAGGACACACTGCAGGGGAGCTGGCACCAAATTGGGTTCCTTGGAGAAGGGAGTGTCTTCAGTTTCTACTGGAGGTGTAGCTGACAGCACACTCAGAGGCCAGTCCATTCTCAGGAGGATGGAAGGCGGACATTGTAGAGGGGTGGGGTCCGTGATAAAGGAAGTTTCCACAAACAAGAAGAACACAGTGCTGAGCGAAAGCTTTGGGTCTTTGTTCTGGCTCCTTCCCTGGTACCAAACCTTTCAGGGCTTCCATTTTTAAAATTCAATCATGTGTGTATGTGTGTGCCTTCTTGTGTGTATGCTCACCATGTGTTTACAGTCAGTGCCCTTGGGGGCCAGAAGAGGGTGTCAGATTTCCTAGACCTTGAGTTACAGACAGCTGTGAGTTGCCACGAGGGTGCTGGGAATTGAACCTGGGTCCTCTGCAAGAGCAAACCACTTAGCCATCTCTCCAGTCCCAGAGCTTCTGAGTTTTTGTAACACGATAGAGTGAAGGTTTCTTCAAGCTGAGACTACTCTGTATTTGTGCATTTTAAATGTATTACTGAACTTTCCACGAAACACTCCATCTGATACTAGAGTCTTTAACCCCATCATTTCATCCAAAGTTTTGGCTATAGAATGTTCCAGGGGCATTGCTGAAGCTTTAGCTCCTTCATCTAAAAAACAAAAACAAACAAACAAAAAGTTTGGAAATAGCATCCTGGCATGAGCTCTCAAAATGTCAGAGACTGAAAGAGTTTGAGGGTGGGGAGAATGGATTAGTTCTGTCTTATTTGTGGTAGGTATAATCTGAGGTAAAACTCAGAACAGTACACCCAAGGAAAATGTCATCCTTTATATACTTAAAAAATAAACCAAAAAAACCTTTTACCAGTATTCTCCAATATTAATGAGGCCAAGCTCTCACTGAATCAACTTTGTTCCTTCACCCAGGAAGCAAATGAAAGAGAACAGCATGAAGGTAGTGAGCGAGCACATCCGTGGCCTCAGTTCTCACCCCACCTGCTGTCATGCATGACCTCATGGAAGACCATGGCTTCCTGTGACCTCCCTCTCTCTCTGCATTCAGTCATGGGAATTGCTGAATCCAGTGGGAGATGTGACATTTCTTCTCATCTCTATGACAACCTGCCCAGGCTGGCCTGCTGGAGGGTAGGACACTTGACATGGAAGCAAAATGAAGTCAGCTGGATTGTCTCAGCCAAAACCAGCCAGCTGTTAGACAGCTGGCAGATACAGGAGTGAGGTCTGAGAGGAAACAGACTAACTTAGCCTACACTGCCAAAATTCAGACGCAGGGTAAAGAGATGCTTGTTGTCAAAGCTGCCATATTTTGAGGTGATGCATTATGAGTTGAATCCATACAGAGTCAAAAAAAAAAAAAAAAGAGTTATACATCAAAAAAAAAAAAAAAAAAAAAACAAGGAAAGGTGTGGCTTCCAGGTGGCGGGAAGCTGGGTGTGTGTTCTGAATGTGAACTGACCCCCACAAGCCCATGCATTTGGACACTTGGTCCCCACTTAGTGGTATTACTTTGGAAGGTAGCAGAGTTTTTAGGATGTGGAACCTCGGTGGAGGAAGTGGGGCCCTGGGAAGTGAACATTAAATTTTGTTTGTTTTTTTTGCCTGGCCCTGCTTTCTGTCCTGTCTGCCTCTGACTGTGGAGAAGGTGTGACCAGCCAAGCCCCACACTGCTGTCATGCTTCTTCCACTCAGATGACTGTATTTTCTCAAACTGTGGGTAAGAATTAACTCTTCCTCTCTTATATTGCTTTTCGCCAGGAGTTTGGTCTCAGCCAGGAGAAATGTTAATCAACACACTGTGGCAGCAGGATATGCTCTCCCAGGGTGGCCTTGCCTTTGTTTAGTTTGTTTTTAAGGGAAAATTATCTGAGAAACACTATCTGGGAAGATAAAAGCATCCAGGGAGGAGCTGTTTTGTGATTGGCTCAAGAACCTGTCTAATAAGGATATTAGAATCTTTGAATTTGAATCTGCATTCTGAAGGCAGATTCAGGCAGATCTCTGAGTTTGAGGCCAGCTTGGTCGGTAGAGCAAGTTACAGGACTGTCAGGGCTACACAGAGAACCCTTGTCTGGAAAAACAAGCCCAAACAAAAAGAATGGGGTAGTGCTATTGTGGCTTTATGTGGTGTGTACACACCAACGTACACGTGTGTGCATAGGCACGCTAATAGACGTGTGTACAGTTGGCCTCCAACTCCTACTGGTGTAACTTGGGTGGGTGTGGCAGAGCCCACCACAAGGGAGCTTTGATCTGGCCAAGAATGAACCACACAATCTATTCAAAACCTCTCTGCTCTTAGCTCTACCAGCCACCCAGAGCTGGAGAAGCTAGCAGATCAAACGGGCACTACTTGTATCCCACAGAAAGGGAAAAGAGAGAAAGAGAGAGAGAGAGAGAGAGAGAGAGGGTCACATACAGATAAGAGGCGGGCAAGATTTCTCAGAGAGGGAGGAGCCCATACACAGGAGGCCAATAGTGTATGGGTCCATGGGAAAAGTTGGGAATGATGTCAGAGTCACATGACCAGGGAGAGACAAGGTTGGTTAGGAGCAGCCTAACTAGGTCAGACTGTAGATGCTGGGGCAGAACGGAGGTCAGCCACGCCCACGGTGTGGGACCCACAGCCTGGACCACCTGGAGCTGATGCCAGGGTAAAGCCCGGCATGAGGGACGTGGGGAACACCAGTGTAACCATGGTAAAGATACGAAGGGATGCTTTAAAGCCTCAGAGGACACTGGAATCAGGGGCATGAGATGTGCACTCAGGAGCTGAGTACCAATGCCTACAACATGGGTGGGCTCCACACAGAGGAGCCTGGGCTGAGCAGAGCCAGGGGTCATGGGGTCAAGGTCAGCCCATTATCAAACCTTGTCAAACCAAACTTCTGTAGTGTTCTGACATCAGTCTGGGATCCCAGCATCCTTCCCATGACTGTTGACATATGTAAAGGTTCACACTGTTAGGCTTTATGGAGCAAACTGCACCCTCCAGAAGCATCTCCAAAGGCTTTCATAAGGTCTGGCTACTCACCCCTGTGGTCACTCGTCCCTCTTAGTTGCCTCTGTGGCAAGCTGCCGTCATAGAGAGTGATGGCATCCCCTACCTACCTACTCAGGAATTGCGGACAGGTAACATGGTCATTAACTGTAGAACCTCCCCCTCCCCTGGAAGCCTTTAAGTGGGGACCCTCCCTTTGTCTGAGGGAACTGAACCCTCTCTTGCTTTGGTATTGTCTGAAGCATTAAGAAGTCTCTTAACCTCTCACCTAAAGTACAACTGGTCTCCCCTTCCCTCAAACCTCTCCTCTCCCTTAAAACCTAACCTTTCTTGAATGGCCATTAGAGGGGACTTCTCAGAGCGTGAATTGTGTTTTCCCTGTTAAAAACCTCCATGTCCTTCTGGATTTTTTCCCCTATGCTTTTAACCCTTTCCTATGGCCTACTTTGCCCCACTGATACCGTCTTATCCTTTCTTTCCCACCCCAGCCATGTTGCCTGCACACTGCCATGCTTCCCGCCATGACAATGGACTAAAACTCTGAGACTGTAAGCCAGCCTCAAATGTTTTCCTTTATAAGAGTTGCCACAGTTATGGTCTCTCATCACAGCAACAGAATATTGACTAAGACACTCCTAAAGCCAGAAGGTAAACAACTCAAAGCAGCTTCAGGAAGTCCCTGAAACTGACTAGATTCACTAGCCCCCCCCCACTTCACCAAGACTATATAAACAATAAAGACAACCAGAATCCTTCTCAGACAAGCCCATCTGCAAAGAAGACTCTTAGGCCAGACCCGCTGCCCCAGGCAGCAACCACCGGAGCTACTAAGAAAGATTTAGAACAACTGAGCCACCTGGAAAGGACGCTCTCCAACCTGTTGAGTTGCCTGCAGGCTGTGTAGTGTGCCCCAGGCTCCCAGCTTTTGTGAGCTGTCACCCATGCTGGGGGTGAACTTTGATGATGCAACTGTCTTTGAGTCATTTCTGCTCCTGTAAGTAACCTTTCACTCATACTCCTGTAAAAAATCCCAATAAGGCTCACTGGTTCACCAAAATGGACTTTGGTGGTATCTGTATTCTAGTCTGTGTGGGCTCCCTTTCTGGGGTTAGTAGACATGTGTGTTGTGTCTCCCATGGAAAAGTCTTGTCACACAACATATTTTCTACCTATTTCCTGCTGATTTGTCTGAATTCCCACCTGGACTTGAGAGCCATGATGACAGAGGGCACACTTTTGTCCTTATTCTCCACGGTGGACTCTGTTCTTAGCATGGACAAGGCACAGAACAATTGCCTGCTTTGTTTGTGGTTTTTTGAGACGAGGTCAAATTCTGAAGCCCCAATTTGTCTCAAACTCACAACAATGTTCCTGAGATTCCTGGCTATAGAAAAGCTGTTTAGTAATGATACCTCAGGGCCGAGACCTTAAGGATGAAACTTTACTCCATAGAAGAAAATCCGGTGTTTGTTTTCCCTGAAGACACCTGCCTGCCTGCCCCACCATCTCTCCCACCTCCCTTTAGACAGCTGGTGGCTGATGAAGGAAGCCTTCCAGCCCATGTCTGGCATGACCACTGTTGGAGCCCTGCTGGAGTGTACTCAGTATCTCAGCCAAGCCTTTAGCCTTTGCGGTTGCCTGCCATTTTGGCCTCTACTTCTGCCCTTCGGATTTGGGCCACACTAAGAAGCTTCAACCTGAGCTTGCGCTCTCTCTCTCTCTCTGAGGTCATCTCTGGTCCTAGAACTGAAACTTCCGGCATGGTTCATGAGGCTCAGAGGCCCATGCTGACCTCTGCACAGTATGGGTGATCCCCCCCCCCCCCAGCTCTGTCTCTGCTGGGCCATGAGCATCAGTGGACCAGACCAACATTCTCTTTCTCCCCCCCCACCTGCCCTGTGTACTTCTTGGGCTTCGTTATTCCACTCTTTTTATAAAAATCTTGTCATATGACACAGTAAAAAAATGAGGCTGGGGATATGGGTAAGTTGGTAAAATACTTACCTTGGCCTGAGTTTGAGTCTAGAACCCACTCCAATAACAGTATCGCAGTTCTGAAATGGTGGTGGTTGCTTGCAACCCCAGTGCTGAGTAGGTGGAAACAAATAAACCTACAGTGTTCATCAGCTGGCCAGCCTACCTAGCCTGCTTCTTATTTCCAAGTCAATGAGAGATAGGGTCTGAACTAAAAATAATCTTTAAAAAGTAGATGGTGCCCAAGAAACAGCACCCAAGGCTACTTTCTGGCCTGCACATGGGTGCTGGCATACACAGGTACAGCACACACACACACACACACACACACACACACACACACACACACATACACACTCACACTGGCTGTTCTGGAACTCACTATGTAGACCAGGCTGGCTTCAAACTTACAGAGATTCTCCTGCTTCTGCCTTCTGAGTGCTGGTATTAAAAGTGTACACCATCACACCTGGCTAGCATATATGATTTATTAAAATTAAAACTTTACATATTTGTCCAGATATAGGACTGGCTTAGAATTAGGGTCTTTCCACACTATGTGGACCCCAGGTTGTGAATCTCCACTCTTCCTGAGGTCAGGTTTGAGAAAACCTGGAGACTATAAGTAATATGTGTGACTGACACTTAATAGAATTGAAATACACAGACTTCAAGCATTAGAAGCTGAAGTCTGTGGTTAGAAAATAATTGTCAGAACAAGAGGACTGTCGGACAGTGAGGACCTGAAGTGACCACAGGAGTAGCACCTCTGGTGACCACCAGCCTGGGGTTTGTCCCTTGTTCTGTCCATCTTCAAGGAAGCAAAGTCCCCACCCCCTCCACAACCTCTGCAGGGCTGAACATAGGTATTTTGTATGAGACTTTCAAAGACATCATTTAAAACAATAACAAAGGACACCTCCCCTCCCCAACAATATTGTGCACTGATATTTGAAAAGATGATCCCTCCAGAGCTCCCAACATTTCTCACGTCTACAAAATCACATTTGGGCACTGGGATCCCATATACAATAACTGCTGCATTGCCCAGGAGGCAGAATCTTAAATATCAGACACCAATAGCTTCAGCATTTACCACACCTGCTCAGGCATGAGAATGCACTCAATCTAGGATGGGACGAGGTCCTCCATTCCAGGGAGGACCCAGAGCAGAGACCAGCCCTGGCTCCTCCTGTCAGATGTGCAGCCATGGAGGTGGAGGTGTGTGGCCGCTAGACACCCCCCCCCCCCAATCAGTGAAGTCTCCAGAGAGTTTCACATTTGCTTGTTACAATATGTTTTAACTGAGAATTTAAAATGTGTGTTTAAAGAGAGCTTTCTGGAAACAATGCTTTAGTGAGTCTTAGTGGCCTTAAGTTAGAAAGCCGTGGAAAGGCAACTCAGGAGATACTCTGGGAGGGGACAGGGTCTTCCTCCATCACCTTTGCTTCTAGGTAGGATTCTGCTTAGAATGCTTTCTGTGTTTTATTTATTTATTCATCTATTTTTCTGTTTGTTTCCTTATGTATATGTGTATGTATGTATGTATGTATGTATGTATGTATGTATGTATTTTTGTCAGGGTCTTATGCATTCCACACTGCCCTTGAACCTACTACATAGCCAAGGATGACCTCGAATTCCTGATCTTCATCTCCCAAGTGCTAGGATGACAGACATGACCCACCACACACAGTTTATGCAGTACTGAGAATCGAGCCCAGGGTGTCAGGCATGCTAGGTTACTTTATATGACAGGTGGCATTCATGTGCTGCAAATGCTCACAGGTTACTGAGGTCAGGCTTGTGTGAGGGTGGAGGTGGTTTCAGTATATTAGCCAGGGACATTCTCCACAGCAGAGTCGGACCCCTTGCTGGAAAAGGGAACTCCTGTTCCTTGGTGTGGGCTTGAGCTTCCTACCTCCCCCACCTCACAGCCACAAGGCCAGGCTTCTAGAAAAACTCCCTCCTTGTTTTATCTGGCAGAACACTGGGACAATAACTGGACTGGCTTCAACTGGCCAGGAAACCAAAGCCCCACAGAGAGAAGCCTCATGTGTCCTGCCAAACTTCTTGTTCCCTGCCAGTCCCAGGCTGGCTGGACAAACAACTCTGCCAGCGTTTGCATTTGGGAGGGGAAGTGAATTTGCTGTGTGGAAACACAGAATGGAAGTTATGAACTTTCGGGGAACTGTGCTAGTACAGGCTCTGTCCCCATTCTGTGGCTTCTGAACCGGCCTCACCCCCTGGGTGGAGGGGAGTGGGTTCTGGGGCAACAAAGGCGTTTGCCTCTGAAACTTTCCTAAAGCAGTATGTGTATGCTTGTCAAAAACATACCTTTCCTGAGAACTTTGGAGACTGCCTGCCTGCCAGAAAGGAGAAAAGAGAAAAATTCCACTTTGCAGCCCCTCTGGCCTGTGCCCAGGGCAGGGTCCTCTCTCAAGAAGGCATCGTTCCTTCACCTTGCAAAACCAACTTCCCCAGAGATTTTCCACCTCCCCGCAGTTTTCCTGGGTCTGCAAGGTGGATAGCTGGCACTGGGGGTGTTTTCCCCATCAGGAAACTGGAAGGTAAACAAGACTATGCTTGGTGGAGGACTAGGGCCGCCAGGGCTCAGGGAATTGTGAAGAAAGTGTCAGTTAAAAAGTACTCTTACTTTCTGCTTCCACAGTCATCCCCTCACCCAAGTAGACCCTTCTGACAGGAGCAGGGTGGGGGTGGGGAACTCACATCCTAAGAGAACCCGGGCTGTACCTGGAGCAGAGCTCTGAAAACCAACATGGGATCGAATCAGCAGATTGTGTGACGACACCTCCCTCTCTCAGAAGTTTGATCTGGGTTCAACCTCTTCCTGGAGTCACAAGAGGACTTCAAAGCAAAGACTAGGGTTCAGGTCAGGTGGGACTCTGTCTACAGTAAACAGCACCCCCCCCCCCCCCCACCCCCGACTACCCAGTGGCCCTGTTTCCTTGATGGCTCCTGGTTCTCACAATTAAGGCTAAGGGTGCGGTAGACATCTCAGTCAGTAATGCATGTGCTGTGCAAACCAAGGGCCTGAGTACCTCAAAAAACCAGGCATGGAGGTGAATGTATGTAATCCCAGGGCTGCAGGGGGAGGGGCAGACACAGGAAGGTACCAGGGCCCTCCTGGCCAGCGAAGTCTTGTTGAAATTGGTGAGTTCCAAGTTCAATGAGAGACCTTGTTCAATGAGACCTCTCAAAAAACAAGGACATTTGTCAGTTGAGGAAGACATCTGGGATTCTTGTACATACACGTATACATACACATAATCAAGCACACACGTGTATACATGCGCGTGCACACACACATGAAATTAGGAAAGATTGTATATTCACATAGCATTCATTAAAGGGCTTGAGAAATGACACCCCAAAATAGCTAAATGTATCCCCTGCTTTTATGTCCAATCTGTTTGTTTAGCTAGCAGATTTTTCCCTTATAGCTGTCACAAAGGTGAACTACTTCAGTTTCGGCATCCTGACACAAATTCATGGGGAATTCAAAGGAGACCACTATTTTCTGAGGTCAACTTAATTTTTTTTTCTGAAGTAGAAGTTAAGGGCCACTGGGAGTTCAGCCTTCCAGTATGGCGTATCTACCCACATACCAGGAGGGTCCTTAGGAAGCCACAGAAACAGTGAAGGCAGGTTGAGAGTGAGGCTGTTTAGAGAAATAGTCTCTGGTCAGGAACCTGAACTGTTTTCTGCTGGCAGAGGCTGGACAATATGTAAAATCCGTGTTCCTGATGCACATGGCTTTTAAAGATGGATTTGCTACTTTATTTGCGTGTATGTCTGCATGAGATTGTGTGTACCATATGCATGTGGGTGTCCTCGGTTACAGGCAATTGTGAGCAGTCTGATGTCAATGCTGGGAAGCAAACCCAGAACCTCTGGAAGAGCACTCAGTACTCTAACTTTGACCCATTTCCCCAACCCCTACATGGATTTTATCATTATAAAATTTACTGGTCTTCCCCTAGAGGCATTGCAGGTGTGGTTACTGTGTCACATGTGTGTCAGTAGGTGGCAGAGAGGAGAGAAGCTTTGTCTATGCTCAGTGTTCTGACCTATGAACATCTGAATGACTAGTAGCCTAACATTCCCTGAAAAAAAGTGAACCTGAGGTGACCACCAGTCAGGCACCAGGCAGGCCCAGACAGGCTCTCAGGATGGGGAGCAAGCTGGAGACTAAAAGAACCTGGCCTGGCCCTGGGAGTGACTGAGCCAGGGACAGAAGACCCTCACAAAAGGCCACTTGGGCAGGCCAGGCAAGGAGCAAGCCCGAGACAACCATCAGAGCAGTGCCATGGGGTCCAGACAGGGAGCTACCCTGAGATGACCACCAGACCAGCACCACACAGTCTGAGCAGAGGAGCAGACCATGCCTGAGATGACCTCTGCCTGGCACTACAATGCATGAGTGGGGCACAGCACTCCTGTAACCACTCCTGAGATGACCCCCAGACACTCAGAGACCCTGGGTATCACTAAGAGGAACAAGTAAGTGGTGGAGAAATGGAAGAGAAAGAGAAACAGAAGGATGTGGCATAACGAAGAGAGGCAGAACTGGAGACTTGAAGGTAGTGAGGAACAACCTGATGTGAGTAGCCGGTGATACCAGCAGGGACCATGTGTGGGTCCATGGCCCTGAAACAGCAGGGGTCTGTTTCCACCAAAGGCCAGCCAGATGGCCTTGATCTGGGCTGCTGCCCAGAGACATGTTGATGTCTGAGGTCTGGGCAGAACTGGCCCCATCCCTCACCTGGGCATCATGGGAAAGCTGGCTCTGGAGGCATGAGAGGAGGGCAGCTGATGCTGCTGTCCCTAGGCAGCTGCAGCACTCAGGAGCGCTAACCCTGCCCCTCACCAGCTGCAGCACTCAGGAGAGCTGGCCCTGCACCTTGCCTGGGCAGCACAGTAGAGCTGGCCATGGATGTGGGAGTTGCAGGTGAGGTGGACCCGAGGGCATGAGCACAGGAGAGCCGGCCCCACCCCTCATCTGCTGGGTGGCTGCATGAAGGAGAGATGCCACCCTCCCTTCCCTTACTCCTCCCCATCTATGGCAGGTGGAAGAGCTGGCCCTGGGGTTATGAGAGTGAGAGCACTGGCCATGTCCCTCACCAGCTACAAACACTTAGGAGAGTGGATCCTGTACCTTGCCTGGGCAACAGGATACAGCTGGACCCGGTGAGCCAGCCCTAGGACACAAGAGCATGAGACCAGCTGGCTCACCAGCTCAGACACCTCTCAGGCCCAGATCCAGGGGTTTGAGTTGGCCCACCTCAACATCTACCCCATTGATAAACTGCTAGAGTGCATGAAGGGGCTGGTCCTACAGATCCAAAACCATAGGATCTTCATGACACAGGGCAACAGCAGGATATCCAAGAGGAATCCCAATGAGGACCCAGTATTGATAGTGTAGCAGAAGTCAGAGGCCTCGTACGAGACCAATGAGTTGTTGCAATGAACATCTGCAAGCAAAGAAGTGTGGACTAAAGAGTATACTGTGGGGCACACTGTAACAGACTACAGCTTCTACAATGAGATTTTGTTTTTCTCTGTGTGTGGGAGGTTGCAAGGGTGGAGGGTGGGTAGGAGGGGTGGGGTGATGAGTGGGATTAGAGTGTATGATGTGAAATTCACAAAGAATCAATAAAGAGTTTAAAAAAAAACTATTGACCTGATTTTCAATGCTCTGTTCTCTCATCATTCTGGATAACAGCCCTGCAGTTAAGAGCACTGGCTGCTCTTGCAGAGGTCCTGGACTTGGTTCCCAGAACCCACATGCTGACTCATAGTCATCATTAACTCCAGTTCCAGGATCCAGGGCCATCTTCTGGCCTCTGTAGAAACCAGGTACATATATATATATATATATATATATATATATATATATATATATATATATTCATGGAGGCAAAACACATAAAAATAAATTTAAAACTAAGTTCTTTAAGGGGAAGGGCTTCTCCCTGGATCCTAAGGCATCCAATTGCCTTGTACAGAGTCTGGGACCAAGAAAAACACCCAAAGTTATTGTATTAGTGAGCTGAAACTTCAACTTAGTTATCAGTTGTATTTATTAATAAGTATAAACTGTAATATTAGTCCAGCAAAGCAGCTAACAGGCTGATGGGAGACTGGCAGGCCTGAACTGGTGGCCTGACCTGTCCTGGGGATAAAGCCCTGAACCAAGGGTGGCCTTCACCACCTTCAACCTAAACTATGTTAACTAATATATTTATTAATAACTATAAATTGTTATATTAGGCTGGCTGAGTAGCTGGCAGCCTGGTGGGAGACTGGCAGAACTGACTCACCTGAGAGGCCAGTGGGCCTGACGGGGCAGCTGGAGGATATTTATTAATTACCATAACTGTTATATTAGGTCAGTGAAACAGCAGGCAGCAGCCTGACAGGGTAGGTGCTGGAGCCTGCTGGGATGCCTGTGGCCGGAAGCCTGAAACCCACAGTGGTCTTTTTCCAATAATTAAATACACCAAGACTTTTTAATGTTTCAATGCTTAGCCCTTAGCTGGGAAGACTCTCAACTAGCTCACCTAAATTAATCTCAGACCACCTAATCCCAATCAGCCATGTGGCTTGCTGTACCTTCCAGAGTTCTCAGGCACATCTGTCTGATTCTGTGTCTCCTGCTGGAAAGAGAGCTTCCTCTGTGTAAAACCTAGGGTTCTTTTCTCAGTCCCAGGAAGTCCCACCTACCTATACTCTTTCTGCCCAGCTGATTGGCCATCAGTGACTTTTATTAACCAATCAGAGAGTGCCTCATAAAGGGCGGTAACCAGCTCTCTAGTACTGAAATCAGCCTCTGAGAACTAATGTATTAGACCTTCCTCTAAAAGTGAGCCATAATCCTGAGACTCAACTCTGACCGAGGATAGTATTCTAGTTTCTGTTACTCTGATAAAACCCTCTGATAAAAATCAATTTAGGGGAGGAGAAAGTTTTTTTGGCTTACAGAGAAGTCAGGGCAGGAACTTGAAGCAGCAACCATGGAGGGACGCTGCTGGCTGTCTTTGTTTCAGACTCATCCTCAGCTAACTTCCTTATACAGCCCAGGACCACCGACCCAGGGAATGGTGTGCCCATAGTGGGCTGAGCCCTCCTGTACCAAGACTATCCCTCACAAACATGCCCAGAGGCCAGTCTGATCTGGAAAACACATCAATGGGGACTAACCTTCTCAGGTGACTCTAGGAAGTGGTCAGTTGACAGTTAAGGCTACCTAGGGCTTTAGTAAACTTTACTAAAAAGTTTAATAAACTGTAGTGTGCCTGTTTATCATCCACACCCTCAGTGAAAGGCAGATTCTGACTCAGAAGTGAGGTCCTCTTTACTAGCATGGTCTTCATCCCGGGGTTATCAATGGTGACAGTCATGGCTCACAGTGTGTTGAAATAAAATTTTAACAAGTATCAGTATTTATATTACAGTTAATTAGTCAGCAGTGTTAATCCTTAAATAAAAGCTCACAGATACCTGATGGATTTTAACAAACCTTAGCCTGGATTGCATAATCTTAGCCCATCTAAACTAGATTATAATTCTATTCCCCAAATAAAACTCCATATAATATACATACATCCCCTGGGCTGTTATTTTCCACGCTATGCCGATGTTCTAGGCCATGTGGAGATATGATTTTCCATCTAACCCATTGTGTGTTTCCTTCCTCTTCTTCCTCCTGCTCTCTCTTCTTCTCTCATGACTTCTTAATTTCTCCCCAAAAGCTCGTGACCCTTCTCCCTGCCTACCTCTATTCTACCCAATCCAGGTTGCCGGCCTTTCAGTCAACTTTAAATTAGGTAGAGCAAGGTTTACATGACAAAGACAGGTGTATGTGACAATGCCCTCATCTTAGGTGTCACCAGACTTTATGGGGAGAAAAGCAATAGAATACAAGCAGCTTTCAGATCTCCCTAACAACAGTGAAAAGCAGATGTTTAGCTGATAAAACAACAAAATGATTTAAGATATTATAGCAGAGAAAGAACACTTCCCTGTGACCCTGTGTAGGTTCAGGTCCAAAGACAACTTGGGAAGGACTGTGCAGAGAGATACCTTAGATTCTGCCATCCCATTTCCTGCATGCGTGCGTGAGCGTGTGTGTGTGTGTGTGTGTGTGTGTGTGTGTGTGTGTCCGCATGTATATGTGTGTGTATGTGTGTGTGTATATGTGTGTGTATGTGTGTGTGTGTTCGCATGTATATGCGTGTGCTTGGTATGGAGCCAAAAGTCAATTTTGACTGTTGTTCCTCAGGAACTATCCACCTAGTGTCTTGAGACAGGGATTCTCACTGGCCTGGGGCTCACCAAGTAGGCCGGGATGGTCACTGAGGCCCAGGGATCTGCCTGTCTCCCCCTCTGCAGCACTGACTGGGATTACAAGCACCTGCCACAGCAGCCAGCTTTCCTGTGGGCTCTGAGGACTGGAAGGGCTCCACATGCTTGTAGTGAGCACTTTACAGACTGAGCTCCTGTCCCCAGGGTCCCACCCCTGGTCCCCACCTCTTTTCTCTGTACCTCAGAGAACCTGCTTCCAGGACAGTTTATTTTACCTCACACCCCGATTCTTGACTGCATTTCTCATTCTACAAAAGATTCCAATTTGACAGTAGCAGATGAGATAAGCCCTGAGTTTTCAAACTGTGTTTCCTGGATCTTTCTAAATAAATTCCCATTAAGTCTGCTGAGGAAATACTTCTTCTAGTCCCGGATAATTGCGGTAGATGCTGATGTCATTCAAAACCCAGAGGTCACTGAGAGGTCACCGGAGGCTGATTCCCTCTGCTTTTGCTAAGGTGCCTCACTTAAAGAATCCACGATTTGCAGGTGTTCCAGAGGAAGAGGTTCAAAGGACAGTGACCATGAGCAAATCAAGCGGAAGGCCATCTCAGCTTTACAGCCGCCCACCATTACTTCCCCAAATCATCTTAGTCTATTTTAGGTTGCTATAACATAATGCCTGAGGCTAGACACTTCATACCATAGTGGAGAAACAGAATAGGAAACAGCTCACACAGAAGGAGGAATGTGCTCCGAGGGTGGCCTTGCAGTCTACTCTTGCAGCACTAATTCTATCTCATGAGAGACAGATTCTGACCCTCCTACTGTCCCATGGCAGCATTAACCTAGTCGTGTGGGTGGGGCTCCTGTTTTCTAGTTCCTTCCCCCTGCAGTTAAAAAAGATTCCACTTTATAGACACTGCTCTAATTTGCTTACTACTGAGCAGTGCAAACAAAAGAGAACCAATGAAGTAAAGTTAAAATAAATAATCAGATATGATCACAAAGTCAAAAGAAATAAAGATAAGCTAAGCAGGTAGTTCTAAACTTTTCCATATTCTTCTTGCAAACCAGTTTCAAAGACCCAAGAACCACACAGTTACCCCAGTCTTGGCTCCACTTCTCAGCACCAACGATGTCTTAGTTGCTCTGTGCATTGTGATAAGACATTCAGAAGAAATCAACCTACCCATCACAATAGCCCACGCATGGAACCATCTGGGTGCCCAGCAATAGGTGGATGGGGTTTTAAATATGGTGTAATCCACACTAGAAATACTATTCATTCATAAAGAACAACCTGCCACTTGTAGAAAAAAGAATGGAACTTTCTCTTTTAAAGTGATGACAATATTAAGTGAAATAGAGCCGGGCATGGTAGCAGACACCTTTAATCCCAGCACTTGGGAGGCAGAGGCAGGCAGATCTCTGTGAGTTCGAGGCCAGCCTGGTCTACAGAGCAAGTGCTAGGCCAGCCAGGGCTGTTACACAGAGAAACCCTGGCTTGAAAACAAACAAACAAACAAAATAAGTCATTCTGAGAAAAACATCTCGCTTGTGTTTCTTTCACACATAGAACCTAGATTTTAAACACCAGACATGAAAACAAAAGGGGCCATTTAAGAAGAGAGGATCAGGGACATAGTGAGGCATAAGTCTGACCCATAGTATAATGTCATATGCAGGAAATGTCACAATGGAACCATTGTTAATAAGTATATGCCAATTTTTTTTTAAAAGAAAGAGTTACAGCCTGGCGAGAGGTTATGGTCCATGATCTTGGGGAGAGACTAGCGCTAGAGCAAGTCTGGCTCCCCCCCCCCACTCTGATTTGTATCTTTTCTTCTGATCCCTTTTTCCTGCCACAGTCTCGTCAGCCAGGAGACCCTCTCTAGAGTCAGGTCCAGCGGAGCCTCCTCCTTCTTGAACTTTCAGCATCTAGAACTCAGGTAAATAAACTGTCTGTATTTATAGTTACCCAGCTTCAGATATATTGCAACAATAACAGCAACAAAACAGACTAATCCTACATCTGTACCCCTTCCCAAGCCTTGCATGCATTGATCACTGACACTCATGTTTTTGCTGTGTCAACAAGTCCAGAAAAATGTTATTGACACTGAGCCAAAGGCTGAGGCAGAGTCAGCCCAGTTATCTGAGCAGAGGCCCCAGCAAAGATGGGCAAAGCCAGGTGAGATCAACCTACTAGCTGACCACAAGATCATGAGAGACAAGATGAGTTGAATCAGGCCAATACTAAAGAAAGGCCCAATTGAGGCTCCCCAACATGTTCACATAATTCCAGGGTATGCTAGTCTAAAAATAAACATCAATGGAAATGCACCATCCCCAACAGAACATTAGAGGACTTATGTTACACATTAGATGTTAGCCAAGACTAAAATCCTGTGTTACACACATGGACATGCACACATATATGCAAACAACATACATGTGATAGATGTTCCTTGGCTTATAATGAGTTAAGTTCTGATAAACTGATTAGAAGTTGTAAAGATCATAAGTAAAAATGCATCTGATGAGACAAGGTAGTCTATACGTTGCTTGTTACGCATATATCACCACTAAGTCTGATTCTCAGATTCAACCAGAAGTCGGATGTGAAGATGCAGGCCAGGAATCCGAGCTCACTACCATGTCAGCCTAGACTAATAGGTGAGTGTTATGGGTTCAGGAATAGCCACACACTGACCACTCGAACACCGGACTCTGATGGAAGTTTATTGAATGCTGAACCAAGACTGACCGGTCAAGGATACAGTGTGGATTCAGAAACCAAGACTGTGACCCTGTGCTGTTCTCAGAGTGAGTTTTTAAAGGGAAAAATCATAACCAAGCAGGAAGAATCAAGTCTATTCCAGATACATTGTGTCTAGGTAGCTAGACAAAGCATTTTAAGCTGATTGGCTGGGAGCTAGGGTAGGGGAAACTTGGGGGCTTTCCAGTTCCCCATCATTCTTGGGGGGGAAGGAACATAGCAGAGTATTATGGTTTTGTTTAAGTAGAATATAAATCATTGATTTAAGCAGAACATTCAACAAAAGCTGTTCTTTTGTCAGGCCAGCAGAGCCTGAGAACTTGAACTTAGTTTCACCTTATGATTAAGATGGAGACTAAAGACAAAAATGGCTGAAGCTATGCTAGGCAGTAAGGCCTGGACATGTCTGGGTATGTCTTGATGTTGGTGAGCCTCAACAGTGAGCCCCAGGTTCAATGAGAGACCCTGTCTCATAAAGTAAGGCGGAGTGTTCAGACTCACCAACATCACGGCATGTCTAGCTACCTAGGCACAATGAACCTGGAATAGAACTGATTCTTCCTGCTTGGTTACAATTTTTCCTTTTAAAACTCACTCTGAGAATGACTTGGGGATCTGTTCTGGTTCCCAAATCCAGTATTGGGGTCCCTGACCTGTCAGTCTTTGTTCAGGGTTTAGTAAACTTCCATCAGTCTGAGCCTGGTGTTCCAGTGGTCAGTGTGTGACTATTCCTGAACCCATAACAGAGAATGACTGAAGACACCTAATGAAAAGTGTTGGTGTAGAGGAATTTTAATTCAGAATATGGCTGCTCTGGCAAGAGATTACAGCCCAAGACCTTCTAGATCTTCGTGAAGATCTTCTAGGTCTGTGTGATCCTGCTAGAATACAGACATTCCTTTCATCCCAAGATACAGGGGCAAACAGATCTCTTGAATTCAAGGC
The DNA here is from genome assembly GCA_907164525.1 of Lophiomys imhausi. NCBI lineage: Eukaryota > Metazoa > Chordata > Mammalia > Rodentia > Muridae > Lophiomys > Lophiomys imhausi. The sequence continues at coordinate 3,064,609 of CAJQZJ010003646.1, read as the reverse complement.
CAACCTGGTACAGAGCAAGTTCCAGGAAAGAAAAGCTTAGACTCAGATGTGGTGGTACATGCCTTTAATCCCAGCACTCAGGAGACAGAGGCATGCAGATCTCTGAGTTCTGGTCAGTTCTGTAAAGTCAGTTCAGTTGAGAGGCAGTTGAAGCCAGAGAGCAGCACAGAGGGAGAGAGAAAGAAGAGAGGAGGCAGTTTTTACTGGGAGAATTTTACAGAGAGAGAGGTTGAAGAGAGAACAAGCTAGACACAGGTGAAGACAGAATGATCCAGAGAATGAGAAGGAGTCAGATGATAAGAAAATATTGCTAGAGTTAGTTTGAGGTCCAACAGAACAATTCGGAGAAGCTGAGAGAAGCTGGTTTGAATCAGTTAGCTTGGAGAGGAGTTTGAGCCAGAACAGCTGAGTTGAAGCACCCAGAGAGAGTTCAGAAAGAACAAGAAAGGGTGAGTTTATTCAGCAGTAAGACACAGAAGCTGAAAACATTCTAGGCCTAGATTAGATTGTACAGATGCTAAAAGCTTCCAGGACTAGGCCTACATTAGCAGACCAGAGACAGTACGCCTCTGAGACAATAATTACAGAGATGAATAAAAGCTACTTTTACATGTTGGCCTCCACAGGCATGTACACGTTTGTATACACACACAGTGCATTTAATAGCTTTAAACTTCTAAGCATAATGACTTGCCAACACAGAGCACTGTAGAGTACTGGTATCTTTCTCTCATGGTCACATGACTAGTCGGGAGTTATAAGTCACTGCTGATCAGTGTTAGAGATAATTTGGGATCACAAGACCACAGGGCTGACTCTGGACACTGAAGTGCATGGCCTGCCACTTCATCCCCAAGCTGAGAACTCCTGAACTGAACCCTTATAAGTTGAGAGCATCTGTATACCAATCTGGTCATGACTGAGAGGCCAGGGACAGACGGCTCCCTCTCTGTCTTCCACTTGCCATGATTTATCCTTGCCTAGTACCAAGTGGACCTTTCCACTGAGGAAGGCTGGAGACATAGGTCTTCTCCACCTGTCTACAGAGAATAAAATGGTCTCTAACCCCAGACTAAAATCAACTCCAAATAAAATTTTTCCTTCCGTGACCTGGAGTGGCAGGTGAGGGCCAGAAGTGCCCAGTTTGCTGCCCAAAAAGCCAGGACTCGTTGCCTCTTTCACCTCTCTCAGAGCACACCCTGTCTGTGATGGTGGCTCACAGCAGAATTGCGCAGGGTAGGGTCCTGTGAGAAACCACGATCCTCACTTCACAATAAGAGCAAAGTGTTTATTTTATGACCTTGCAAAGCTGGTTGCTAGCCCAGAAAGCTCTCCCCCATTCCCTCGTTAACCCGGCTTCTGTGCCCTCACTTCCCTCTGTAGCTTAGATTGGTCTTTTTTTTTTTTTTTTTCCAACAAAAACATGCTTGGGTTCACCTGCATTTTGCATCCAATTATCAGGAACATGGCCTTGTGGCAAGCTTTGTTAGCAATTTTCTGCTCTAAGCGTCTAGTGTGGGTTCCCAGGTGCAGCTTTTAAGCCACTTGTAAACAGGGATCCACAGTTCCCTGTTCATCTGTGTCTGGACCTGAGATGGCTCAAAACACCTTTGAAAATGAACCTCCAGGGGCTGGAGAAACAGCTCGGAGTTAAGGTTGCTCTTCCAGAGGACCTGGTTCAATTCCCAGCATCCACATGGTGGCTCCTCAGGACTGTCTTTAGCTCCAGTTCAGGGGATCCTGTACCCTCTTCTGGCTTCCATAGGCATGGGACTTGCACGTGGCACACATACACACGGGCAAAAGACCCATACACATAAAAAAAGCTCATTAAAAAAAAAAAAAAGAACCATCAGATTTGACTTCTCACACCCCCTTGTCCTACAGTAGAAGGGGGTGTTTTTTAGAGAGTGTGTGTGTGTGTCCCCATCCATAGCTCAGCTTCTATACCATTCCTCTACATGGGAAACACAGTGGCCCTAATATCAAAACCCTCTCCAGATAGGCAGCGTCTCAGCCACACTGCCTGATGTGGCCTCTACACCTAGTCATTTAAATAACACCCAAAACAAATCTGTCATGAGAATTCTGGAATTTTGGTTTCTTATAAAAAACATAGAAATAGCCGGGCGGTGGTGGTGCACGCCTTTAATTCCAGCACTTGGGAGGCAGAGGCAGGCGGATCTCTGTGAGTTCGAGGCCAGCCTGGTCTACAAAAGTGAGACCAGGACAGCCAGAGCTGTTACACAGAGAAATCCTGTCTCGAAAAACCAAAAAAAAAAAAAACATAGAAATATAAGAATGTGCTTTTGTTATAATCCCAGGTTTAGGGATGTGGGACTGCTTCTGACTGTCCACAGCAGCTGACCATGATTCGCCTTGGGCTCTAGCAGAAGCATGTTTTTACCAGCTGCAGATAATTTCTACAAGTGTTTGACGTTTGGAATTCTTGGAACTTTTCAGAGGGCATAGAAATGCTAGGGCCCCGATTGGTGGTATGGGTGGTTATTGATCTTTTAGGGAGGTTGGTTGTAGTTTGTTAGTAGTGGTGGTCAAAGAAGAAACTAAAGAAAAGGAATTAGATCCAGGGATTTTCCTAATTCCTCTCTCCCCTCTATTCTCGTTTCTCTCCTGTCTAGTGTTAGGGGTAAAAGGGGAGAGAGGCATAAAGAGTGGGAAGAAGAACCCACAAAGTAGCAAAGATCAGCTACAGAAACCCAGTCGCTGGGGAGCATATTCTAACTGCTCATCAGTGTCTCCTGAACAAAAAGACAATGTTTTTATCTCAGGTTTTTGCTGGGTGGCCCTATGCTGGTCCATCATAAGCCTCTTCTCTAGTCGCTTCGGCCCCTCCTATGCCAGACTGTCTTGTTTTCTGAGCCCCATTTCCCTTCTCTTCTCCTCAGTCCTCCTCCATTCACACGTGCCCACAGGGCACCTTTTTCTAAGACTCAGGATTTCTTCCTGCAAAGCACACTCAAGGTTTGGAGGGACAGTTTGCCTGTTATTGTTCTTGTCTAACATGCACAAAGCTCCAGCCTCCATCACCATCTCTTCATGAGCCAGGCACGGTGGCAGGCACACCTGTAGTCCCCACAATCAGAAATCAGAAACAGGAGGGTCAGGAAATTCAGGGCCATCCTAAGCTACAGAGTGTTTGGAGATAGCCTTTGCTACGTGAGATCCTGTCTTAAAACAACAAAACTCTACTCCCAACCTCCACATACATTTATATGAAAGCCTTACTTCAGCTACACAGAGGTATGGCTAGAAATAACTCCACAGACTTCAGGTGAAGGGTGGGCATCCTTAGTTTGAAGCGTAGCCTGTCAGGACTGCACTGGAAATGGCTGTGAGCCCACAGTTCCTAGCAGCCTCAGGCACAGAACACAGAGAAGGACGCTGAGCTAGGAATTCAGGTTATGATAAACCCTTGCCAAGAGCTGGATTCTACTCTGTGCTAAGCTGGGAGGCAGCTAAAACCACCAGCAGTGACATTGAGCAGTAGGCTTTGCTCCTGTCTCTGAACGTTAGGTGAACACCTCACCCCTGAGGGATAAAGAAAAGCTTACTTTCTGAAGATGGGCCCACTGCTGCTTAAGATTTCTGCTATTACCGTGGGTTTCCAAATCTAGGAAAGATCATCTTGACATCTCCCTCTGCTTTTGGAGCCCCATTTATCTCTAAGCAAATAGCACACACCTGCCGATTCAAAGTGTATTTAAAATTCTCGGCACCCGGAGCAGGTGGTGGTGAGCAGGTTCTTGGAAGTGAGAGGAAGAGGTTAAGAGTGACTATGGATTCTATTCCTCCAAGTGAGATCGGAAACAAAGATCTCAAGACAAGCACTTTATGTGTGTGTGTGGGTCACTCAAGGACACCCCACCGCAGAAAGCAAAGAGTAGGCAGCCAGTATGCAAGACCCCTACCAGCTGCAGTCAGCTCTGGCCAGGCCGCCAAGAGCCTCTGGGAGACTGCTGCGGCTTGTGAGCTGCTCACAACGATCTGATGATTTTGCTCCAACTAAAGTTGCTCTTTGGACAGCCAGTACCCTTAGGGATGAGATGGGGTGGGGAGGGGTGAGGTTGGGGGGGATGAGGTATGATAGAAGAGTGAGAGAGGAAGGATGGAGTTGGGTGGGGTGAGATTAGATTAGATGTGATAAAATGATGCTGAATGGTCAAGATTAAATGAGTTGAGTGTGATGGAACAGGATAGGTGGAGTGGGATGGAGTGGGAGGGGTGAGGTAAGGTTAGATAGGGTTGTGGGATAGGACAGAATAGGAAAGATGGCCTCCTACAACCCGAGAGTGGTCTGCTTTCAGACATCACACAGGTTCTCTCCCAGGTTCAGGCAAATGATCCCAGGGAGCTTTGGAGAATTCTGTGAACACGCTGAGCCCTCCTCATCAGGGACCTGCTTGGGGAAACCCGTCAAGTGTCTCTAAGAGGAGTGGGATTGAGTAGGGCCAGTCCCAGAATGCCTGTCTAAGGCATACAACCAGGACAGTGTTCCACAGGAATAGAATGTGATTGAATAAGTTGGTGGAGTTTTTCTTCAAACCATATCTACACACACACATGAAAACAGCTAAAAGCAGAGGATGGGCAGTTAGAGTAGAGGGAACAGGAAGACAGATATAGTGCAGGAATTGCTGTTCACCTCCTAGACGGATTCTGTGAGGGAGAAGGGTCCTAACCTGCTCGAGGGCCTCAGTGTCTCCACCTGCCACTGTAGGAACTTGTACCAGTCCTGCCCGGAGAACAGAGCCTCCACTGAAGGCATACTTTTAAACCATTTATTAATAACTCTAAACACCTTCCAACCCACCGACTGGAGGAACAGGAGAAAGGATACTATTATATGCAGAAGATGAAGATATCCTCAGGCGCAGGCTCTTGGGGCAACCAGTCAGAAGTCCAGCCAAATCAGCATACACAGGAACAGACACAATCAGCAAGGGGAACCGCAGCAAACAGCACCAGCAGGGATAGTTGAAGAAGAAGCAGCTTTTGCAGCTCCAAATTGGGCCTGACCCAGGCTCAATCCAACCTGGGCTCAGCCGGACCTAGGCTACAATCTTCAGCTAGCCTCAGCAGCAGCAGACTTTGGCACAGCATTCGTTGTCTGGAACCTCTCGAAGAGAAGCATTGATGAGCATCCATGAGAAGCGATGCCAAGCAAAAAGCCCCTCCAAGTGTCCAAGGCCTTCATTTATACCTTGTCAAAATATGCACCAAGATGCTTTCTAATTGGTCCACCTTATACCCTCCTCATGAGGCACTTCCCGTTGACCAAGATCAAGATCTCTCCACAGTTAGGGATCTCCAAGGATCTCTGACCATCAAAGGATGTAAATATGTTCCCCACACATGATAGTTTTCCAGCTGGCAAAACATCATGCTCTCCTCTATGGGGATGATTTCCATGCTCCTTTCACGAGACTGTTTTTCAGCGGTAGATAAAGCACCCCCTCATCCCGTACTTGAGACTAAAAAACAAAACAAAACAAAAAAAGCACATTCTTTCCACACAACTGTGTTTCTAAAGAAATCTGAACTTCTGCCACTCTCCAGTTAGGGATCGGCATGTTGGAGAATGAGCATAGCCCCTCCCTACTGTAACCAATCCAGGGGGTACTGAAGGGTTAGGGCTCTGAGATAGTCTTTGGCACTTCCCTGGGGCACCAACCTCTCCAGGTCCTCCTGAGCCATGGAATGGACCAGGCAGGTGGCCATACTATTTATGAAGGAGGTTTCCTACTGGTGGCTGTGCTATAGTCCCTAGGCAAAGTTTGCCTGGCTGGCTTTCTTCTGGGGGTCCTCGGGGACCATCTTATTCAACAAGCTCCAAGGAAATCCTGGCCTTGAAGGGCTCTGCTGCAAGATTTGTAAAAAATAGAGCGTGTTTTCTTCAGTGATCACAGAGCGGTTAGAAGCTATCCTCAAGGACCCCAGTGTTCTGTGCCTTGCCTGGAGACTCCACTTGTGGGAAAGGAGGGCAAAGTCCAGGCCTTTGGTCTCACAGTGTGGCTGGATCACTCCAGTCCTCTACCCAGTTAAGGTCACAACTATCCCAGATGTTCCATGGAAGTAAGGGAATCAAGGGACTGGATGGGGGGCAGGGGGAGGAGTGCAGGTTCAGGAGGTGGGAAGCCCACTTGCTTCTAGGAAGGCTCCCTACAACTCGCCTTCCAGCCTAAGGGCTTTGTGAAGGCAGAGAAGGGTCAAGGCAGTGTGCTCATATCTTCTCTGTTGCTATGATGTAACACTGTGGCCAGAGGTAACTTAAAGAGTTTATTTTTGATTGCGGTTCCAGAGAATGAGCCTGGCACAGTGGGGAAGGCACAGCAGCAGGAAGCAGAGAGACCATACCCTATATACAGCAGGCACCTAGGACAGAGCTATAAACTCTCAAAATCCACCCCAGTGATGGGCTTCCAGCTAGGCTCCACCTCCTAGAGGTTCCATAACTTCCCATACAGTTTTAAATGCCTGAACCCCAAGAGGACATTTCTCAGCAAATCACCACAGAAGCTGAGGACAGAGTATAGGGACTGGTTGTTTGATAGCTGCCATGAGGCTTAGAATAATTCCCACACAAAGAGGTGGTTCACTTGAGATCAGGAAAGGAAGATAATTGGTGACTAATAAGTGAGCTCTCCCTTTGGGTTAAGCTAGGAGAAATATCCTGTTGAGCAAACTACAAAAGAGAAGCCAAATGAATATTAACTAGGGGACTATCTCTGTGGAAAGTTGATGGAGGGTGGACACCCATTTGGGAGAAGATGATTGTGATTAGGGTGAGTTTCCATGTGGGCAATTTCTGCATTTCATTCACGTGGTGTGAAGGAGGTAGCCCATATTGGCCAGTGCACAGTTCTAGGAGGATAGTGTAAACTACTGTGAATACAAATAGGAGCCGTGGCCCACCAGAGGCATGCAAATTAGGATCATGAAAATAAGGCTATTCCTGGTCAAAAATATTGTCACAAGGAGGCAGACTGTGGCTCTGTGGCGGCAGGTGCTAGCAGTTTGGGATCCTGGGCCAAGTTAATGGAGGGCCGGGTCCACTTCCTGGTGTCTCATCACTGGCCTTCCCTCTAACACAGGCTTCACTT
>CAJQZJ010003646.1:3028813-3057478 GCA_907164525.1 Lophiomys imhausi | reverse complement strand
CAGGCTTCACTTCCTGGTGTCTCATCACTGGCCTTCCCTCTAACACAAAGACTTTCCTGTGTGGGTGAGGAACTTCTATTTTTCAGGCTGGGAGGTGGCTCAGTCAGCACACTGCTTGCCTTGCAAACCGAGGGACCCAACTTTGATGTCCACAATCCCAGAATTTTGTAACATACAAAAGCCAGGAGGCATGGTGGCACATGCTTGTGATGCCAATGCTGGAAAAGCAGAGATAAGGGGTTCCCCGGGGCTGAAAAGCCATCTCAACTGCTAGCAGCTAAGCCTCTGGGCAGGTTCCAGGTCAAACTATCTTAAAAAAAAAAAGATAAATGATACAGGAGGAATGATACTCAAGTTCGATCACATGACCTCTGTACATGTACATCTGCTACACACACACACACACACACACACACACACACACACACACAGAGAGAGAGAGAGAGAGAGAGAGAGGGAGAGGGAGAGAGAGAGTCATGGGGAAGGAGGGAGGGAGAGAGAGAAGAGGGAGGAGAGAAGAGAGAAACTTTTCATAAGTAACCACAGCAGGAATGAAGGCCCCAGCAACTGAGAAGAACTACAGCTCCATTCACAGCTCACCCCTGTCCCTTCCTCCCACCCAGCACCCAGCTCCCTGGCTGGATTCTGCAGCATTCTGCCAACACATATGCATCAAAGGGATGACTCTCCAGGAGGCAGCTGCCCAGAGCATCTACTTGTAACAGTCCCTTTGGAAAACATCAGGGGTGGGTACTAGACTGAAATGTAGCCTTTCTTGAGTGGAAGGTGGTTCCAATCCCAGGGAGTTCGGTTGTTTGACCCTCTTGGGTTACCATCCATACACACACTTCTTATTTGAGGCAACAGTCAGCCAGTCATGCCAAGCCACATAGTCTTCTTGACCCAGCCCATCCATATCTCTCCTCCACTCACCCTCACTCAGCGGAGCAATACCAGACTAATGAGGGATGTCATCCTGTCTGTCTCCTTTTGTCCCCATGGATACTGTCTAAGCCCAGAGTCTCATGGCCTCTTGTCAGTCTGTGACAACAGACTACCTACCCTCTTGGGCATCTTTGCAGACTGGCACAGTGATGCAGACCCTCATTGGACTCCTTTGCAGGGACTCTGTCCATATCCTGTCATTCCAGCAAACTAGACTTGCATCTCACTATCCTTTCTACCTACAGTATCCTTCTGGTCTCCCCACCCTTCACCAGCAGCGCCTGGAGAACTAAGATTCAGTAAGACTTAGTTCAAGTCTTCTATCTCTTTTGGGACCCTCAATAGTAACCCAACAACAGAATGAGTCAGACTTACCTGTGAACTTTTTACCTTCATCACACTGTAGAGCAAGCAAACCCTATCCTAGTTTATTGTCTCCACTGACTCTGAGGTTCTTGAAGCCAGAAGCTTTGACCCAGTTTTCCCTTTGGTCCCTGTGTCTAGCACTGAGGAGAGGCCATAGGTAAAGTCTTGGGGAGGTATTTGCTAAGTAGTGCTATACAAGTCACCTACAGATCCAGGGCCTGAAATAAGAATCTCTTATTTCTGTCCTAGTTAGGATTACCACTGCTTTGACAAAACACTGTGACCAAGACAAGTTGGGGACATGTGCTGGTTTGAATGAAAGTGGACCCCACAGCTCACAGGGAGTGGCACCACCAGAGGATGGGCTTTGGAGCTTCAAATGCTCAAGCCAGGCTCAATGTCTTTCTTTCTGCTGCCTGTGGATCCAGTTGTAGAACTCTCAGATACGTCTCCAGCACCATGTCTGCCACCATGCTTCCTGCCATGATAATATAATTCAAACAGGGCAGGAACTTGGAGGCAGGAACTGATGCAGAAGCCATAGAAGGGTGCTGGTTACTGGCTTGCTCCTTATGGCTTGTTAAGCCTGCTTTTTTACAAAACCTGCTACCACTAGCTCATGGGTGGCCTCACCCACAATGGGCTGGGCCCTCCCCTATCAATCACTATGAAAATGTTCTACAAGCTTGTATACAATCATCTTTTTAAATTTTTTCTTTTATTTCTTCAAGTTACATCTCAATCGCAGTCTCCTCCCTACTCCCCCCTCTGGTCCCACCCTCCCACTCACTCTCTTCCCCCTTAACCTCCTCATCCACTTCCTTTTTTTTTTTTAAGTTTAAGGTATATCTTCCCTCCCCAACAGCTCCCCCTTTCAGTCCAACAAATGGCTCTTTATCTTGTAACAACAAATACAATACAAAACAACAGAAATAATTAAGCCACAATTATGAGAATTATAAAGCTTAGCATACATTCCCAATGTCCAGTCCATACGTATTTGGCAACTGACTTTAACATTCTACTATCCAACCATCTCCATGAGTTTAAATTTCTATATCCAACTCAGCTTCCATCCTAATTTGCATCACAATTTTAAAAACATCTTCTTAGATCCAGAACACCCTCTTAATTCTTAAACAACTCAAAATTTAACTATGAGACTCTAGCTATCTAGTCTTCAACCACGTCAGAGACCTGAGAGGGATAAATATATCTGATTATACAGGAAGTGCAGGGCCAGCAGCTTCCAAAACTAAGAAATGACACAGCTGTGGCTGCCTGAAGAGTTCCCAATTTGTCTCCATACATTATAGCATCAATCTTCAGCCATTTAGCCGTGTTTCTCTGACAGATATTGATTGTAAAGCAGGAATTATGAAGGACTTGCCTACCCTGTCTTGGCAGAGGTAGGCTGTCGACTTACCTGCTTCCAAGTTTTGTCCTTTTTGGACAGCATTCTGTCTACAGTTGAAGCAAGGGGTTTTTCTTGCCAAGTGATAGGCTTGCCACTAATTCAACCATCTCCAATTGGAGATTCTTCGATGTTCATCTTCTACTTGGAGTAGAATAGGGGGTGGTGTCAGGAGCTGACATGTCTCAATATAAAAAAAAAACTTAAGTTAAGAAAACATCTTTGAATGCCATATTCTGCAGATCTCTTGAGGTTTTTGAAGACCACCTATCTATCTCCTTATATTTGGATAAGCAAACGTTGCTTGTCTCTTAGCAACTTGATTTCTGCTTAACTTAGAAAATAACTGTGATAGACTGCCCTAGTACCTAACAAAATGACATGCTTGAATAACTATTAGTTTACATTTCTTAATTATCCAAAGCAGTTTATGACAGTTGCTAACAAAAGGCCAAAACTTCACATTTCATTTTTAAGCGTTACCTAGGTACAATACCTTAAAAAGAGTTAACCTTAATTTTGTATCAATATACAAAGATCAGTACCAATGTGGCCAAATATAATCTTAATTTTATATCGATATACAAAAATCAATACCAAAGCCGGGCAGTGGTGGCGCATGCCTTTAATCCCAGCACTTGGGAGGCAGGGGCAGGCGGATCTTTGCGAGTTCGAGGCCAGCCTGGTCTACAAATTGAGTCCAGGACAGCCAGGGCTACACAGAGAAACCCTGTCTCGAAAAACCAAAAAAAAAAAAATCAATACCAATTTAGTCAAAATAGTCTTAATTTTATATCAATATACAAATGTATAAGAGCATATTCAATAATCTGGCCTTTTTTCTTTATCATTCGTATATTATGTCTATATCCCATTTTCTCAAGTCTTTTCACCCCTACATAGGAGTGAGAGAAGGATACAGAAAAGAAAAAGAAAGAAGTTCCTGGGTCTAACCTTCAAAACCTATTTAACAAGACCATTTAACAGCTTGTAGTCTCTCCCCCTAAATAACAAGAAGTATCTATAGCCCATCAAATGACCAAAGGGGGGGGGAACACCCTCCCCACCTTCTGGAGATGGGACGTTGCTCTCTTAAAATGACTTCCTGCTGATTTGGGATGTAGTAAACCTGTTTGGGGCCCAAATAAGAATGGAAAAATGGTTAAGGATGTTAATAGAATCATTTGATGTTCAGTCCTTTTGTGCTCAGCTATTTAGATGTCCTAAGAAGTTCATAGACAGAAGCTGATCTTCAGAACTTTACTGAAGATCTGGCTGGAGTAGTCTGTGGAGCTGAACGATCTTAGCGATTTTGAGTTGTTGTGGTTGTAGACTTTTGAAGAAACAGCTGTTGAGGAAGTCTGCAAGGCTGGATCATCTGGGCTACTGGTCTTCTTCAGTATCTGATCTGTTTTCTGCTGAGGTTTCAGTTGTCCAGTTGTCCCTGGATTCCTTAGATGGATGCTTTTAATCTCCTGGAAAGATAAGAACAGAGCCCTGCCCTAATCCTAACTCTGGGACACTACTTTTTTTTGGGGGGGGGCAGGTAATATTTTTCCTGGAGCAAATTCGGTTTTTTGACAATATAAAAAGTATTATCTTTCAATTGAGATTAAAAAAGAAATTATTTTGATATTTTGGAACTAAACAAACCTTTAAGTATATATATATTGAGATCTCGAAGGACAATTTGCTTTGAATTTCAGCCTGCCTTTTGTGAGTAGCTTTACAACTTAAATCTTTCCAAATCCTATGTGTCTGTCTCTGCATTCTAAGTATTAGGATCAAAGGCATGTGCTTCCCAACTGATGGGATTAAAGATGTACACCACCACCCCTGGATTGAAGTTTCTCTCTATTTAGAGCTTGCTTTGTGTCAGGCTGGCCTTGAACTCCGAGATCTGCAGGTTTCTGTCTCTAGTGTGTTGGAATTAAAGGTGTATCCCTCTCAAATGATGGGATTAAGGGTGTGCACCATCATCATCACCCTGTTCCTTGTAACTTTAGAATTTATAAGACAACTAACTGTATAGTGATCCTCCTGTCTCTGCTGGAGTTAAAGTCATGGGCTAACACCACGCTTCTCATTTATTTTACCTTAGCTCCAAATTTTTTCAACTCTTGGAGGTTTAGAAAACCAGGTTGAACTGTAGTAACCTTTAATTTATTTACAGCATTTTAAACCTCTTACCTGCTTTTTAATGCCAAACCCCGAAAATATCCTTTATATCTACAAAAAAAAAAAAAACAAAAAAAAACCTTTTAAGCTGCTGTCAAGTTTGTGTAAGCTATGTAGCAACCCGCAGTCTAACATTCCAATCTGAAATTAAGGCCATTTTTCCTTTCATGCCAGTAAGGCAAATATACCTTATAGTTTGAAAATTTTATATTTTATTTTTATTATATTTTTTTTCTGGGAAGAGTTTTGTTTATTAAAACAAGCAAACAAACAAACAAAAAACAGTTATGAGAATGTTTTTGTTTAATCCCAGGTGTGGGGATCCTTCAATTAGTCCACAGGTATAATCACTATATGCCTCATGCTCTAGTAGGGGTGTGGCTTAGCCAACTGGAAGAAGTTTAACTGGAGGACTCCAGAGAGGTATAAAAAGCCAGAGCCCCCAGAGGAAGGGGGGGGGGCTCTCAAGGAGGCAAGGTTGCTGATCTCCCTGCTGCTGGTGCTTCCCCTGAACTGCTGCTGTGTGTGCTGCTTTGCTGTGTTTCCTGATTTGCTGGTTTACTGGACTACTGGATATCTGCACTACTAAGCTTGGTATTGCCCATAAAAGAATCCAATGCCCCTAATCAGCAGGAAGTAGCTCAAAGAGACCTGTGTCCTTCACTTTCTCCTCTAACGTTCTTTCTTTCCCTCCTAGGGTTGGGGGCTCAGAAGGAAAGAGGGTTGGAAGGGAAGTAGACATATTAAGTAGTGTAAAATAAAATAAAGTTACTTCCAACAACGGCTAACTACTGAACAGTCAAAACCAATTTAAAAAACCTACTTCTGTGATTTTGAAATTTCAGCAACTTATATGAAAATATATTTCTTTTGTAACATGCCCTCACAGCTACTTTGACACTAACCTCACATATTTTTATTATATTTTTAAAGCTTATTAGCTCTTTTCTTTAAAAAAAAAAGTATTATTTTGTTTTCTCAAGTTACTTCTAGAACATAGTTTCCTCCCTCCTCCCCTCTTAGCCACTCCCTCTCTCCCTCCCCCATTGTTCCTCTTCTTGGTACTCTCTTTCTCCTTAGATGAGGTGGGCCCTCACATATCATTCTCCCTCAGTTCTTCAGTCATGTGAGGGCCAAGAGCTTCCACTTGTACTGGGGCTTGATAAGGCACACCATCTCGAGTAAGGTGTTCCACTAACCTACAGCAGATTCCATGACTGACTGCTGGGTGAAATTTTTCTTGGATAGATATGCTATGTTCCTATCTATTTGGGTCTGTGGGTTGTAGGATGGTTATCCTCTGATGTATGGTTAATATCCATTTATAAGGGAATACATACCATGTTTATCTTTCTGGGACTGCGTCAGCTCACTTAGGATGAGCTTTTCTAGTTCCATCCATTTGGTTTAGAATTGCATGATTTCCTTATTTCTGATAGCTGTGTAGTATTCCATTGTGTAAATGTACCACAGTTTTTTTATCCATTCTTCAGTTGAAGGACATCTGGGTTGTTTCCAGTTTCTGGCTATTACAAATAAAGCTGCTATGAACATTGTCGAGGTAATGTCCTTGTGGTTTCATTTAAAATCTTTTGGATATATGCCCAAGAGGGATATGGCTGAGTCTTGAGATAGAACTATTCCCAATTTTCTAAGATATCTTCAGATTGATTTCCAAAGTGGTTGTACAAGTTTGCACTCCCACCAGCAATGGGGGATTGTTCCTCTTTCTCCACATCCTCACCAGCATGTGCTATCATTTGAGTTATTGATCTTAGCCATTCTGACAGGTGTGAGATGGAGTCTCAGAGTTGTTTTAAGTTGCATTTCACTGATGACCAAAGATGTTGAACATTTCTTCAAGTGTCTCTCGGCCTTTAGAGATTCCTCTTCTGTGAATTCTCAGTTTAGCTCTGTGCCCCATTTTTTGATGGAGTTATTTGATTTTTTGGTGTTTAATTTCTTCAGTTCTTTCTATATTTTGGATATTAGCCCTCTGTTGGATGTTGGGTTGGTGAAGATCCTTTCCCAGTCTGTAGGCTGCCGTTTTGTTCTAAGGACAGTGTCCTTTGCCTTACAGAAGATTTTTAGTTTCATAAGGTCCTATTTATTGATTGCTTGTTTTAGTGCCTGATCTATTGGTGTTCTGTTCAGGAAGTTGCTACCAGTGCCAATGATTTCAAGGCTTTTCCCCACTTTCTCTTCTATTAATGTTAGTGTGTCTGGATTTATGTTGAGGTCTTTGATCCACTTAGACTTAAGTTTTGTACAGGGTGACAAGTATGGGTCTATTTGCAATCTTCTAAATGTTGACATTCAGTTAGACCAGCACCATTTATTGAAGATGCTTTCCTTTTTCCATTGTATGGTTTTGGCTTCTTTGTCGAAAATTAAGTGACCCTAGGTGTGTGGGTTTATTTCTGGGTCTTCGATTCGACTCCATTGGTCAACCGGTCTGTTTATATACCAGTACCATGCTGTTTTTATTACTATTGCCCTGTAGTACAGCTTGAAATCCGGGATGGTGACACCTCCAGATGTTCTGTTATTGTACATGATTGATTTAGCTATTCTGTGTCTTTTGTTATTCCATATGAAGTTGAGAATTGTTTTCCAAAAAATTTTTTGGAATCTTTACAAAATTCCAGGTTTGTAAAGAATTGAGTTGATATTTGGATAGGAATTGCATTGAATCTGTATATTGTTTTTGGTAAGATGGCCATTTTTATTATGTTGATCCAACCTATCCATGAGGATGGGAGATTGTTCCATCTTCTGATATCTTCTTTAATTTCTTTCTTCAGGGACTTGAAGTTCTTATCATACAGGTCTTTCAGTTGGTTGATTAGAGTTACCCCCAGGTATTTTATATTATTTGTGGTTATTGTGAAGGGTGTTGATTCCCTTATTTCTTTCTCAGCCCATTTATCTTTTGTGTGAAGAAGGGCTACTGATTTTTAAAAAATTGATTTTGTATCTAGCCACCTTGCTGAAGGAGTGTATCAGCTGTAGGAGTTCTCTGGTGGAATTTTTGGGGTCACTTATGTATGCTATCATATCATCTGAAAATAGGGATACTCTGACTTCTTCCTTTCCAATTTGTATCCCCTTGATCTCCTTTAGTTGTCTTATTGCTCTGGCCAAAACTTCAAGTACTATGTTAAAGAGATACGGAGAGAGTGGGCAGCCTTGCCTTGTCCCTGATTTTAGAGGAAATGCTTTCTCTCCATTTAGTTTGATGTTGGCTATTGGCTTGTTGTAAATTGCCTTTATTATGTTTAAATATGGTACTTTTATGCCTGGTCTCTCTAAGACTTTCAACATGAAGGGGTGCTGTATTTTGTCAAAACTTTCTCAGGGTCCAATGAGATGATCATGTGGCTCTTTTCTTTCAGCTTGTTTATATGGTGGATTACATTGATGGATTTTCTAATGTTGAACCACCCCTGCATCCCTGGGATGAAGCCTACTTGATCATGGTGTATGATTCTTTTGATGTGACCTTGGATCCAGTTTGCAAGTATTTTATTAAGTATTTTTGCATCCATGTTTATAAAGGAAATTGGTCTGAAATTTTCTTTCTCTGTTGGATCTTTGTGAGGTTTAGGTATCAGGGTAACTGTGGCCTCATAGAATGTGTTTGCAGTATTCCTTCTGTTTCTATGTTGTGGAAGAGTTTGAAGAGTATTGGTGTTAGCTCTTCTTTGAATGTCTGGTAGAATTCTGTGCTGAAACCATCTGTCCCTGGGCTTTTTTTGGTTGGAAGACTTCTAATGATTTCTTCTATTTCCTTAAGGGTTATAGGACTGTTTAATTTGTTTACCTGTTCTTAATTTAACCTTGGTAGGTGGAATCTATCAAGAAAATTGTCCTTTTCATTTAGGTTTTCCAATTTTGTGGAGTACAAATTTTTGAAGTAGGATCTAATGATTCTTTGGATTTCCTCAATGTCTGTCATTATTTCCCCCTTTTCATTTCTGATTTTGTTGATTTGGATATTTTCCCTCTGTCTTTTAGTTAGTTTAGCTAAGGGCTTGTCTATTTTGTTGATTTTCTCAAAGAACCAACTCTTGGTTTTGTCGATTCTTTGTATTGTTCTTTTTGTTTCTAAGTTCTTGATTTCAGCCCTGAGTTTGATAATTTCCTCTTGTCTGCTCCTCTTGGGAGTGTTTGCTTCTTTTTGTTCTAGCTCCTTCAGGTGTACTTTTAAGTGGCTAGTATGGGAACTCTCCAGTTTCTTTTTGAAGGCACTTGGTGCTATAAACTTTCCTCTTAGCACTGCTTTCAATGTGTCCCATAAATTTGGGTATTTTGTGCCTTCATTTTCATTGAGGTCTAAGAAGACTTTAATTTCTTTTTTTATTTCTTCCCTGACCCAGAGGTCATTGAGTAGAGAGTTGTTCAGTTTCCATGTTTTTGAAGGCTTTCTGTTGTTTTTGTTATTGTTGAAGTCTAGCTTTATTCCATGATGGTCTGATAAGTTACAAGGGATAATTTCAATTTTCCTGTATCTGTTGAGGTTTGCCTGTGACAGACTATATGGTTGATTTTGGAGAAGGTTCCATGAGGTGCCAAGAAGAAAGTGTATTCTTTTGTTTTGGGGTGAAATGTTCTGTAGATATCAATTAGGTCCATTTGATTCATGACATCTGCAAGGTTCATTATTTCTCTGTTTGGTTTCTGCATCGTTGATCTGTCCAGTGGTGAGAGTGGTGTGTTGAAGTCTCCCACTATTAATGTGTGAGGTTCAATGTGGGATTTGAGCTTCAGTAGTGTTTCTTTAATGAATGTGGGTGGTCTTAAATTTGGGGCATAGTTGTTCAGTATTGAGATTTCATCTTGGTGGATTTTTCCTTTGATGAATATGTAGTGTCCTTCCCCATCTCTTTTGATTAATATTGGTTGTAAGTCTAATTTATTGGATACTAGAATGGCCACTCCAGCTTGCTTCTTGGGTCCATTTGCTTGGTATATCTTTTTCCAGCCCTTTACTTGGAGATAATGTCTATCTTTTTTGCTGAGGTGTGTTTCTTGTAAGCAGCAGAATGTGGGATTCTGTTTTCGCATCCATTCTGCTAGCCTGTGCCTTCTTATTAGCAAATTGAGTCCATTGGTGTTGAGAGATATTAATGACCAGTGATTGTTACTTCCTGCCATCTTGATGTTGGTGGAAATAGTGTGTGAGTGAGCTTCTCTTCTTTTGGTTTTGCTGCAGGCATGCTATTTGCTTCCTGTGTTTTCTTGTGTGTAGTTAACCTCTTTGGGTTGAAGTTTTCCTTCCAACATCTTCTGTAGAGCTGGATTTGTGTATAGATATTGTTTGAATTTAGCTTTGTCATGGAATATCTTGTTTTCTCCATCCATGTTGATTGACAGTTTTGCTGGGAATAGTAGTCTGGTCTGGCATTTGTGGTTTTTAGGGTCTGCAAGATATCTGCCCAGGCCCTTCTGACTTTTAGCATCTCTGATGAAGTCAGGTGTGATACTGATATGTTTGCCATTATATGTTGTTACTTGACCCTTTTCCCTAGCAGCTTTTAATAGTCTTTCTTTGTTCTGTACATTTAGTGTTTTGATTATTATGTGGCGGGAGGATTTTCTTTTCTGGTCTAATCTATTTGGAGTTCTATAAGCTTCTTGTACAGTTATAGGCATCTCTTTTAGATTTGGGAAATTCTCTTCACTGATTTTGTTGAAGATATTTTCTGGTCCATGGAGCTGGGAATCTTCTCTTTCTTCTATTCCTATTATTCTGAGATTTCATCTTTTCATAGTGTCCTTGGTTACCTGAAGGTTTTGTGTCAGGACTTTTTTAGATTTGACATTTTCTTTGACAGATGTATCAATTTCTTCAATTTTATCCTCTGTGCCTGAAATTCTTTCTTCCATCTTTTGTATTCTGTTGGTGATGCTAGTGTCTGTAGTTCCTATTCTTTCCTTAAGGTTTTCCAGTTCTATGGATGTCTCGGATTGGATTTTCTTTATTGCCTCAACTTCCCTTTTCAGGTCTTCCATTCCTTTAAGCTCTTTATTCATTGCCATCACCTTTTTTTGCAGTATTTTGTTGTTGCTCTCTGAGATATGATTTCCTCCCTTAGGCCTTCTATTATTAATATAAGCATAGGATTATGGTCATTTTCCTTTGTTTCAGTTGTGTTTGGATGTCTAGAGTTGTCTGTAGCATTATAGCTAGGTTCTGGAGACATCATATTGCTTTGATTTTTTTTTTTTACCATGTTCTTGCACTGACCTTTTGTCATCTGATTGACCCTGGTGTTGTCTGTTTGTTTCTTTTGTCAGTTGACCCTGGTGCTCAGGAATACTCCCTGTTCTGGGGGTTGGCTGATCCTGAGATCCTGGTGTTTACCTCCAGATGGTGGGCAGGTTCCTGTAATAGACTGGCTCTCAGAGAGAAGAGTGGCTGCTACTCTCCTCAACTGGTTGTGACCCAATTGGACCAATATACAGGGAGTTGGAGTCGGGAGGGGGCTATCCTCTGAGGACCTGGGATGTGGCAGGTCTCCTCAGAAAGGCAGGTAGAGCCGTGATTGGGCCTGTGTTCTCCCCTCACTGACACGGTCATTCTGGTTCAGCAGCTAGGCTGACTGTGCAGGCAGGGAGCTCCACCCAAGATGGTCGCCAGCCTCGGTGTGCCTGTTGCTGACTGCCTCAAACGCTTGGGCCCTAGGGTGAGTGACCTGCCCCAGTATTTGTGGAGAACACACAGTCGCGGGCTATGTTTGCAGTCAGTCTTGGCTCCTAATTGCTTTGCTGTGACTGGGTTATGTCTCTGCCTCTCAGCTACAGTGCACACTGTGCCACCATGTTGGGAACTCCGGGAAAAAAAAAATCTTACTTACCTTTGCTCTTGTGGTCCGGCTGTTTTTCCCTGTTGGGTGTACAGGCCCGCGTGCAGCCTGGGACAGGCAGGGCTGCTGATCTGTGGCTGGAGCCGTGGGCTGAATCTGCTCATGGGGTAGATCTGCTGTGGCTGGCACTCCTCTCCAGACGGGTGACCAAGCTGGCTGATCTCAGAGTGGTGTTCCCGGGATCTGCGTGAGCTGTTTCGCGTGGTGACCAGTCTCAGTGTTCACCTCGGAAATTCAGACACCGTCTGTGTTTCACAGTCGTCTAGGGAACCTCACATTCACTCCATAGTGACTAATCTCATTCACCTACTACTCAGATACCCAACCATATCTTATGGAGGCATTTTCTCAATTGATGTTTCTACCTCTCAGATGACCCTTTTCCAGATAAAATCTCTGTATTAGTTACTTATTCTTGTGATAAAACACCTGACAAAAGAAGCTTATGGAGGGGTGGGTTTATTTGGGATCATGGCTTAAGGGATGGAGTCTGCAGTGAGAAGATGTAGGATCAAGAGCAGCCCTAACTGTGGCAGGCATATGCAGTGGATGGTCATAATGCATTTGCCATCAGGAAGCCGAGAGAGAGGACCGCTGGTGCTCAGCTCACTTTCTCCTTTTTATTCAGTTCAGCACCCCAGCTCTCAGGGCTGACACTGCTCATTCTCAGGTGGATCCCCGGGGGTTTGAGGCCAGCTGGTCTACATAGAGAGTTCCTGAGTTCCAGGGCTGTATAGTGAAATCCTGTCTCAAAAAAAAAGATTAGTCATCCCAGAATCTGAGGGGTGAGTCATACACAGGGGTTACTGGATATCAACAATTCCTATGAGTGAACCCAGGAGGAGACCATCCCCACTTACAGACTTAGCTTCATCTGATACTCTCTCTCAACAATCCCACACTGCTATTAGAAACACTAATTACTGATTGTTGTTCTTAGAACCTGAGCTATTGGTGTTCTGTTCAGACGTTGTCACCTGTGCCAATGAGTTCGAGGCTTTTCCCCACTTTCTTCTATTAGATTTAGTGTGTAGGGCTTTATGTTAAGGTCTTCGATCCACTTGGACTTCAGTTTTGTGGAAAGGGATAAATATGGGTCTATTTGAATTCTTTTACATGTTGACATCCAGTTAAACCAGTACCATTTATTGAAGATGCTTTCCTTTTTGCATTGTATAGTTTTGGCTTCTTTGTCAAAAATTAAGTAACTGTAGGTGTGTGGGTTTATTTCTGGGTCTTTGATTTGATTCTATTGATCAACTGGTCTGTTTCTATACCAGTATCATGCTGTTTTTATTACTATTGTTCTGTAGTATAGCAACAGACTGAAAGGAACAGGAACATAGACTTTGTTACCTGTTAGTGGGACACTTTGCCCTAGTGGAGCTGCCATGTAGGCCCCCAGTGCAAGAGGAAGCTCTTAGCCCTCATATGATTCCTGAACTGAGGGGGGGCTGATATGTAGGGGCACCCCACACCAGAAAAGTAGTATAGGTGGGAGAAGGGGGAGAGGGTGGGACGGTAGGACCAGGAGGGGTGGAGGGAGGGGACTGTGATGGAGATGTAACTTGAAGTAATAAATAAACATTAAAAAAAGAAGAAGAAGAAACACTGATTACAAACCCAAACCTAGAAAACAAAGGCTTTAGCTAGCAATCACCTTCTTTGGAGGCAAAAGAGCCGAGTTGGGTTGTGAGAATTTGCTTTTTATTTTAAATCCAAGGTCACGTGTTCATCATTCTTATGTAGAAACAGCCACATTATGTGAACTACACTTCTACAAAGCCAAGATAAATGTTTATCCAGGATGAAATGATGAGGGCTCTGGGGATCACTCCCCATCTGAGCCCCTGCTCTAGCAACCTGGGCGTTTTTATATAAGTTGTTTTTCTGGCCATCTGTATCAGAAGGTCTTAGCATTAGACAAAGCCTCCATAGCTTCTGCCAGGGCTACAAATGAGAGAAAGAGAGGGAGAGAGAAAGAAAGAGAGAGGGAGAGAGAGAAAAGAAAGAGAGAGAGAAGAAAGAAGGAAAGAAAGAAATACAGAAAAAGATAGAAAGGAAAGAAGGAAGAAAAAAAAGAAAACACACCTGTATAGCCACAGGGAAGTGTCCTTGCCTGTATTTGTTAATATTTGCTAGAGTGTGGGTAGGGTAGTACAAAGAATGTGTTCTTATTGACTTTCATTCCAAGTTAATGGTTAATTTTGTCTACTTGACAGCCCTATTGCCTGTAGGCTTTGGTCAGAAAGACACTTTATATGAAATAGAACAGCAGAGTATTTACTCTTCTTCAATTTGCTGTCTCAAACTGTGGTCAGACGTGTTCAAAACTGGGGAGGAACACACACACACACACACACACACACACACACACCACTTGTTTCTGTAAGTTAGAGCATCTATTGTAACAATTCAGAAAATCATTCTTTACAGGTCACTTAGTAAAGACCTTTTGCACAGGTGTGTGTGTGTATATACACATGTGTGTGCGCATGTGTGAGCCCTCTCAAACATGTGGAGGCCAGAGACTGACTTCAGGATGCCTTTCTCAATCACTTCTTCACCTTATTATTGTTGTATGTTTCTGTTCTTTGGAAAATGTACAGATGCATACATTGTAGCTTAATTGTATCTGCCCCCATTCCCAACCCCCCCCCCCCCCACACACACTCCTGATGGCCCAATAGCCTACGGTATCTCCTTTCCAGTTTTGTTCTTTTCTGTTCTTTCCTTTTGTTCTTTTAATGATCTACTGAGTCTACTCAGTGTTGTCCACACCCATATGGCTGTGGGGCAATCCACTGGGGCACGTGGAACCTGCCAGTGGCTGACACTAAAGGAACAGTAACCATTCCTGCTACTACAGACACCAATTGCCAATAGTTCCTCAATGACTCCATGCAGAAATTTTAACTGGCTTGATCTTGTGCAGGCCTTGGACAGGTAGCAACATGGGGCAGGGTCTCCCTCTGAGCCTGGAGATTGTCTTTTCAGTTACACTGACTATCCAGAGAGCCTCAGAGACCCTCTGTCTCTGCTCTCCCAACCTGTTACCCCAAGGCTGGGGTTGCAGGTGTATGCTCCCCAGGCTCTGTGGGAACTAAGGACTCAAACCCAGGACATCAGGCTTGTACAAGAAGCACTTCCCTATGGAGCCATTTCCCTGGTCCCCAGTAAAAGGTCTTTTCTTGTGTGGAGGAAACAGCATGAATTTTGGAGTCATGTGGACTGTGGTTCAAATTCTGGTTTTGTGATCCTCCAGTACATGAACTTGGGTGCGCATGTTACTTCTGGATCTCTATCTCATTTCTAAATGCACCTCAAACTGTCTCTTCATAAAGTGTCATGAAAATCTGGCTCTTACTGGAGCTCACCTTCATTCTGCCTTTAGGCAGCCATTCTGTTTAGATTCTGAAAATGGTGGTTAAGACCTACCAGTTAAATTCTCTCCACCCCATGTCTATGGAAAAGGCAATTGGATCTAGGGTGTTTGGTTTTCTGATTTCTTGGGGTTTTGTTTTCATTTTGATGAGGCCTCAGAGCACAGTATTCTGGAAGTCCCCCAAGTAGCATGGACCATATCTTTCCCACTCAGGAAAGAGAGGGCATCCAAATCTACACATTTAATCTGCCATTCTGCCTCATTGATGGATTCCACAAGGAATGAAGGGAAGGTTTGTATGAATACAGAGAGACTGGAAGGAAGCTTACAAGCTAAATCACCTTGGAACTGGAGGGATTTCTGCTGCGGAGGAGGCATCAGGCAACCACAGTCTGCTTTGGTGCCCAGCCCAGAAAGTGGGGCTGAGACACAGGCCTTTTGCTCAGTTCCAAAGTGTTTGCTGCTCAGCACTGTGTGCACACTTCCTGCTGGCCAGCCCAGAAGAGACAGCTGCTCGCAGCAGCGGCAGCACACCACGGCCTGGTCTGACAGAGGAGCTTTAGAAGGGATTTAGATGACAGAGGGGAGGCTGCCACAAGGATGGGGAGGAGTAGGCTCACCTGCTGCTGTGACAATGAAGGGAACCGGAGAATGGACCATATCACCTGTATTGACCTTCCAATAGTTCATAGCAAACAGGTGACAGGCCTCTGTGGTGGGTTTTCTGCACCCCACCCCCACCCCCACCCCCAGGCTCCCAGCCAAGGAGGAAGAATAATGAGAAAGAGCTCCTGCCTCCCATGTAGTTGGGGAGTGCTAGAGTATGGTTAGCCTGCTAACCATAGACAGTGGCAAGGCAAGACAGGGGTCTCTCTTCCCCAAGGAGGGAGCAGGAGGCACACACAGTAAAGGGCAGGGTTCTTGCAGAATTCAGTGTAATGCTGTCTGGGCCACTATCTAGGTGTGTGAGCTTGAATAGGTTTTTTTTGGTTGTTTTGTTTTTCTCAGCATGACACTAAGCTAGACACACCTGGGGTGAAGGAATCTACTGGGGGAAGTGCCTCCGTCAGTTTGGATTGTGGTCATGTCTGCTGATTACTAATTGATGTACATGGGCTTAGCGCACCATGGGTGGGGCAATCCCTAGGCTGGTGGGGCTGGGCTGTATAGGAAAGGTAGCTGAGCAAACCATGGAGAGCAAGCCAGTAAGCAGTGTTCCCTGCTTCAGTTCCTGCTTGCAGCTGATGGACGGTAAGCTCCAAGGCAAATAAACCCTTTTCTTCCAAGCTGCTTTGTCCCTGGTGTTTATCAGGGCAGCAGAAACTGGAACAAGTGAGTGGTCTACATTAGTTACCTTTACAAGGCGGTATGACAAAACATCTGACAAGAAGCAATCAATGAATGAAAGAAGGGTTTATTTGGGTCCACAGTTCCCAGAGTCCTGGGAAAATAGGTGGTCATCCACCCCCATGTGCTCAAATCTGGGGGCTAGTATTTTCAAACTCCTGGTGACTAAAACTCAAGCTACACAAATAAAAAAATAATAGCAATTTGTTAGAGACATCCATCTATGTTTTGAGCACACGGAGTATGAGCTGATTTTACTAGCATTCTAGAGCATATTAGGATAAGGCACAGCCTGGGTGTCATTTCAATTAAAATTTAAACAACAAGGATTCATTGAAATAAGCTCTTAGGGTTTGTTTGTTTGTTTTTTTTTTTTAGTGTTATGTGCATTTTAATCTAGATTTTACTTAAAAACAAAAAAAGTCTGACTTTAGGAGGTGATTATTATTGTTCCATGAATAATAACTGCTTTGGCTCCATAGGTTACAGATCCACATCATTCTTAAATATTTAATTTAATCTCAGGCTGTTTAAAGATAATTATACAAGGCAACAAGACAGAAGGGAGTTTGTCATTAAAAAATGATGGCATTTACAATGACATCACTAAACACTTTAAATTTTAATGCCACCTGTCACAACAGTATCTAATAAAAAACTACAATAAACTGTTCAAATCAGTCATTTCATAAGTGTCTGTATTAATTGCTTTGTTTTTACATTATTGAATCAAAGTCCTCATTTTATTTTTTTTTTTTTTTTTTTGGTTTTTCGAGACAGGGTTTCTCTGAATATCTCTGGCTGTCCTGGACTCACTTTGTAGACCAGGCTGGCCTCGAACTCACAAAGATCCGCCTGCCTCTGCCTCCCAAGTGCTGGGATTAAAGGCGTGCGCCACCACCGCCCGGCTCAAAGTCCTCATTTTATTAAGAGCAAAAGTGTAAAATATTAATATGAATTGCATTTGATAAAATGACATTGATTGAAGCAACTTAAAACCTAAAAATAAAATCTGCTTAAAAAAAAAAAAAAAACAACCTAGAGCCAGGCATGTTGGTCTGTGCTTCCAGTTCCAGTACTCAGGACCCTAAAGCAGAAAGATTGTAAGTTCAAGGCCAGCCTGGATTACATAGGAAAAATGTCCCAAAAAACAAACAATTGAGAAATCAGATTTATCACATATAGATATTATAGGTTAGCCTATGTGATGGGCTGTAACAGAAAATTTTTATTTAAAACACTTATATTTATTAACACTTATCAAACACCTATAAAATACCTACATCCTATAACCTAATACCTAAAACCCAAACCAATATGCACTTAATATCTAAGAATACCTAACCAACCCTATCTTAATTTTCTTAAAGGAATATTAATATTCTTAGCATAGGTCCATGTAGGATAACTTGATTTTGCTAATCTGGATATGGCAGCCCCAGCAGGAAGTCCTTTCCAAGCTTAACTTCCATTGGGCCTAACTCTACCAGTTCATTATTTATTATTTATTTCAACCGCTAGATTGTGGTCAGCTTATAAGGTCCGTCTTAACTGCTAAACTTGAGGTTGACTTTCTCCGTCAGCTGAGCCTCACTTCTATAGTCTTCTCAGTCCACATAAGCTTCACGGTCTAGGTCCTCACTGCGGCCTCTGAACTTGCCCGCCTTTTCTGTCAGCCTTAATAAGCTGACTTGCAGCAAAAGGTCTCTCTCTGGATGACTTGCCATGAAAAGTCTCTCTTGGACTCCGCCTCTCAGTTTAAGACCGTCCTCAGTGCTGACGAAAGGCCTTGCTGTGTACTTCTCCAGAGTGTGTTGATTTCTCATTCCATGAGGGCAAGAAGAGGGCATCGTGTGGAGCTCTCTGGTTTATATATACCATCCTCTCACCATCCTTGGTGGTCTCACGGGCCCACAAGATATCTCGTGATGTCCAGCAGTCCAGTGACTTCTTGTGGCAACTGACCTCATCTGTGGCTTGTGTGGTTTCTTAGCCACGCCCCTTCACCAAGGCATTTCTCACAGAACTATGGCCTCAACTCATGAGCTCTGCCCATCTCGGCCCCCAGTCCAAGGGGTGCCAAGCTCCTCCTTTATGGGCTGCCAGATGCCAAGCTGATCTGTATACTAATTCACTAAAGAGGACTAAAGGGAGTTAACTCCCACCTCAATGGGCTTTATTTAAAACTCTGCAGCTTTATGGCCAGGCATGGTGGCACATGCATTTAATTTCAGCACTTGGTTGAGGCAGAAGCATATGAATCTCTGTGAGTTCAAGGCTAGCCTGGTCTATATAGTGAGTTCCAGGACAGTCACAGCTACATAAGAGAGACCCTGTCTCAAAAACAAAACAACAATAAAACAAACAAACAAACAAAATAAAATAAGGGACTGGAGATAACTTAGAGGTTAAGAGCACTGGTTGCTCTTCCAAATGTCCCAGGTTCAATTCCCAGCTCCCACATAGCAGCTCACAACTGTCCATAACTCCAATTCCAGGGCATCTGGCACCTTCACACAGACATACATGCGAGTAAAATATCAGTGTACATAGAATAAAATGAAAATAAAACAGAAATAAAATTTAAAATCTCTACTGCTTTATTTAAAAATGTCAGAAATGCAAGTATTCATTGATTTAGATCTTGAGGGATACATCTGGGCAGCCTAGATTTTGCATATGTTATTTGTAATAGAGAAATTAAAAATAACTCAGAAAGAGAATGCCATTTATCATCATGACATATTGCTGCAGGGAAGTACCACTCCTCCACAAGGATGTCCTCAACCTCCTCTCTTAGACCATGTGGCCACCTGGCATCTTGTCCCCAGGACAGGAGAAATTGGGAAATATGAGTAAGGACAAAAAGGAGGGAACCTTTGATTCTGAGGTGCTGCCAATCATAGTAAATCAATTGCTGGTGTCAGTCATTTGCTTGGATGAAGAAGAAGCAGACACAGCAAGGGGTAGAGGGATGGCTCACCAGGTAAGGGCACTTACTGCACTTGCGGACTATCTGAGTTCAGTCCCCAGCCCCCACATGGAACACATATGTTTTCCTTGTGACATTTTCACACATGTAGATTATATAGTTTGGTTATATTCATACCTACTGTATAGGTATCCTTCTAGCCAAACTGCCACCATCTTTGTCACATGAGCCGTGCCGCTTGCAAACGACCATCACCACTGGTCTTGTGGACCACTGACATTCCCTCAGAGTAAGGGAGCTTGGGGAGGACCAGTGGACCCTCACCTGAGCTTCCCAGCACCCTTCTCAGCCAGTTGTGTGCAGCTCTACTCTAACTGTGTGAGGTCTCAGACAGTGCAAGAGTGTACAGGCTGGGAAATACAAGCTGGGGAAGCTCTGTGTACAAGGCAATGGGGAAGCTGCCATCTATGCTGGAAAGAGACTTTCAGCATGGCTCTGTAGGCTCACCCACACTCTTTGTGAGCAACCCTGCACCCGAGCTCTGTAGGTGAAGTCCAAGAAACTCACTGGTTCCCGCAGGAACTTTGTGGGATCTCACTTTAGTTTGTTGCTGGGGTATTGTAAAGAGGGGCGGCCTTATTTACATCTCTCCTGGGGTAGAGTCCTCAGAACAGGGTCTTACTCATCTGGTTACTGGCAAAGAAAAGGAACTTGTGCAGAACATGGAGGGAAGAAGGCCCTGTTAACATCCTGTGTCACATGGGCATGATCCTAGCTTGGAGTCCTGGATTCTGTTCTCTGGCTTTGATATTAACAAATTATGCAGTCTTAGGTGAACTGTTTCTCCAGCTCCACATAACCCATGATACCCCATGAACTTCACTCTTCTCTCTTGATTGGTAAAAGAACTTACATCTTAAACATTCTTCTTGAGAAAGAAAACTAAATGAGGCCCTCTCTGGAACTTTCTGAGGTCACCCTACTGATTGACATGTTTTGATGTTTTCAGCCCATTGGGTATTGTTGAGGTTGGTAATTTGGGGTGACCAGAGTTTCATGTCTATGTGTTACCAAAAGTCTGTTTAAGTCGGGTGGCCCATGTTTAAAATGGGTAGCCCATGGCATGGGACCTTTGAGGCATTAAAAGGCTAGAATTCTAAGTCACAGGAAAAGTTAGTACAATCCCTAGGTGTGGCCAGCCCTGGAATTTCCATATCTTAGAATCATATTCTTGGAAGGTAGGCTTGTTCTCTTTGGAAGGGGATGCAGCTAGGACGGGGCTCAGCTGGAGATGGGTTATAGGTTGATTTGGAGCCAGGGTCCAGACTCCCAGCTTGCTTCACTCTGCTGTTTTTCCAGAATGAATGTGGGAAGTGGGAGATCCTCTTAAAGATCTGTCAGTGTGCCCTGTTGTGTGCTCAGGAAGAATCTGCCCCATGTGACATCTGAGTTCACTCCGTCCTGTCTCACCTTCAATACCTTTGCTGTGGGTAGGACATCTGGCTCCAGCCCTCAGCCCTTCCCTGTCTGCCTGGGTCAGGTGGCAGCTATGCATACTGCATTTCCTGGGCCCCCGGTTCTACTAGCTTCTGCTTAGGCTTGGCCAATGGAGGGCAGGGCAGATAGGATGCTAGGAAGAGGTGGGAGCTCCATTTTTGCCGCTCTCTGCTCATGTTTCTGGCAGTGGCTTCGCCTTGTTGGTAGATGGAGTTCTATCTCATTCACTTTTGCTCACCCAGCCCTAACCAATCTTGGGGTCATGGCCTGATGCCAGCTCAGCATTCTACTGCACCCCAGTTCCTGCCACGAACAGCCAGCATGGTTCTGCTCCCTGTCTGAATCTCTTATGTGCTTTGGACTTCTTTTGTTGCCAAGGTAGATTGTGTTACTTACTGTACAGTCTCATGTCTCCTGTCCCCTTGTTACACCTACTTCCACCCCCACCACCCACATACACACAAAGGGTCCAAAAGGCAACACACAATTGTCACCAAGGCTGCCTGGCCAGCCCAAGTGGGATTCAACTTCAGATTCCCAGAGAGCAGACTCTTCGCAAAGCGACAATACCCTGGAGTTTGAGCCCAAGGTCACACGAAGCCTGCTCACATTCAGCTTACTGAATTTGGAAAAGGCCAGCCTCGGAGAGTGGCACGAAGGTCACCAAGCAAATTAATCAAACTGCATCACCTCGCATGGCTGGGCTGTGGCCTCCGTAAGGATTTCTTACGGGACACATTTTGTCTCCTCTTGGAGAACAGTGATATTTGCTGCCGGCATCTAATAGAGCTTGAAATTGCCCCTGCGAAGCTGTTTACTCTTCTCCAGAGTGGCGCTGGGCTCCGAGCCGTGTTGATCTAACACCGCCGTCGCTTTCATTAAGTAAGCCCTCACACTTCCAAAGTGTGCCTTAAGCTCTGTAAATATTTTATTAGCCTTTGTAATTAGTCACTTCATCTCACAGCGCTGCTGGGAAAAGGGTCAGTGTGACGGCCCTCCTTTCATCACCCATGTGGACGAGAGACTTCCAGAGATGGAGCTTGACCTTGAACCTGAGGGCAGCAGGTACCGGGGTTCCTTCCTGGGATAGCAGGAATGGAGCTTACTGGAGCTTTTTGGACTTTTTTTAAAGTCCAGGGACTGATCAGTAAGGACGTGTGTCCTTGCCCAGTGGGATAGGGCCACCTCTGCCTGGGGCTATGTTGAGTGTGAGGCAAAGAAACATTGAGGAGGAGATGTGCATAACACGAAGAAGCTCCCGTAACATGGCAGCTCTGCAACAACAGTTCCATCTGTCCTGCCTTCCTTTGCCCTCCTAATACAGCAAGTCTAAATTTATTCATTCTTGGAGAGAGGATGGACAAGAACAAAGCCAGTTGCAAGAACAAAGCCGCATCCTTCAAGGAGTGTGGTCCAGCGGTTGGGAGCTGTAGGAGCTCTTACATTGTGTAAGTTCCCTGTGGACATGTGTGGTGGCTTGAATGAGAATGGCCCCTCACAGGCTCATATATCTGTACGCTTAGTCCCCAGCTGATGAGCTGCCAGGGAAGGATTAGGAGGTGTGACCTTATTGGAGTAGATGTGACCTTGTTGGAGGAAGTGTGTCACTGAGGGTGGGCTTTGAGGTTTCAAAGCTCATGCCAGCCCCGTGGCTCTCTGTCTGCTGCCCAAGGATCAGGACGTAAAGCTCTCAGCTACTGCTCCGGTGTCACACCTGCCTGCCTGCTGCTGTGCTCCCCACCGTGAGATTGTTCTAAGCTTCTCAAACTGTAAGCAAGTTCCCAATTAAAGCTTTCTTTCACAAAAATTGCTGTGGTCATGGTGTCTCTTCACTGCGATATAACAGTGACTAAGACAACATGCATGCTGATATTTTGGAATGTGTGCATGTGTATTCATGTGTGTATGTGCGTGCACATGAATGCATATGGAGGTCAGAGTTCACACTTGGGTGGTGTTCCTTAGGAGTCGTCCACCTTGTTCTTGAGACAGGCTCTATCTCTGAGACCCACAGCTCATAGCTCAGACTAGACTGCCTGGCCGTCAAACACTATAGACCCTTCTGTTTCACCTCCAAGCCACATCACAAACCCAGTTCTGGCTAGAGAACTCAAGGCTGAAATGCTGTGCAGCACCCTGCTGACTGAATTGTCCCACCGTATGTGAATCTTAAAATATGTTTTCAGGGTAGAATAAAATCACATAGAACTACTAAATCACCTTATTGTTGTGGTGTTGAAACCTTTTCATTATACAATCTTTCTAGCTCCTTAATGACATCAAACGAAGAGAGATCAAGGTAGAGTCCTACAATTGCTGGGATTTTAGCATTCTCCCTTTTGCTTGGGTGTGATTTAAAACCCAAAGACTAGCATTGCTCAGAGCCTGTCTTCTCTTCATTTCATGGCTCAGGTCTTGAATTCAATTTTGCAATGATGCTTTATTTTCCTTGGTTTTCCATTGCTTGTATTTTCCTGGTGTATGTCTGAATGAACATCATCAGAATCAACACTTAGTCACCATTTGCTTTCAAGTGTGTTTGTCTCCACGAACTTTATGTGATAGCAAATTTTGTTTACTTAGGATCTCTCGTCTTGTTTTTGGAGGCATCTCACATGTGATTCTTGTATTAAGTGGCATCTTAGTTTCCTCTCAGTTGCTGGATAAGCAACTCAACCAGAAGCAACTAGTGGCTTTACACTTCCAGGTCATCACCAATGAAAGTGAGGACAGGAATCCAAGATAGAAACCTGAAACAGAAACCATGAAGGAACTGTGCTCACATGAACTGCTCAGGTTCATGCTGTACAGTTTCTTAAGCACTACCTGCTCAGGGAATGGTGCTCCCCACAGTGGGATGATCCTGCATTCATTAACTGTCAAGACTGTTCCTCACAGACACATGCAAGATCATACTGGTGAAGATAATTACTCAGTTTACACACTTTTTTTTTTTTTTTCAGGTAATAGGCCTGCTCCAGGGAGGAAGTTTCAGAGTCTGAAGGTGCTGTCCATCACTTTAGGGAGGCGTGGCAGCAGGGGCATAAGGCAGCTGGTCACCTTGCATCCGCCCTCAGGAAGCAGAGAGAGGTGAAGGCTGGAGCTCAGCTCGGTTTCTCTTTTCTATGAAGTCTGGGTCCTCCTGGTCTTCATGCTTGTACAGATCTCCATTTCCTCCTTTAAACTTTTGATTTACAAATGTTATAATCCTATTTGTAAGTCTTGGGATCTTAGAAAGGTTCTTTGAATGCTATGTTTGGTTCCATTTACAAATATGACTCATTTGACATCCTCAAATATTTATAAGCACATACTCAATGTGTTCAGTTTCCTACTTAAATAACTTCTTGGCCTTCTGGCTAAGATCAAGTGCAGTTTCCTACTTAAATACTCATTTTTCTGAGTTTAAGCTTTCCTGAGAACCAATAATTTTCATTGTTTAAAATATTAAATTTATGAATATGTTGAATCTAAAGTTATCTCAAGCTGGAAGTGATGGCATATCCCTGTAATTCCAGGACACAGAAGACTGAGGCAGGAGGATTTCCATGAGTATAAGCCCAACCTTGGCTACATAGTGAGCTTCAGATTCCATCTCAAAAAGACAAAATTAGTTAATAAAAAGTATTTATTTCAAATATTATAATTCAACCTAGAATTATAAATATCAAACAAATGGTGAATATCTCCTTTTAAAGGATTTTATTTTTAACTTTGCATGTGTTTGTGAGTGCATGTACATGAGCGTGTCTGTGTGTGTGTGTATGTGTGTGTAGGTGCTGGTGGAGACCAGGAGGGGGCATCAGATCCTTTAGAGATGAATAAGAGGAGGTTGGGACAATGGACATGTGTATCTTTTTAGTATATGCAGTGTAAGGGTGTTACCTCTGAAAATATAATTATTTTCAGGAGCAAGTTCCCACTGACAGAGTCTGGGTTAGAGGACGAGCATTGATTGACAGTTCGAATCTCTCCAGGTAAAGAGATATGTAGTCCAGGACCCTCTTCTCTCACATTCTGTCCCTGACTCGCAGCCAGGTCCCGGGAATCCACACTGCAGAAAGTCATGGCCATGGCATGGAAGGCAAGTTTGTGAAGTGCCTTCAAAACTTAAAATTGGAAGAAGATACGAGCAGGATGGCCTGGATTTAAACCCCGGCATGGGAGGGAGAGGCAGGAGGATTGCTGCAAGCTCAAAGCCAGTCAGATCTACACAATGAGGCTGTGCCTCAGACCCAAAGTCAAGGAGTACTAGCGAATGACATGAGATGTTGACATCTGGCTTCCACATGCACAAGCAGACTCACGTGTGTGCACCCCCACATGTGTGTTCAAGCACGTACACACATATAACACCCGTGTGCACATGCACACATGTGCAAGATAAGTGAAAGGAAAAGAAAGGTGCAGCCCATGACCGCAACTCTTCCCTTCCACTGTTTGTGTCCCAGAGACTCACTGTTCTTGCCCTGTAACCCAAGGCCGCTTCATCAGTCACCAGGTCTCCTGTTTAGCATGCCACAACAAAGGTGCTGTTGGGCCCTGGACCAACCCATTCCAGGGAGGAAGTTTAAGACCACTGCACATGGCATGCATGGCTTCAGAAATAAAAATCTGGCCTCTAAAAGCAGAATGAATAAGTAAACCCAGGCGATGCTCTGGGCAGAATCACAGAGACCCCCCCTCATATTTTAGCAATTAGAGGCGTTTTGACCACAAAACACTTAAAGAACTGCTCATGCTGTCCATGTGATCCGAGCTCTTTAATCTCAGAGGGTAAACAATACTGTTTTAAAGGGTGTTTTGTGTGTATGTTTTTTTCTTCTCTGTTTTAAAGTGAAGAGAAGGGGGGGGGCACAGGGGGGGGGGGGGGGGGGGGGGGGGGAAGAGAGAGGAGTGGGGAGAAGGAGAGGGAGAGAGGAGACCCCTGGGCCCGGGAACGCCTGACATCTGCAGACACTGGCCTATACTTCCAGTGATATTTTCAGGCTGCGGATGGCAGCTCCCCATTTCAGAGACTGAAAACAGAGCGTCCCCTTGAAGTCCACTGCACTTTTCATTTGTGGTTTGAGAATTCCCTAAGGGCAGAGCTCAAACCTTATCCTTCACTCCCACAAAACACAGCTTCGTCTGTGGGGTCTCTGCAAATGCTTGTGAACAGACTGCTCATTGGAAGCATCAGGCTGTGCCCACAAGACAGCAGGCAAATCTCAGCGCAGCCCATAGGCCCACTCTCCAGTGAACCAGCACCGTTCTGACTCTCCAAACAACAAGCTCCCCCTTGCTTCCACCCTTCGCCAATGGTGGTCTCCATCCTGCTCAGCTCTGTCCTTCCTTGAACTTGGTCTCTTGGCTCAAGGACCACCTCACAGGAGCTGTCTTGAGCTCCTTCCTGCTTCCCATGTTTGTTTTTCTGCTACTGGTACCTTGGCAGGGAGTTCTAGAAGTTATGGGCTTGTGCAGATTTATTTGTTTAAGGTCTGTTTTCCCCAAGATATTCTTTGTAGGGACAAAGTGTGCTGTAGAACCTTGCACAGGACGGCCAGGGTGGAGACTAAGTTGAGTCCAATGATTGGGTGTCAAGAGAACCAGGCCAATAAACACCAACTTCCCACTTCTAGTTCAAGATCATAAAGGGTACTGTGCCCGAGAGCCCCGTGGCTCAGCCATTCTGATCATTCAGGGGTGGTCACAAATGCCTAGGTTCAGTGGCTGTAACACTTCAGATTGGAGCTTTCAGGGACCAGAGGAGAAATACCTTCTGAACTGGGCAGCTTCAACTGGTTCCTGAGAATGAAAGTGAGTTGTGGCTGGTGGGATGGGGGCCTGTATCTGTTCCCATTTGGGAAAGCTACAGTCACACCATCCCTCATCCAGTTTTCATTGGTGAGAAATTCTTTTTCTCTATCATGGGAGATATTCTCAAATACTGGTCACATTTTCTGACCAGGAGGCTCCCAGGTAGCCAGTGTATTGCTGTCGTGTGGTGTGTGTGTGTTGTGAGTGTGTTGTGTGTGGGGGGAGTGACAGGTGCCCATTGCTAAGCATCAGTTTGCTGAACTTTGGACTTCTGTGGTATCCAAACACTCCAAACTTGCTTGAGGACCAAGAGGCACAAACAAAACATTTAATCTTGGGGACCCCATACTTGCTCAAGATAAGTAAACACCACCAGGGCACCACATCCTATTCCTCAACCAGGAGAAGAGACAGTACAGACAGACCCAGGGCACAGAGACTCCTAAGCCAGACTTCTTAGGGTGATTTCTCCTGTTCTTTTTTCTATTCTAATGAGTTTGGATGATTCCCAAACAACAACAAACAAACAAACAAACTTACTTTCTCTCCCTTTCATTCTTTTGCATGATGGAGTCTTAGTTGCTTTTCTGTTGTGATAAAACACTGTGGCCAAAGGCTGCTTAAGGGAGAGAGGGTTTATTTGGGCTTATGGTTTAAGAGCGATGGTTTCGGAGTCTCTAAAAGCCACAAGGCTTGGTGGCAGATGGTTGCAACAGGAAGCTGAGAGATACCTTTTTCAGGCTTGAAGCAGAGCGTGTGAGCTGGAAGTGAAGAGAGGCTGTGAACCCCCAGCAATGTCTTCCTCCAGCAAGGGTACAGCAACTCCTCAAACAGTGCCAGCAATTACTCCAAGTGTTCAAACGTCTGAGCCTGTGGGGGACGCGTCTCATTCAAACCAGCACAAACAGGGATGAACTTAGGCCTCCTGCTTGCTGGGAAAGTGCAAAGTCCTTTTGTAGTTTTAAAACTTGAGACAAGGTCTCAGATAATTTGCTTAGGTAAGCCTTACTCTCTATAACCTGGTAGCTTGAACTTGTGGTTCTGTCTCAGCCTCTGAGGTAGCTGGTATTACAGCCTGTACCACCAGGCTTGACCAAACCAATCATTTTGAAATAATTATAGTCACAGAAAGGTGCAGAGTACAGAGAGAGATCATAGACTCCTCCCCCATTTCCTCCAGGGCCTCTTCCTGCATAGTACAGTGTAAGGACAAGACCAGAAAAGCAGCTTTGGTTCAAGGGGTACACTGTCATGCCTCTCTGTCAAGTATGTAAAACCCTGTGTCCACCCTGCAGTCTGCCCTCCAGAGCTACAACCCTTCACTGTCCTGACCCCTATCCCATCCCTAGCTTCAGAATCCACTAAACTGTTTCATTCTCTGTATTTAGTCAGTTAAAGATTGTTATGTTCATGAAATCAAACAGCACATAGTGCTGTGAATCTGGCTTTCTTCACCCACCATGATGCTCCTGAGTGAGTTAATATCCGGGCTGCTGTATAAATTAATATTTGATTTCTTTTCATTGGTTCAGACTCCAGCTGATGGATAACCGTTTACTCCTATGTGGACAAACACTTTGTTTCCCATTTGGGGGCTTACAGATACATCTGCTGTGATTATAGGATTGAGTGGCCATCGGTTTTGATTTCTCTGGAAATGCAATTTCTGGGCCACGTGGCAAGTGTGTGTTTAATGATAGTGCCAAACTATTTTCCAGGGGGACAGTACTGATTTACATTCCCACAAGCAACATATAAGAGCTTTTTTCCGAAATCGCCAAATCTTTGGTAGCATTTGGTATCTTTACTACTACTTCTTATTTGAGCTGTTGTAATGTCTATAGAAGCAATGACTCGTGTTTGTAACATGCAGTTCCTTAATGATCTGTGTGTGTGTGTGTGTGTGTGTGTGTGTGTGTGTGTGTGTGTGTGT
>CAJQZJ010003646.1:2977811-3028803 GCA_907164525.1 Lophiomys imhausi | reverse complement strand
GTGTGTGTGTGTGTGTGTGTGTGTGTGTGTGTGTGTGTGTGTGTGTGCAGTGTTCAGAAAGGCCAGAAGAGGGCACCAGAGGCTGTGTGTCTGTGATTGTATGTCACACATGTGTGCCCACAGAAGCCAAACGAGGGCACTGGATCCCCTGGAACTGGAGATACTGTGAGTGGAGGACTGGAGCCTGCGTGCTGCCGTGAGGGTGCTGGGAACCGAACCCAGGTCCTCTGCAAGAGCAGGCAGTGCTCTTAACCGTTGACTTCTCTTTCCAGCTCCCTTCTTTTTTATTTTTCAGTATCTGAACATAAGTCACCGATTTCAGACTTTTCTAGAACAAACAACTGAGTCTCTGTCAGTTTTCCTCTCAACACACTCTTGGCTGCAATTTTGTTGGGCTATGTTTCCACTTTCTTCTCTTCTCTTTTTCCTCTTCTTCTTCTGAAATAACTAAAAGTTCGGTTCTTTATTATCTTAAGTCACACAATCAGCCTTCAGAAACATAATGAATAATTTTAATTAGTTACACAAACTATGCTTTTCTCTTAGTTTTGTAGTGCTCATGGGCTGTCTGCCTCTATGGTACATGGCATATGCAGTCTTGATAACCAGTCCACAAAAATATTTAAGTGAAAAGGAATGATGGATTTTACATAAAAATCACTCAGACCTAACTAATGAGTCTACCTAGCTAAAAAGTCGCATGTGTTCAAAAGGATATCCTGTTAGTTACATGCCATCTTATTCTGATCACATCCGAAAAGCTGAGCAATAACTGAAAAATAGAATGTGGCCAGGTGATTTGCCAGTCCTGCTTGAATGGCTAAAACAGGGATTCTCAACCTGTAGGGTGAGACCCCTTTGGGGAGTTACATATCTGATATCCCACATATTAGATATTTACATTAAAATTCATAACAATAGCAAAACTACAGCTATGAAGTAGCAATAAAATAATTTTATGGTTGGGGGTCAGGACAGCACAAGGAATGTATTAAAGCGTCACAGCATTAAGAAGGTTGGGAACCACTGGTCTAAAAAGTATAGCAGGACATAAAGAATTCTTCTCTTCTTCAAGAGACGTTCCAAGAAGGAGGTGTGGGCTAGGGGTGGGGGCATGGATCCAGCAGCCTACTTGATGGGAGCCCATGAAGGGGCAAGACCATGAGTCTTCTGGGTGTTTTGTAGAATTGGCAGAGAACACAGAATATACGGGGAGAAGAGAAGTCTGCAGTGTCCTCTCCCAGCAGGCTTTGAGGAGACAGTCCCCGGGGCGATGGAGATGTAAGGAACAGGATGGAGGAGCCTTGCTGCCATGTGTCATCACATGTGGACTCACACATCCCCACTGCGGGGGGGGGGGAGGAGCAAGTCCCATCTGCAAACATAGACTGCTTTGTGCCACGGGCTGCTGTCTACTGCTGTTCTTCAGTCTCTCTGTTTTCTCTTTGCTTTCAGTCACACAGTCTCTGCTCCCCAAATCCGCTATCAGTGTCTTGCGCTTGCCTGCCCCGTAACCCAGGTCACACCTCCAGTGGGAAGAATGTGCACACCTGTAATCGAAGTCACACTCTCACACATTACAGTGTGTACACGCCTGTAATCCAGTTATACCCTCGGTGAGAAGCATGTGCACACCTGTAACCCAGGCTTCATGGGAGGCCACAGAGGAACACTGCAACTTTTGTGTTTTCATTTTCACTCAACTCCATAATTTTAGAAACTGCCCTTGAGCATTCCTCTGTCTTATAGGTTTAGAAGTTTGTTGTTCCAAGTGTCTGCAGACTTCTCTAATCTTGTTGTTATTCATTGGTTGTATGTCCCATGGAGACTAATTCAACACAGTGCATCGTTTAAATTTTTAAAATTGTGCTTTGAGGATCTTCCTGTGACCCTCAGTCAGGACAACACCACAGACAGATGGCTAGTGGCCATCCCCATTGTGGTCTCCCAAGTGTTTTACAACCTCTGACGTGAATCCCAAGGTTGACACAAGAGCACTTTTGACTGTGAATGACTGTCAAACTATCACACGGAGGCAAGCACTGGGGACCTCTTATTCCATCATCTTGCTGCCACCCTCACGATGATTTATAGGAGATTGTAAGAGTGATGAATGAGGGCTGGAGGGGTGGCTCAGCAGTTACCTTGGCTGCTCTTGAAGAGGACCTGAGCTCAGTTCCCAGCACCCACATGACAGCTCCTGATGACTTTTAACTGTAGCCCCAGGGCAGCCATTGCTCTAACCTGGCCTCTGGGACGCAGAACTCATGTGGTATTCACTCCTGTACACACACACATAAACTTAAAAATCTTTTTCAAATTAACATGAAACTTTTTAAATTATCCCTTTCAAAGATTTAAAAATTTCTTTAAAAGATGACGGATTTATTTAAAAAAAAAGAAGTAATACTTAAATTTCAATTGTCATTTCTCTGACAAACTTGAATAAAAAACTTCTCCAAATTGGAGTTTCAGGCGTTTCTGTGACCTCCTCTTGCCTCTCTTTTGGGGACGTGGCCAGTCTACTATCATACCTTACTCCTCTTGCCCTTGCTAAATGTTGGTGTCTCATAAAATCCAGGAAAACAGAACCAAGCAAACAAAATAGAAACCCAGAGACCCTTTCCAGGAACGAAGCCCCTTCCTGGAGATTTATAAAAGCAAGGAAAATGATAAATGTGTCCTTATGCTCCAAACTATTTGCCTAGTGACTCTTGTCTCGTCTCTGCCGTCTGCTTGGTCCTGCCTCACTCCAGACACCAACACAGGTGCCTGTTGTTGATTTTTCTTTTTTTGTTACCCAAAGGACCAGAACAGTGATGTGTGGGAAGCAGCATTCACTGAAGGTTTGGGGTAGCCAGTGAGAATTATGATCAGTATTTGTGTGTGTGTGTGACTGTGTGTCTGTGTGTAACTGTGTGTGTGACTGTGTGTCTGTGTGTAACTGTGTGTATGTGTGTGACTGTGTGTCTGTGTGACTGTGTGTGTATGTGTGTGTCTGTGTGTGTGTATGTGTGTGTATTGTGTAGTACCCACAGAGGCCAGAAGAGGGAGTCAGATTCCCTAGAACTGCAGCTACAGGCAGTTGTTAGCTACCTGATGTGGGTGCTGGGAACTGAGCCTGGATCCTCTGTAATCACAGCAAGTGCTCATAACTGCAGAGCCATCTCTCCAGGCCCCAAGTTTAAAAAAGAAGTTAGGAATGACCCTAATTATCTGGGTGGGACTTAACCACATCTTGACAAATACTCAAGTTTCTTTCCATCTGTGGAATATTTTTTTCTACAAATTTAAGAATTTTGAAAGTTACCACAAGGATGAAGAAGGTCTCTTCCCAAATATGTTTTTTCCCTAAATTACCCTGCACTAACTTAGCATGTTATTGTGAGAATAAAGACATACACTTTTTAATCTATTAACTTTTAGTTTTCGAAGTATAAAATTCCATTTTTTTCTTATTGTAATGTGCTTTTATGAATGTGAAAGGTTTTCAGTGCAGATTTAGAGTCACATACAGTCTCACATATTATTCCAATCTTTGAGTTGAGCTAGAATCCCATCTCATAAGTACCCCTGCAAGTCCCACCCCATTTCCCTATCCCCACCCCACCTCCCCAGTTTTCTCTGTGCCTAACTAAGTCCTTTGCACATTTTGACTTGATGACAGCTGTTTCCTGTGGGTCAGAAGGTCTCCAAAGCCATTAAAAACAAACAAACAAACAAACAACAACTCATCTTTTCTCTGGTTTAGATATAAATGACAACTCCAAAATGCTATCAGTGGTACTTTGAGGAGAGGACCTACAAACCCTTTCACTTCATGGTTCAAGGCCGAGGCAGCATTCTGTCTGGCTTCCTCAGAATCCAACTGGGAGGAAAGGCGTGGTCAGATGGCCCCTGGGGAGGACTCAGAACAGAGGGAAAGGAGGAAGATCCACTGACCATGTGTCGTCAAGGTGGCTGCTATGGGTAACAGGGGCTCAACTTTTGGCAACTCTTGCCTTCTAGAATGTTCCATCCAGAGAAGGGGAGGCCACGTGTCTGTCTCATGGCTAAAGAGGCTGCTGTGGTGATTCCTCCCCCTGGAGTATGAAATCTATACTGGCTTGAAGTCTGAGTGAGTTCCCAGCTTCAGAAAGGGGAGTGAATTGGGGCCAGGGACCAACTCCCTTTGTATTTGAGAAGGAGGTTGACATGTGAACCCAAACTGAATTTTGCTACCAGAGATGTAACCAAAGTCAGAGGTGAGTGACCATGTCACAGGTGGCCAGAGCTACTGGCAAATAGTCCGAGTCCTCTGTGCCTGCGGTGGTGCTCCCTGACAGAGGATCATTGTGCATTGCATCCTAAGCCATAGGGTGGAACCTTCAGGGGAAGACCACTCTCCATCTGACCTCTGGTCTATTAGCTCGCCCACATCCTCCTTTTGCAGATATCTGTCTTGAAGGACATTGTGTAGCCTAAAATGGCCCCAAAGAAGGCTTCTCTCCCAGAGAACATCACAGTTGGGGCCTCAGAGATGGGGCAGAGGGTAAGAATGATAGTTGTGCAAGTGTGAGGGCCTGAGTTCCACTCTCTAGCTCCAATATGAAAAACCAAGCCTGGTGGCACACTGACCCACAGGCGAATCACTGGATTTGATGTCCACCAGACTAGCTCTAGGCGTGGAGGTTGTGCGTCAGGCGAATAAGATGGAATGTGACAGAGAAGGACACCTTCTGACCTACACACACATTCACACATACACACACACAAACACACACACACCACAATACATACACACACCACACACACATATACACACACATGCACACTCACACAAATACACACATCCTCATACACATATATACACACACAACACACACATACACAACACACACTCACACACACACGCAGACACACACACAGGGAGAGAAACACTGCAGTTGATTACAAAGGAACATGGCAAAGGCAGACATTCACCTAACCTTGCTGGAATGTCTTTTCCATGAGTCTCACCTGGCTCACAGTCCAGCAAGACACTCCCACAGCCATGTTCAGTGCCACCCTGGGTTTATTACTGCCCCACAAACTTGCCACGCTTGTTTTTATCTGTTTGCTGTGCCTTTCTGTGTGGAGGAACTTGCACAGGACAGAGTTATGTGCTCAGTTTGTTCACAGGGTCTAAGGTCCTGTCCAAGAGCCAGCAAGTATTTGTAGAAACAAAGGAGGGAGGAAAGGGGGAGGGGGAGAGAAGGCAGTTGCCAGGAGATAAAGCAACTTGCCTGTGTCACAGTTGCCAAGGATAAGTCACCTGACACACATGGGGAAGTCCCAGAACAGCCACGCACCCAGATACTTAACTCTATTGCAAAACTCCCTACTTACTTGGGCACTTTGCCTTTTATTATTGTTTAAGATGCTCCAAGGGTCAGTGACTCAGACCACCAGGTGACTTGGCTCTGGTTTCCTGTGAGTCAGACCTGCTAGACAGCTCTGGACAGAGCCGAACCGGGAAACTAGCCCAGAGAAAAGCTAGAGAAACTGAGAGTGACAGACAACACAGACATGCAGGAGGCTTCCACCCCCCTCCACACACACACCCCTCCCCCGGGCACTCGGGCCAGAAGGGCAGACACACTGTGAACCCAGACACTTGTGCCTGAGTGGCCTGCAGCTATTCTTATATGAACTTGAAGGCGTGGGTGAGGAGGACTGGCCTGTTGGCCACATCCTTTCCCAAGCTGCGCCGGCCTGGTGGAGGAAACAGGGATAGTGGATGGAGGGGGAAAGCCAGCTGCTTCCTTTCAGTATTGGTGTGAAAGAACCAAAGAGGCCATAACTGCTGTGACCTCACTAGCTCTCTTCCCCTTCTGCCCTTTGCATCCTTACCCCTTGCTCAGCGACTTATCAATACCCACCTGTCAGGGATGTGGAGTGCGTGCCTGCACATCCCAGTGCAGGAGCCCAGGGACCGAAATGGAAACGTCTGCTGCATTTCCTTGAGAGCACAATGGCGTGAAGTCTCCGAGGGAAGAGGCTGCCACAACCGTAGACGACCTCACAGCCCACAAAGGCTGCCTGATCTCCGTTCACCCCAACCCAGGTCTCAGGACACTCATCATCTGAAACAAGAGGGAGGGAGTGGGCAGAGGAGCGAGGCACCAGCCACACAAGCCCACGGACCAGCTGCATCCTCAGGGCCTGCCGAAAACGCTGCTGGTGGCAGCACGTGCCTTAACCCCATCCCTTGAACCTAGGGACCTGCACTTGGCACTAGGGCGGTGGTCTGCCATGTCCCTCAGGCTGAGTGACCTTAGTGGAGTCTGGCTAATTCTCAGGAGCTCTGGCACCTTAAGGAATGGGGTCTTGATACCGACGTCATGGAGATGTAATGGGTTAATGGAGCCCCAGTGGGTCACAGAAGGGAACCTTACCATAGGGGTGCATGGCTT
Organism: Lophiomys imhausi; assembly: GCA_907164525.1. Lineage (NCBI taxonomy): Eukaryota > Metazoa > Chordata > Mammalia > Rodentia > Muridae > Lophiomys > Lophiomys imhausi. Next base: position 3,022,369 of record CAJQZJ010003646.1, on the reverse strand, counting down.
TTCCCTGTAACCAGTCTGGCATCCCTAACTTCCTGCCTCACTGGATTCTCAGCCCTGGAGAGGAGACTCTATAATTAGGCTATTCTACAGTGGAATTCCTCCCAGCCTCAAGCCTGTTTTCCTCCAATTGTCTGCCCCTTCCTTTCCCACCCACGATTTGAAGCCGGCAGTAGTGTGTGCAGGAAATGTGTTAAATGAGCTGATGTTTGTGTTACTGGCCCCGTTGCAGGAGCTTTGCTCCCTGGGGAATGTCTGAAATGTGGTCAGGTGGGCCGGCCCACATTCCCACCAGCCCTGTACCAGAAGATTGTCATTAGCAGAAGGTCCTGTGAGAGCCATGTATGCCTATGGGCACAGGCTTCAGGGACATGGTCCAGTCTGCCCCAGCACTGCTCCTGCCCGAGGCTGAGACCTAGCTGTGGGAGTCCTGGCTCCAGACATCAGCTCCCCTCCACAAAACCTACAGGGGTTGAATTAGAATAAGAGGAGATACTCTGAAATGTCAAGAGTAATGGGAGGTCCCCTGTAAGAGCCTGGGAAGTGAGCCCTTCAGAATCTCTAACACAGTACGCTGCAGCTAAAGCAATGGGTGAAAGCTACCACTGGTGCACACTGGATGGCCCCACACCCAGGGACAGGCGGACAGCGCAAATGAGAGTTGATGGGGGAAAAGTGAGGACGCAAAGTTGAGGGATAGGAGGGAGGTGAGGGTGGATCTGGGAGGGATCAAGAGGAATAGAGTGATGAACATGATCAAATCACAATGTTTGAAACTCTCAAACAGTTGGTGTATGATCTGAAGCATATGCTACAACTACATGACACATAGCTGATGGTCAGTACTGGTTGAAGAGAACACACCCATGTCCCATGCAGATGTGAGCCAATGACAGCTGTGAGCAGATGCAGGGTTCTTAGACACACTCCCCCAGGCACATGCAAGCGCCTTCCTGTGCGTGGCTGAGGTCCTGGCTCCTTCTAATTGTCTTTGGACAGGTGTCCCCTGAGCTTGTAGCTGGCCCTTTCATGATTCCCCCGGTACTGGTAGGTGTTACCTTGGACCCTTTTGGATTCTCGGATACCTGGGCCTCACTCAGGGCTCCTTATTGAAGTCACAACACCTTCCCCGAGCCAGACACGAGTTGCAGTGGCCTCGTTTGTGCCCCTTCTTTGCTTCTCCCTGGGTGGGCTGAGGGAGTGAGACAGGGTCTCACTCTGTACCCAGGTTTTGCCTAGGTGTGCCTCAACCTCCCAAGTACTGGGAATACAGATGTGAGTCACTACATCTTGCTATGATGTTTTTAATCTAGCTCACCCACCCTGTCCCAGGAAACAGAATGAAGAATGGAAGAGGGCTGTATTCTTCAGAAAGCTTTGTCTTTCTAGAAAGTTCTGTTCATTTACCTGTAACAGAATGTTTTTAATTATAAACACTTATATTTACTAATACTTAAACACCTATAAAAAACCTAAATCCTATAAACTAAAACTTACAATCTAAAATATATAATCTATCTAAAAACACCTTAATATCTAAGAACACTCTAATACCTATCTAAAAACATTTAACTGACATTATTTTAACTTTCTTGAAAGGATATTAATATTTTTAGCGTAGGTCTGTGCAGGGTGACTTGCTTTAGAGCATCTCATCAGGTAATATCTTTTAAGCTTAAAGTCTGTTGGACCTTACTTTGCCAGTTCACAAGGCCAATTTATTTCAACCACCAAATTGTGGCCGGTTTGTAAAGTCAGTCTGTTTCAACTGCCAAACTGAGGACGGCTTTTTCCATCAGCTGAGACTCACCTCCACGTTCTCCTTCGCCCAGGCAAGTCTCAGGGCCTAAAGCCTCTCCAAGTGTCTTCTGAACTTTGCCCTCCACACCCACTTTTTTGGAGCTCTGGGGTCTTACAACAGATGCCGTCAAGGAACTCTCTCTCAGCAGGTTTTATACCAGGCCTTTGCCTTGCGCTATAGCAGCCTAAATTCTGCTACTGGCGTACCTTGCTGTGCATTTCTACAGCGTGACTTCTCAGTTGGTGAGGGCAGAAGGAAGAGAGCACCACATGGAGCGCTCTGGCTTATATATTTTGCACTATCTGCCATCCTTGGCAGCCTCGAGGGTCTATGAGATTTCTCAAGATGTCCAGCAGTCCTATTGCTTCTCCCAGCAACTGACATCATCTGCGGCTTGCTTGGTTTCTTAGTCACGCCCCTTCAACAGGGCATATGGTCCAGCCACAACTGGCCTTTGTCCATTTCAGCAAGTTAAAGGAACGTCAAGCTCGTCCCTTATGTGCTGCCAGATACTAATCTGAACTGCCTACTAATTTCACTAAAGGCCTAACTTCTACCACATTTACCTCCCCCGGAAGTTTTACTTGTCTATAACCGTGTCTACTTTCCTCGGATCCATACAGTTGAAGAGAGATAGTGAGCTGTCAATGTGATCAGCGTTTTGTTTGTTTAATGACTTGCTATTCTCCCTTGTTCTTAAAAATAATCTGAATTTGACAGGATATTTCTGAGTGTGTCCCCTTTCATTTTTGTTTTTTGTTGTTAATTTATGGTGTTTTGCTTTTTTTTTTTTTTTTTTGAGCAAGGTCCAAAGTCCCCTCAAGCTCCTTATCCTCCTTCCTCAGCCTTGAAAGCGCTGAGGTTGTAGGCATGCCCCCCACAGTCAGCTCTGTGTGCCTTTCTTCACATTGCTGTAGTCTTCTCCATGTGGAGCAGAGGGTTGCTGTTTCACTCTCTGATTCCTTTTCATGACTGATCTTTTCTGCTCCTGATGACTTCAGCTTCCTATGCTCATAACCAGTCTTTTATATTCCCAAATGCTCCAATAACTCACCAAACCACCTTCACATTCAAATAGCTTGTTCTTACCTTAGCCACAGCCACATTCATGCTGGTCATGATGGCTTTTCCTAACTCCAAGATTCTTCTACTATGGGTCATGACCCAGGACTGACTGAATGCAGGACTTACAAAAACATAGCACAGTAAAAGGTTTCCAGATGTGCAACGAACAAACCTTACTCAGAATCAGACACACAATGTGTCTAAAGTTCACCCATGTTGCCTCACACGGCCTCCCTGTAGCCTTGCTTCTGAACACACATGTATTCTACTCTCTCCACAGCATTTGCACCAATGATAGGTGGGGAAAAACCCGGGTTCATTCTCAAGACTAAGTCAGGTCATGAATAGCAGTGTTTTTATGAAACAAAGGTTCTGCTCTTACAAAAACACAATGATTCAATTACAGAAAAACAAAGACTTTTAATCTTTTCCTATTTTCGGTCCTCAACATGTATCAAATCAGTCTTTCTTTGGATTGGGTCATGTTAGGATACTTGACTTTTAAATTTTCTGTTCAAATTTGAGTTTTCTGATTTGAGTTTGATTTTGTAAAAAAAAAAAAAATGTAAAATGACATTTGGCTTGGGATTAGGACAGAATTTCCAACAGTTTCTGAAATGACCCTAAAGAAACTTCAAACATTTTGTACTATGGGGTTTATGTAAACCAGCAGTGTTCTTGGCTTTCACAATTATAAAATCAAAATATTGATCAACTCCGAGGAACACTGAAGATATTCTACATCTTGTGGTGTTAAGGTTCAGTGAAGATTTAACTCTTGTATAAAAATAAATTAGCCCATCCATCTCATTAGTATGCAAGTTTACTCTCATCTTTAATAAATGATAAGATTATACATGTAGTAAGGAATTATTTTGAAATAAATTTATGACTTATTAGTGAATGTTTGACTGATATTCCTATTTTGTGAGCATCTCTCTGTACTAAGCCTGGCCCTATGCATTAAGACACAATGTCTGTAAGTAAAGTTCTACCTTCATGGTGCTGTATTGTAGTTGAGAGATACATGTACAGCAGACAGCTGGAACAATGTCAAGGATCGTAGTGTTATGAAGTCAAAAAAAAATCCAGTGAGGAGACTAGAGAAGGAAGGGTTACTCTGGCAATGGTGGTCTGGAAGCACTTCCTTGAGAGGGTTATTAAGGGGGAGGTGCTCTAGGGGAAAGCCGTCTGGGTAGAAGGCCCCACCCCTGCAAAGGCGACAGCACCCCCCAAAGGGAAATAAAACAGGTGGTTTAATGGGTGTGTTTAATTTGTACATGCCGTGCGCAGGTGCTTGTGTGCATGTGCATGCACAGAGAGGCCAGAGGACCAGCTCACTGGCTATACTTCACCAAGTCTTCTAAGCTGGCTGGACAGGGAATTCCCAGGAGTCATTTTTCTCCACTTCCCAGTGCTGGGGTCACAAGCACGTCTGGCCACCACACCTGGCATTTTAAAACTTGGGTTCTGAGAATTGAAGTCAGGCCCCACTGCTCTAAAAGAAAGCATACTATCAACTAAACTATCTTCCCAGTCCCCAAAGGTCATCTGTGAAAGGGACCTATGACTATTGGAAGACAATTAATTAGCTGTATGCTACTGAGACAGACCTGGAAAGTGAGGGACCCTTCGTAAAGCCCTCAGTTTATAAAGCTTTAGTTTATATACCACACGGATGTCAGAGACACCATTCAACATTGTAACTCTGATGTTTAATTATGAATATTCTTTACAAAAACTTAAAGCCTTTCTCAGACTAAATAGAGGGATGTCTTACACCATTAGTTTGCTGCTAGAACAGAATAAACAGACTGGGCAACTTATAAACAATAGAAGTTTGTCTCACAAGCTGACAAGTTGAGGATCAAGGACTACATCTGCCAATGACCTTTATGACAATTCTAATTGTCAACTTGCATGACCTAAAATCACTTGGGAAGGAGTCTCAGTGAGGAACTGTCTAGGTCAAGTTGGCCTGCCAGGGGCTGTCTTGATTACGTTAACTTATGTGGGAAGACAGCCCACTGTGGGCAGCACCACTCCCTTGTTTTGGACCCGGGACTGTATGGGAGAAGAGAAAGCTAGCTGAATGCTGAGTGTGCGTGCATGGTGTCCTATCTCCCCCCCCCTCCCCACACACTCCCCGTAGCCCTTGACTATGGATGGGGTGTGATTAACTGATGCCCCTGCTATGATAGATTGTACCCTGGAACTGTGTCTCCCTCTCAGGGTCTTTTCTGCCTGGAGATTCTATCACAGAAACAGAAATGACAGTAGGAAAACCTTCCTGCCTCATGATAACCCACAGATGTAGGAAGGGCAAGAGAGTAGGAGAGAATGAGAGACAGTTGAACTGACTTCTCTGGCAAGCCCACTCACTTTCATAGCATCAACATTCAGATGCGGGCAGAGCCCAGGAGAACTAAGCATCTTTCAGAGGCCCCCATTTGTCAATCAGAGACCCCACCTGTCAATCAAAAACCCCACCTGTCAACACAGTTGCTTCCAGGACTGTTTCCAACATGTGGGTAAGTGAGAGGACATGCTCAAACCATGGCAACTGACATGTGTAACCATTTGTGTCAATGTAGCTTTCTGCAAGGACTCATTCTGCAAAACCTTGTATAGATCTGTAACTAAAACTCTTTGAAGGCACTCTACATGTTGCAGATACTATTCCAGACTCTGAGAATGCTATCAGGTGCCCCACACCTCGGTAACGTAGGGCCAATATGTCACAGAAATTATCTCCTATAACACAGTTTCCCTTTCAGGTCAATTCTTCGGAACAAGTCACTTCTGCAGCTCATAAATAAAACGACTGGGGCAGGTGCCTGTCACTCACCCACCCCATGACGGCTGCCGTCAGTCTTCACAGCCTCTAGTGTCAAGCTGCACAGTTAACGGTGTTTGTTTGTTAATCATCCCCAGTGTGCTGTGGGGCTAGCACAGCAGGTGGCTTGGTGACATTCTGTTCAATTGGACCAAGTCCATCTCTAATAAACAACCTCTGAGTAAAGTCACTCCCCTAGATGGTAAAGATAGAGTGTCAATGCAGTGGTTGTTCACAGTGTCATCTGTGACAACACTTGAAGGAACTCTAGCAGACTGGAGCATGGCAAACATGGCTCTGGCAGGCCTTGACCTTCTCCCCCACTCCCCCTACCTTGATAAAAACACTTAGATGACATCCCTAAAGCTAGCCACCAAGGTCTGTTCCCTTATTAGGTTACTTCCTCCTCCTGAGGCTGACACCAAGGTCCAGCTATCACAGTACTGAAGTCCAGCAATCAAAGCCCCCTTTGGTTCACCTAATTAACATGCCCAATTAAAATTAAACACCCCATCCTAACACAAGGTTTCCCCCTTTACCTTTATAAACCGCCATTTTCCTATGGGCCACATCGGTGTCTCCTCTACATCCACAGGCAGTCCTTTGTCCTCCAGGACAATTACCCCTCCCCCTCTCTCTGTTCCCTTCCCCTTCTCCCTCGTCCTCTATCTCCTGTCTTTGTCTCTTATTCCCTGCTCTTTGTCCCTCTGCAGCAAATAGATCTCCTTTGTGCCAAGAACTTGGTCTTGGGCTTCCTGAGACAATGCCTGTCCCTACAATACTGACCTTGCAATACCCTCCTAATGAAGGGCATCCACAGCCCATATTAAACCCATCCTGCAGTGTCTGGAAAGGGTAAGATCTGAAACCAATAGATACGCATACTTTGAAAACTTATGAAGTCTATGGAGCCAAGCCTGTTATGGGTTATGAAAAGTCTTATCTTCTGTTTTGCAAACACCAGCTGCTTTGACCAAGTAACTCCAAAAGATAAATTGACCTGCCATGTTCTAAAATTCACAACCTAAGCAGCAATTTCTCAGGCTTCTTTTGTGGTCATAGAATGAGCACAAATTATTAATATCCAACTTATGAGGCAGTTTCTCACAAGCTGCAGATTCCAATGTGAAATTTCAGTCTCTGAGCAAGGACTGGTGGTGCCTGGGAGAGCCCGCCTCTAGGAACCCACACGGTCTTGGTTTAATTTAGGGCAGGGACCGTGAGAAACACTAACTGGCAGTGGAAACAAAGTAGGGACTCTAAGGACAGCAATGTCTGACATTCCAACGACAAGACCTGCCTACACTCTGCTCTTCTACATTCTGCTTGTTCTTACGTGCGTGCCTCAACAGTTATATTTCCCTTATCTGTGGCCCTGTGATTGTTAGCTTTATTTGTCATCTTGACACAGTGTAAGATGGCCTAGGAAGACAGTCTCAGAGAGGGATTATCCACATTCAGCTTCCCTTTGAGTGTGTCTGTGGGAGACTGTCTTAAGTTAAGTGATGTGGGGAAGCTCAGCCCACTATGAGCAGTACCATTCCCTAGGCAGAGGGTCTTGAATTGTATAAAAGTAGGGAAGCTGAGCTGAGCACATACAAGCAAGTGAGCATGTACACACTTGTTTCATGCTCTTGACTGTGGTTATGATGTGATTAGCTCTTAGAAGTTCCTGTCTTGATTTCCACACAATGATGGAATGTCAGATTGTAAGCCGAAATAGTTGCCTCTAAGTTATTTTTTTCTAGGTGTTTTATCACAGTGACAGACATTAAATTTGTCAAGGCTCCATGATTGATGGTCACAGAGGAAAAAGCTCTTACATGGTGGCTCTCACCAGGTCCTTTGAGAATCAGCACCTTCTTCAAGAGAGATTTGATTGTCTTGATTTGTCTTTCACAGAAGCAAACCCCCAAACCTGGACTCAAGCAAAATTGCCCCATCTAAGATATAATCCCAGGAGTAAAGAATCAAGCAGGGAAGAAAGTATTTGGCTTAGAGAAGGTCCTCTAGGACAGAACGAATAGTGTGTGTTTAAATGTTATATGTTATATTTAATAGTTACATATTCTTAAGGGGAATTTACTAGATTGGCTTATACAATAGGGGATCATCAGTCCAGTGATGGCCATATGCATGAGGTGAAGGCTGAGAAAACTGTAACTGCTCAGTCTGTAAATCTGGTTGTCTCAGTAGGCCTAACCTGGTACAGAAGGCTTGAAATTTTCCTAGGGGGTCTCTGGTCTTCAGTCCACGTTGGAAGACTGAATGAAGATGCTGGAGTCCGATGTCACAAAAGGATGGTGTTGGCAGCTTCAGCAGTAGTAGCAACAGACACATTTGCTGAAAAAGCAAAGGCCAGCAGGTGACCGGGGTGGCTACTTTTATGTTAACCTCACACAGGCTAGAGCTATCTGAGAGGAGGGAACCTCAGTTGAGAAAATGCCTCCATAGATCCAGCTGTAAAGCATCTTCTTCATTAGTGGTTGATGGGGGAGGGCTCAGTCCATTGCGGGCAGGGCCCTCCCTGGGTAGGTGGGCATGGGGTGTATAAAAAAGCAGACTGAGCAAGTCATGATGAGCAAGCCAGTAGGCAGCACCCTTCATGGCCCCTCATCAGCTCCTGCCTCCAGGTTCCTGACAAGTTTGAGTTCTTGTCCTGACTTCCAGAGATATGGAAGTGTAAGCTGAATAAACCGTTTCCTCTCTGACTTTCTTTTGGTCATGGTGTTTCATCACAGCAATAGAAACCCTGACTAAGACAGCGATGTTATATTCTTCAGACCTCCGTGTCTCTGGGGTAATCACTGGAAGGAGCCATCCATTCTGAGGTTACTGTGACCTCATTAATTAAATCTCACTGGAAACACCTTCCGTGCCAAGAGTTGTGTCTCCTAGGTGATTGCAAAACCATCGAGTTGACAATGAAAACTAAGTGCCGCATGAAAGGAGTGAATAACAGCTGGTGTCATGGAGCTTAGCACCATTCTTGGTACCTGAACTTTAATCCAACAAGAAAATTGGATCCAATAAGGAAAAAAATAGAGAAGGAAACCTTCAAAGTTGCATCTTATTTAAGGCTGGAGAAAACACAATAAGAGTACATGAGCAGGACACCTGTGGTGTTTCTCTCTCACCAATATCCACCTCAAATGGGTCAGCCATGGCTGTCTGCACACTCTCTGATGCCTTTATATGTGTACACTTGTGTGGGAGCCCACGAGACACCTTCCTAGACAGGGAATTGCCTGTTTTAAGAAGAACACACTTCATTTTTTGTTTGTGTTCTACACATCTTGCCAAATTGCCCTACAGTACCCATAATGCCTCTGGATTCCTTTTACCCTATGTCCTGGCTTTCAATAGTTATGATAAACACTGTGAGTAAAGGAAACTTGGAAGGAAAAGGTTTATTTCAGCTTACAGTTGTCGTCCATCATAAAGAGAAACCAAGACAGGAACTCAAGGCAGGAATATGGAGGCAGGAGCAGAAGCAGAGGCCATGGAGGAATGCCACTTACAGGCTTGCTCTCCATGTGTGTTCAGTCTGCTTTCTTATACACCCCATGCCCTCCTGCCCAGGGATGACTCCACCCACAGTGGAGTGGGCCCTTTTACAGAAATTGAAAATCAAGAAAATGCCTCACAGACATACCATAGACTAATCTAAAGGAGACAATTCCTCAGCTGACAGTCTCTCCTCTCAAGTGACTCCAGTTTGTAACAAGTTGACAGAACCCAAGCAGCATACCTGTTTTGTGGGTTATTAATATTGTCTATTATAGTTCGTGTCTTGTTCCTTACAAGATTTTTATTTTTTAATTGTGTGGGTGTGTGCACACACACGCACGAGTGTGTGATTTGCATATAGGAATGCACATGTGTGTTCTGGTGCCCAAGGAGAGTGCAGATCCTCCACAAGGGCAGTATAAGCTCTCACCTTTCCAGACCTGTGCTGTTTTTCTTAGGTGGGTTTGAATTTAAGACGTGTATGTCTAAACCACATGCCCCACCCTCCCCTGCAAAATGGCCAGGAATAGATCCATTCACATGCACTTGATGGTCCTGTATTTTTTTTCCTAGAACTTTTACAGTTTTAGGTTTTACAACGGAGATCAGTGATCTATCTTGGATTCCTTCGTTTATGGTGTGAGGTATGAATCATAGGCCTTGGTGGTTTGCTTATGAATGCCCAATGGTTCCAGCATCCTTTGCTGAGAAGACCGCCAAGTTTGTTGAAAATCCCATGTTTGGGTGTATTTCTGGACTTCCTGTTCTGTTCCACTGATTTTCATGTTTATATATTCACAAACACACACTCAGTTTCATGAGCTCTATTTGCCCTAATTAGCTTGGAGTCTCAGCTGAGGGACCACCCAGATCAGACTAGCCTGTGGTGGGGGACTGTCTTGATTGTTAATTGAGGCATGAGGACCTCCCCATTCTGGTGGCACCAGTCTCTATAATGAAGCTATAGAATCTATGAGGGAGGCAGTAAGTAGGCTTCTTTCATGGTCCCTGCTTCAAGTTCCTGTCTGAGTTCCTGTCATGACTTCCTTCAGTGATGAACTGTGACCTATAAGCTGAAATAAACCCTTTCCTCCCTTGAGATGCATTTGTCTGAGTGTTTTGCAACAGCAAGAGAATGAAGCTAGAACAACAACATTGAGATTTGGTGGGTAAGTTGATGGGTCTCGTTCTTTTGCAAAATTATTTTGGCTTTTCTAGTCTCTTACATTTAAAAATATATTTTGAGATCATTTTGTCAGCTGGAATTGCATTGAATGCATAGATCAATTTGGAGAGAATCACTGTGTAAATTAAATCCAGTCTTCTCAGTTCATGAACATGATGTATCTATTTATTTCAGGTTCTTTATTTCATTCTATTTTGTAGTCTTTAGCAGACATATTCTGGATGTATTCTATATAATTGTTAACTAAAATATTTCACATTTTGGTATTTAAAATGCTGCTTTTTGTTTGTTTTTTGTTGCTGTTGTTTTCTCTTTTTGTTGGTTTTGTTTTTCGAGATAGCATTTCTCTGTGGAGTCCTGGCTGTCCTAGAACTCAATCTGAGACCAGGTTGGCCTCAAACTCACAGAGATTTGCCTGCCTCTCCATCCTGATTGCTGGGATTAAAGGTGTGTATCACCACTGCTCAGCCTTAAAATGTTGCTTTTAATTTCAATCATTTATATCATTGAAGATACTCTGACTTACAATGGGCTACATTCAGAGCAACCATCTTTCATACTTTGAAAATACTGTAAGTTGAAATTTTCTTCCTAAATATTTATTTTAATTTTATATGTGTACTTGTGTGTTTGTGTACACCAGCAGTTCTTAGTCTGTGGGTCTCAACCCCTTGGGGTTCAAAGGATCCTTTCACAGGAGTCTCCTCAAAGGATTGGAAAACACAGATATTTACATCGCAATTCATAACAGTAGCAAAATTATAGCTATGAAGTAGCAACAAAAATAGTTTTATGCTTAGTGGTCACACAACATGAGGAACTGTATTAATGGGTTGCCGCATTAGGAAGGCTGAGAACCACTGGTATATGACAAGAATGTGTGCAGGGCCTGAAGAGGCCAGAAGAGGGCGTCAGAACCCCTGGAGCTGGATTTACAGGTGGTTGTGAGCCAGATGTGGGTGCCGGGAACTCAGGTCCTCTGCAAGAACAGCAAACTTGAACTGCTGAGCTATTTCAAGAGCCCTTAAGTTAAGAATTAATTGAATACCTTTATGCCACCAAACAGCACAGCTTGATCTGGGTTGCTTTATTTTAGCAGGCAGTTGGGTGCATTTCCCACCCCACAGCCCACCTCAGAAGATACTGAGTGTCCCCTGTGATCGATCCAATAGTGTATGAAAAGTGAAAAACTGACTGAAGATCTGGGCACGCTTCACACAAGGGTAAAGTCACAAACGCCATGTCCAAACATTGTGGGTCATTTTGCACAGCTAAAAATCCAAGCAACCATCTGTTGTCAGTTGGGCCCATTTTCGTGCAGAAAACAGAGAACCTGCATCTTGTGATGTTTCTAAGCCCATCCAAAGTAGTGTCGCTGTTCTTAAAAGGAGGACCACCTGCCCTGTCAGTGCGAGGGGCTGACTTTGCACTTACCTTTGACTTCTTAGTTCTCTCCAAGCCACCCTCTCTGCCTCTCCCTCCCCTTTCATTTAGCACCTCCCTCTGTCAGTGTGTGTGTGTGTGTGTGTGTGTGTGTGTGTGTGTGTGTGTGTGTGACATATACATACAACGTCATTTATTTCTAATGCCCTTTTCCGGCCTGATCCAATCTTTTTCTATTTTTCGGAGAAGCCTGTTAAGCGGGACTTACATCTGGATCCCTGATCACAAGGCACTTTACATCTGGATCCCTGATCACAAGGCACTGGCCCCACTTTTGAACTTCCACCACATGTATCAATGCTAACTATATTGATCGGCAACTGACCTCGGGCTGTCCGCCTCTTCGTTTATTAGGGATCATGCCCAGGGTGCTGCAGAAGTGATGGGAGGGACGTCCTTGGAGGGCTGCTCTATCCCATCTTCATCTGCACAGCTGAGGTCTCTGGTGACAGTTATCCTCGGAGGCCCTGACCAGGCAGACTTTAATTGGTGGGCTCTGGCGACAGCAGCTTTCTCCTTGGATTTTCTAGTGTGTTTAGCATGGGTTGCACTTAGAGAAAAAGAGCCAAAGTGTCCTTGGTGATCATCAGGGGAGGTAGATAGTGAGGATGCTCAGCAATTTGCTTTAACAATGTGGGAGGGAAGATTTAGAATATGTCTCGGTGATGATCCAGAAAGCAGAAAAGAGACAGTGTCTGGCAGAGCCCCTCTTGGCTTGGGGTGAGGAACAGGTGTGGAATTCATCCCAGCCTGGGGCCAGCTGCATCTGCTATATTTGGGGTCAGTCTCCTGCAGGCAGTGCCTCTGCAGGATCCACCAAGGGAATCCCTGGAAATTTCCACCCACTTCCTCTCCTGGAATGGTAGCCAGTGGCGTTGGCTCTGATAGCATTTGTGTTTGTTTGGACTGAGGCTACACCTTGACCTACCTACAGTGCTTGGAGAGTCCACAATTATTTCAGGAAGGAAAACACTCTATGTGTCACATTTTATTCTTCAGGTAATGCTTTTTTTTTAACTTTAAAAAAATCTTGACTGCTGTTTCAATACTAATGAAAGATATACAAGAAAGGGGGGAAGGGCTGGTGAAATAGCTCGGTGCTTAAAGGGGTTTGCTGGCAAGCCTGACAACCCGAGTTCAATCCCGAGGACCCACATGATGTAAGAAGAGAACAGACTCCTGTATGTTGTCTTCGTACCTCCATGTGTGTCTTATGACATGCAGATACCTATCCCCCCAAAATAAATAAAGTAGTAAAAACGTTTTTTTGAGAAAAAAGGGGGGGGGGGGGGAATTTGTAATAGACCAGACTGGCAAGATTTTCAGTGAGAGAGCTCAGCCCGACTCAGTGCAAGAGGATGCTGTCTTCATGTTCTCTTGGGGAGAAGGTGAAGGAGTCAGGAAGGCACCTGTGAGAGAGTCCCACGGTTCTGAGGCTTGCCTTTCTTCCACTTCTCTGATGACATACCACTGTGTGACTTTTCCTGGGGAGACACACTGAATGCCTATTCACCCCAACAGGGTACAGTTGGACCAACGAAGGCATTCTATCTAAGCCCAGGTTGGTGGAGCAAAGAGTCTACTAGGGTCACCTGCAGAAACACGGGAGAGAGGTCATTTATAGAGCATGGAGAAGCTCAGCTGTTGTGGTGCTGAAAAGCCCCACCCAGTTTCTCAAAATCTCCCAGAGAGCTACATTGCTAAAGAGTCTCCTCCCCTCAAAGAATTTTACTGCTTCTATACCCTCAGGGAGAAGAAAGACTCCTGAGCCCCCTCTCCCATCTATCTGTGTCTGTCTGTCTGTCTGTCTTTCACCGTCTTTGTTATTTGACACAGGCTTCTGTGGATCTCAGCCTAGTTTCAAACTCTACGTAGCAGAAGATGACATTGAACTCTTGATCTGTATGCACCTCCACACTGCTAGGATGACATGTGGGTGCCCCTATACTAAATTTGTGGGGTGCTGGGGACGGCATAGGTGGCTTCATGCACGTCAGGCAAACACTGTACCTTTCTGCCCTTCTAACTGCCATCTCCATCCCAGGGATAACTCTTGGTTGAATATTTGTCTCTTTCCACCCCCAAGCCTTCACTCCTGAGTTCCTTTTAATATGGGAGTTCATCAAAGGAGTACATTTTCCATCCAGAACACTCAAACCCAGGGCCAACGGGGAAGAGCAGACTGAGATTAGAGATGGCAGGGGCTCTGGGGCCACCCGCGAACACAGAAAGGAGACTTCAAAGACTAAAGGGTTGAGAACCAGGAGTGGGCTTCTGACCTCTCCACCTTGAGTGGGTTCTGCCAAGCTGCAGGAGGGACATGGCAGTGGGTGGTGTCCCAGCCTAAACCCAAGGTGCAGCTTGGAGGATTCTGGATTCCGAGGATACCAGCTCTGCTCATGATCTCTGTGCTTCCCTGGCCTGCGGTGTCATCTAGCATGGAGCTTCCTGCCTAAGACAGTGGATAATCTCTCTCTCTCTCTCTCTCTCTCTCTCTCTCTCTCTCTCTCTCTCTCTCTCTCTGCTGGTCCATGAGGTGTGTGCTCTGTGAAAAGTCACCAAAAGATGTGTGCACTTTGTGTCAGTATGTCCTCTGTCAGCAAAATAGCTTATTCAAAGGAAAAATAGGAAGTGCATCCTGAAGTCCCTAAGTAGCTCAGGGAGCATGTCCCCTGTCCTGAACACCACAGTGCCTTTGGTTAAATAACACATCAGGGATGGTTAATGGGGTACTTTTCCAGAGGGAGGGCTGCAACGTTCCAGAGTGGGGAAGGCTAGATAAGCAGGATTCCCAGGGGGAAGAGAGGGCCACCCCAGATGGCTTTGCTACACTGTGACTCTCAGCTTTTGATACACGGCCACTGTCAAAAAAAAAAAAAAAAAAAAAAAAAAAAAAAAAGCTTGGCTCCTGTAGACTTTCTAGACCAGTGAAATGGCTCGGTCTTGTATGTCCCAGACACAGGATGGAATATTAGGGGGCATGATTCAGGAGCTGGCAGTGACCAGCACCAAGAGAGGTGTGCTGGAAAAATTAGCATTTGTCTCTGGGAGGACAGCAGGCTTTATGGGGTCATAAAGTTAAGGGTGAAGCCAAGGATAAGCCCCAGGGGAGAGATGGGGCCTCACATTTCTCCCATGGGTGTTTACCAGAACCCTGTGCTTTTCCTGAGATTGGAACTGGCAGTTGGGCAGAGAGAGAAGAAAAGATTTTCCTCGCTCCTGCTCTCTCTCCTTAGTTTCAAACATGAAGAAGATGCTTTGGGGCCTGGGTCATGGCTCAGTGGATAAGTGGCTTGCTGCAAAGGCATGAGGGCTGGAGTTCGGATCCCAGGGCTCATGTGAAAGGGAAGTGGTATGGCAGCCGATCTGCAATTCTGAAGCTGAACAGGCAGACTCAGGGCATCCCTGGGGACAACCTGGGTGCAGAGACTAGGGGTTCAGCTTGTCATCATACCTCAGGGAGGAAAGCTCCGGGGTTCAGCAAGTCATCATACCTCAGGGAGGAAAGTGGAAAAAATCGAGAAATGCGCTCAGTGCCATCCTCTGCCCTCCCCATGCACACACATGTATGCGTGAATGCGCATGGGCTGCCACACATGCTAACACACATACAAATACACATGTACACCATATGCACATGCCAAAAGGAGGGAGGTACTCCAGAAATAACATTTTGATTGAATTCATGAAAAGGGGATGACAGGAAGAGGAGCCTGGGGCTTCTCGGGCAGCTAAAATTCCACGACAGTGGCAGCTAGGTGTCAGTCTCTTTGTCCATTCCTTCTCGGGGTGCCATATTGGGAGGGTCCTTGTCGGTACCCGCTTTCTGGTTGGCACTACTTCTGGGCAGCTGCCATTTTGCATTCCTAGGGATGATACATTCCTGGAAGAGTCCCTTCAGAAAGAGTCCTTTCAAGGGGATATTGGGAGATTCAATAAGGGTAAGGAGAGGCCACCCGGGAAGGGACTGTGACTCCTCACTGCTTCATCTCTCATGACTCCAAGGAAAGGGACTCCTCCCATCTTCCTGGCAGCACTGTCAATACATGGGCTGTTGCCATGGGTCCTGAAGTGGGCAGATGTGAGGCAAACACCAAAGGGAATGATCCATCGGTTGATTTTCTAACAGTTGGCACCTGTAGGAGGTACACCTGGCCCAGCCTCCTCAGAGAACATCACAGTGGGGCACAGTGCCTGCTACGTGCTCCCTCCCAGCATCTCTGTGAGCAGCCCTACTCAGGGGGTCAGAGCTAGCTGTCCTATACATCAGGCTTTCTGCCTTTCAAGTGGCTGAGAGCCCCCGGAGCTTTGCGGATAAGGTGAACTGTGCTTCAGCAGGACTGGGATGGGCCTCAGGCTCTGCAGGCTTGCCAGGTGAAGATCCTTCTGCCGGCCCACAAATGACGCTTCCGGAACAAGGCTGTAGATGCCTGTGATAGCTGATGATTGAATAAATAACAGGTACACCGGTCGCATTCCTACCCCATGTCTCATCAGCCGTGGTTCTTTCATCTAGGAACACTCTTACCTGTCTGCCCCAGGAAATCACAGCCTAGAATTTACAGCCAGCTGTCTTTTGGACAAGCTGAGCCGTGTCTCGTCTACATGCTTCTGAGCAGCAGCTGCCAGCCCCTCTGGTTCCCCCTCCCTCAACCCGGGCTCCAGAACTCACCGGTAGCATTTGATGTAACATGAAAGGGCCAGCACACCTGGGCATCTGCCCTATTCTCCAAGCTCCACCTCAATCACACTCACCTTCCCATTGATCCAAAGGAAAAACAATCCTACCCAGCACCTGGGACAACACTTTCTGCTTCCCAACGGATCCCTCGCAGGCTGGCTGTGCCCACCACCCCAAAGACTTTGGGTTCATCAGACCCATAGTTCTCCTGTCCCTTCTAGAAGTGTCCTCTTTCAAGGACTCTTGTCTCTCCTGCACAGGGCTGATGACCTTGAAGGATGTCATCAAGCCCAACCCATATTACCTGAGTTCCCATTAAGCCTCAAGCACTGTCCCTGAATCTAAGAACACAGAGGACAATAAACTATGTGACCCCTGCTCTCTCAGAACATGCAGTCTGGTGGGCAAGGAGGCAAGGTTATAAATAAGTTGTTCCTACAAGGTGACTTCCTCTGATCATGCCTGGCCAATGGAAAGCTGAGCTCACTGGAAATCTGTATACGAAGGAAAGACAGGTTAGACTAGGGAATCCAGACACATAAGTATTCATGCTTGCTATAAAATATTGCCTTTCAAGTAGAATTGGCAGAATTTCAGAACTGTGAAGGATACAGTGCACATTTAACAGTTAAGATGAAAGGCAGAATGGACTGTATGGGGAGGCAGGCATCTAGCAGCTTGGATGCTGTGATGCTCATCGTTTTTGTTAATGCTTCAGATACCCAGTGGATCAGTCTTGCTCAATTCCTTCCACTGACTCATTGAAGAGAAAGGCTGAGAGCCTAAGTGAGGCAACAGAGTCCTCAAACCTGCCTAGCTGGTAGCTCCTTAGTGTCACAGACTCACCTTAGATAGACAAAAATTCAAACATGAACTGGAGAAATGGCTCTGAGGCTAAGAACACCGGCTGCTCTTGCAGAAGACTTGGGTTCAGTTCCCAGCATCCATGGCTCACAACCTCCTGTAATCGTTCCAGGGGATCTGACCCCCTCTTCTGGCTTCCATGGCCACCATGCATGCATGTTGTGTGATGAACTTACATATATGCAGTCAAAACAAACTCAGACATAAACAAAAATAAACTTTTTTTAAAAAACTAAGAAAAATGTCCAAGTAAAATAGACAAAGCTAAGGAGGCTGTCTTTGAGAGGCTGCATGTCGTTACTCCCAGTGACATTCTAACCAACAACCTTCTCTTCAGGGGACCACACTCATGACATTTCATAACACAGTGTGATCTTGTATGACCGTCTACCTCTGGAAAGAAGGGCCCACTGGGTACCGTGACAGAGCCTCTTCATGGTAGACATGATATAAATATACTCAACTAATTTTACCAAACTCCCCATCTACGAAGGTAAACTGAGAGTAGCCTTCCTATGACCAGGTGCCTATTTCCCCTAAAAGGTGGTTTGAATGAGAATGGCCTCCACAGGCTCATATATTTGAATAGTAGCCACCAGGGAGTGGAATTGTTTGAAAGGATTATAAGGATTAGGAGGTGTGGCCTTGTCGGAGGAAGTGTCACTGGTGGTGGGCTTTGAAATTTCAAATGGCAGTCTCTCTCTCTCTCTCTCTCTCTCTCTCTCTCTCTCTCTCTCTGCCTGTGGATGAGGATGTGGCTCTCAGCTACACCTCCAGCACCATGCCTCCCCACCAGTTACCATGCTTCCTGCCAAGGTGAAAATGGATTAACCCTTTGAAACTGTAAGCAAGCTCCTAATTGAATGCTTTTTTTAAATAAGAGTTGAGTTGGTCATAGTGTCTCTTCACAGTAATAGAACAGTGATCAAGACAAACAGGTAACAGAAACTAGCACACTCACAGGAGTGTGAGCAGGTGTGGGTCCTTCGGAAATGAACGGTAAGACAAGGGTTCCAGCACAGAAGTTTAGCTGGGACGTGAACCTAGCATTCAGAATGGGTGAAGGTGAGATAGTGGGACAGGGAAGGAAAAGCAGGCAGTGAAGTGAGATTGAGGGGTGTTCCTACTACAACTTCTAGGGTGCAGTGCTGCTGGGGACCTCTGGAGAAGTACCCAGGCATGTCCACTCTGTGGCCCATGGGCCATAAATGCAGCCTATGACAAAATGGTAAACTTACTTAAAGCATTATCTGATTGTGTAACTCTTATTACATAGAACATGAGCTTCATAGGTGACAATACTGTATAGCAATGTCAAAAGACTGGATCATACTTCAGCTTTGTACTAACTGCCACAAGAGAGACAGGGTGTCTCTCACCAACTTTACTCGCCAATTCCAGGGGATTCTTTATTCTATTTATTATTTTCTAATATTTACTTATTTATTGGTGTGCATGTGTGTGTATTTTTGTATGTGTGTATGTATGTTTCTATGTGTACGTATGTATGTATGTGTTTGTATGTGTGTATATATTTGTGTATGTCTGTATGTGTGCATATCTGTATTTGTGTATGTATTTATATGTGTATGTGTGTATGTATGTATGTGTGTGGGGGGGGTATGTGTGCACATGCATGTGGCAGAGATTACTATCACTTGTCTTCCTGAATCACTCTCCACTTAATTTTTTTAGACAAGATCTTTCAAATGAAACTGGAGTTCACAACTCAGCAGAACAAATGAGCTCTGCAGATCCACCTGCCTCTATCTCCCCAGCACTTGGGTTGCAGACACTAGCTGCTGCTCCTGGCTTTTTACATAGGTGCTGGGGACCCTAGCCCAGGAACTTATGTTTGTGGAGCAAGCACTTTATCAACCAAGACATCTGCCGAGCCCATATTTTATTACTTATTATGTGTGTGCCCATGTGTGGTATATGCACATGTGTGTTCATGTGTGCTACATTATTTACTATTTATATATTTATTTTGTGTGTGTCCATCTGTGGTATATGTATATGTGTGTTCATGTGTGCTTATTTTATTTATGTATTTATGTATTTATTTATTCATTTATTTATTTATTGTGTGTCCATGTGTGGTATATGCACATGTGTGTTTATGTGACCAATCTTTTGTAAAATTTCTGGCTTCATTAGTTCCCTACCACTTCTGGTGTTTTTATGTACACATCCATGGCTGGAGAGAAGCTTAAGGCAGAGGGTTTACAGACACAGAGTGGGAATCCCTTGCTGAAGGATAAAGGCTGAATGGAATTACAAAGCACCCAGTTCAGCCAAAAAGTCTATCTTTGCCCAAATATGGTGGTGAGCAATTTCCCTTGTCACTGAAGTAAGCCCTCTGGCCCAGCCCTGTTTTTTGGAGAAGCACAGAAACAAGAAGCCTTGTCTTCCTCTGGTATTGGCCCCTGTCTGTCAAAAAACCTATTATTATATTCTCTGTCATCCTATGGAGATGATGTGTCTTGGTTTAACTCAACATGTTGCCTTTTTCTCCTTGAAGATCAAAGCTGAAATCCTTTGAAGTGACTAATAGTTTAGAGAGATGACTTTAGAAATCTTACATCCTAAATATGAATCCGGAGTGCAACTTTCTGCATCCCTGCTCCACCCGATACCACAATGTGAATGGAGAGTAGGGTTGTCTTTATGATGACATTGTGTGATAAGATGTTTGAGCAGCTGGTTTATGGTTTGTGCTCCTTTAAAGCAGTTTTGAATAATGCAGTTAATCCTAAAATGTTATTAAAACATCAGATTAGCCTTTGTGATAGTCCAAGGTGATCTGGCCAGTTGTTGCAGAGAATTCTGAATGCAAAAAGAATTAAGGTTGCCACCACCAGGCCATGTAAGGCATCTGTACCACTACCCCTTTTTTCTCTGGGAAGTGCTGCTTATAGATTTATTTACCTATGCCCTTGCCAAATTATTAAGAAATGTAATAACTTACAGAGATATGAACACAAGTTCATATAATATCAGGGAGAAGGCAGTGGGGAGGAGCAAGGTCAAAGGCCGGAGAGACCCAAAGTGAGTCTCAAAAAGCCCTGTGCAATTGATGATTACAAGTGCAGATGTCTCGGGGTTAGTAGGAAAAGCATATCATAGTCACTTGGGAAAGCTACAGGCATCACACAGAAAAACATCCAAGAAAGGGATGAGAGGAGAATAGTCCAACCTTGGGAAACCCAAGTCCTGCAAAGTCAGGCCCAACTAGCAATATGGTATATACAGAGAGTTGTAATCCATGGAAAACAAAATGTTGTATGTGTGCACACACATGTGCACATGTGTGTATATATCATATCACCCCTGTGCATCTGCTTGTTCAAATCTCTAACAAAAGCAATATATGGAAGGAGCAATTTATTTTGGCTCACAGTTTGGGGGTACAGTCTGTCATTTTGAGGCTCCTGGCAGGACTCAGGTCTTGTCTGGTACTCTCCCAGGAAGCTAGGGCCTCGTCAGGCACCAAGCCTGAAGTGTATACTTCTCTTCTGGAAGGTCTGGGCTATGTCAGTTTCCAAGCAGAAAAGGAAGAAACACAGGATGGGATCCATCCAATGCCACAGGATACCTTGGAGAGGCAGGAGAAAGGATTTTCTTCACTGTCAAGTGTTACAACTCTTTTAGCTAAGCAAGCAGGAGGGTTAAGGTAACCCTAACTCTGTCATGCAGCAAAATGTTATATAGCTCTTTTAGCTGAGCTACCAGTGCCGGGCTGGGAAGCTTCAAGGAGCTTGAGGCTCCTGAGCCAAGCCGAGCAGCCAGGAACAACCAGTAACCAGCTGCTGCCACAGATCTGCAGCTGGTAGTGCTGGAGAAATACAGAAGCTTGGCTACCAGGGTGACCAGTGGGCTTAAGGAGATATGAGCCTGTCTGGGCAGCAGTAGCAGTGGGGATGTGAACTGGTGCCCTGGGTACTCAAAGAGAAGCCCTGGACACCAGCAGTAGGAGACCTGGCTACGAAGGCAGATCCAGTGATGAGTTCTTCCTTCCCAAGCCCAAAATAAACAGCTGAGTCTCAGATGATTGTGGTGGAGGAATGGAGAGAGAGAGAAGTTATTTTGTGAAAAGGGACATTATAAGCCTTGGGCAATGGAGAGGGATTTTGGAGGTGAATGTGTTTGTTTTTCTGGGGATAAGAGTGCCAGGGACACTTCATTGGCATGTAGTAGCACACTCCTATCATAAGAAAGAGAACACAGTACCTAATTATCCCATGGGCAGCAGGATGAAGGAAGAACTCCAGGTACAGTTAGAGACATGGACAAAAGATCATTGGCTGAAAGCCAAGGCACCACGAGATCTCATTATCATGGGGAGGTGTTTTCAAGCAATCACTGGGCAGGTTTCTTATCAGGAGAAGGTTGGGCCTATAATCTCCCTGAGGGCTCTATTGCATTCCACAGATAGAGGATATGATCTGGAAGTCTAAGAACCCCCAGATCAGATGGCAGAGGAACCCCACTGAGAAAAGGGAGTCTGCCATTTAGCACTGAGGTCAGGGGCTTTCTGGTAATGCCAGACTTTGACCTTACAAGCAGGGTCCAACAACAATCCATTGTGATGGGGAAATCATGGTGCTGAGAATGTGAGGTGTCTGGTCACACTACACCTTCACATCTTCAGTCAGGAAGAAGGGGGTGATGAACACTTGTGATCAGATCACTTTCTCCTTTTCCCTTTTAAAAATTTAGTCTGGAACCCCAGCACATGGTATACTGCCACCCATATTCAAAGTGGGGATCTTTCTTCCTCAGTTAAATGTCTCTGGAAACTCTCACAGATGTGCTCAAATGTGTGTCTTCTAGGTGGTCCTAAATTCAATCAAGCTGATGCTGAATATTAGCCATCACACACACACACACACACACACACACACACACACACACGTGTGTGTGTGTGTGTGTGTTTAAAGTATAAAGGCTTAAAGATGTGTGGCAATGGTAACAGCTAGAAATAAAAGATCAGAACAACCTGTAGAGGAGCCAAGAGGCAGCAGGGAAAGTCCCATGTAAACTTCATCTATATCAACAGCATTATTCTCTGTTGGGTGTCAGACATGTGGAATTCTTCTTCTGCTAGGACCTTTCTGTGAGTCAGAGTTCATTTTATCCTGACTGCTAAAGAGGAGAGAATAGATGCCATGAGACCGCTAAGGAAGCTATTAACACTGTCCAGGGGGAGATGAAGGTAAATTGGACTAAAATGAAAGTGATGTAGTTCTCAGGAAAGTTGGCATTATTGATATAATTGAGATGGAGCCGAGACCCGCACATGAGGAGAAAGAGCTAGTAAAGGTCCTGCATCTCTGCCGGAGCTGCACAGGTGGTACCGAGAGGAAGTGCCGCAGGCGTGGTTGAGAGGGGATGGTGGACAGGGTGGGAGACTGTGGTAACCGGTGGTTCCCTCTGGACTCAGAAGACTGAGATGTCTGATAGACAAGCAAGCAAGTTTGCTCACTGTGTGCTGACACACAAAGCTCTCTCAAACACACTAGTCACTGAGAAAAAAAAAAAAGTCTAAGACCGTTCTGCTTCCTAGGAGCACCCAGTGCATGAAGGGAGGTCAGTCTGCGAACATGGTTCACTTTCTTGGGCCACGCGGGGAGGATGCTCTCTGGCTGTTCACTTCTGCAGAGAGGGAGGGCACATGGCTGTCCGACTGTTTCGCACCAAGAATATATCTAGGTGTTACTCGTATAGTGACATGTAACTATAAATGTAAAATGAGGCATTCAAGTGGACAACAGAGATTTCCCACAAGACAACCCTTTAAAATCCTTGCCAGACACCAAATTCTGTGTCTTTTCCCTGTCCTAGAGCCTTCCAGGACAGACCGTTACAAAGCAGGCGGCTATTTACATTTAACATTCTGTCCCCTGGCCTTGCCAGAGCAAATTATTACTTTTCCTGTTCTGCCCTTGAAAGCGGGAGGCACTGGGACCTCTGCGTGGGTTCACTGCACCATGGCTTTTCTCTGTCATTGTTCCCACTTGGCTCCTTATGCTCCACATTGAGCAAGCACTTCTGTGTTCAGACTCTGTCTTGTAAAATGTGAACTTCCTCTCTGACTGCAAACTGTTTATTGTTTTGCCTAGAACGGGGCTAAAGGGGTGGTTGGACTGGGAGCCCCGCAGGGAGTGGAGGTAGGTCTGGAGTTTCTGCAGGCCGGACCCCAGCTGGGTGACAGTCTGTCCATTGTTCCTAGCCTGGTTCTCTCTCTGGCTGGCTGACCCATGAGCCAGACCCCAGCAGTCTTGTTGCCCTGGGCCTTTGAGATCAGTGTGCTGCATGGAAATCTGAGTGGACACACCCCTGCCACTTTTGTATGTGTGTGTTTTTCTTGTTGATTAGTTACTTAGCTTTAAAAACATACTTTTACTAATTCTTTGAGAATTTTATACAATGTGTTTTGATTATTATTATTATTTTTTTTTTTTTTGTTTTTCGAGACAGGGTTTCTCTGTGTAACAGCCCTGGCTGTCCTGGACTCGCTTTGTAGACTAGGCTGGCCTCGAACTCACAGAGATCCGCCTGCCTCTGCCTCCCGAGTGCTGGGATTAAAGGCGTGCGCCACCACCGCCCGGCTGTGTTTTGATTATATTTACCTCCCTCCACTAACTGTCCCCAGATCCAACCTCCTTCCCTTCTCACCAACTTTGTGCCCCTTTTCACACCCCCCCCCCCCCCCCCCCCCATCAAGGATAAATTATGTTGCCCGAATATTCCTGGGTGTGTGGCCTTCCACAGGAGGGTAGTGAACTTATCAGGGGCTGCATGCTTAGAGAAAACTGACCCTTCTTCTCTTAGCTGCTGACAATTGTCAATAACTCCTCAGGTGTGGAATTTTGTGCCCACCTCCTCTCCCTATGCTGGGATTTGGTTTTGTTTAGGATTGCTCAAGTCTGCC
Organism: Lophiomys imhausi; assembly: GCA_907164525.1. NCBI lineage: Eukaryota > Metazoa > Chordata > Mammalia > Rodentia > Muridae > Lophiomys > Lophiomys imhausi. The sequence continues at coordinate 2,998,049 of CAJQZJ010003646.1, read as the reverse complement.
ACAACCCCTGAGAGTTCACCTATGCAGGAGCCCTGCCGAGTCCAGAAGACATTGTTTCTTGGTAGTCGTCCGCTGCCTCTGGCTCTTACAGTCTTTCTGCCCCCTCTTGGGCAATGATCCCCAAGTCTTTGTGAGAGAGAGTACACATGGTGTATCCCACTTAGGGCTGAGAGTTCTGCTGTCTTCTTATTCTGTGCCCTCAGCATCTGTTTTGCTATCCCAAATTAGTGGCTGCAAACAGCCATGGACAAAAACCCTCTAGGCTGGAGTTAATGAGATAATCAATCTGGTGTCAGTTGGTTTCCATATGAGCTTGCAGACAATGCAATCCATTCAGGTGGCTCCTCTTTTCGGGATGAGTTTGTGACTAGGTGACAGGAATGTCTTGGACAAGTATCTTTCACCCTCCAGCAGTCCATCCTAGACAGATTCACGTATGGCAGAGGCTATATAGTTTGTCTTACTGGGATGGAACTCACTGCAGTTACACGGGCAGTGTGACCAGGATCCCATTCCCTGAGACAGTCCAGGATCAGGAGTCCTTTGGAGGTGATGGAAGGAACACACCTGGAAGCCTGCACTGCTCACCTGGACAGTAACATTGCAGGACCTTCCACAGGCCTCACTTCTTACCTAAATACAAAGGTTTTAGGATAATTGTTAGACAAAAGTCGCACCTGCCTTTAGGATATGTCATGCTAGCTTTCTCTGTCCCTTGAATGCTGACTGCTGCATTTCCTACAGCTCTAAGATCCCTCCTCGAAAAGTAGGAAAGGGGGAGCAGTTTTATCACCAGTCACCTTATTGGGACCTCTCAAAGTTGGTCAAAGAAGAAGAGGAAACGGTTTGGGAGTGAGAAGCATTGAATCAAGTTTCTGGTCCTTTGGATTCAGATAAGAGTCATAAATAAGCAAGAAGTTCTGTGTTGCCACTCTTCAGCAACTTCAGTATTCCACAGAGTTTGACAGCAGTGGGTGGTGGTGGCAGGCAGCTGAGAGCAGCACCCAGTGGTACCTTCTAGGATTGTAGTTTGTCTATAGACACCACAATGCTTTACTCTCATTTATTCCCCTCCCCCCCTCCCCCTGCAGCTGATTCCCTCTTTCCCTGTCTCAAGTGCTGCTTCCTTAATGTGTGTATTCTGTCACCCTTTCTGTGTCCCACCTCCTTCAAGATTTCTTCCTCACAGCTAAGGTTCCCTTTCTAGTTCTGTGACCTACAAGTATGTTTATAACCCCCCCCCCACACACATACATGCATGCACACACACACACACACATACACACACACACGAGCTGGTGACACAACCTCCCTGGGTACATGTGCTTGGCATCAAGCCTGAGTTTGATCAGTGGAGCCCACAAACTGGAAGGAGGGACCTGAGGTCACGCTGAGGTTTTCCTTTGACCTCCACAGGTGTCCTTTTGTGCATAAACACAGTAGATGTAATTTTTAAAATGTACATACAGACTGCTTAAATAAATGTAAATTTAAAAATACACACATACAATTTTAAATTAGGTTCTACATGTGATGTTTGCCTTTTCAAGTCTGGCTTATTTCACCTACATACTGATTTCTGTTTGTATCCATTTCCCTACAAATGTCATGATTTTATTTTTCTTCTTTATGGCAATATAAAATTTCATTGTATGAATGTACCACATTTTCTTTATCCATTTATCTGTCGATGAACAAAACTTTTGATGGTGTTTTCTTTTGGGCCACTGAGCAGTTGACAGTGTCCCTGGCCAAGTTCAAGAGGGAAGGGGTGTTGAGACAGATCTGTGTGGAACAGTAAAGCCTGAAGGACACACTGAACTTGGCTTCTGTGGAAGTCATTGAGGTGGCCTTGGCCACGCAGCTTCCGGGTGTTGGGGAGAAACTGAGGCACCAGTGGGGTTCATAGCTAAGATAAAAACAGAGATGCTTGGTGATCCATCATGGAGCAAGAGAGGAAAGTTAAGGACAAAGCTTCAGGGAGCACAATGCCTGGAGAGCCACAGGGAGGAGTGGCACTAGTGTCAGAGACAGCTGTGACACTGGGCAGATGAGCCCAGGAGAGTCATTGTCGGAGTCCACTGAGGTCACTGATTGGCATGTCCTTTGTCAGAACTGAGTGCAGGAATGAGAGGGAGGTCAGAGACTGCCAGGAGGGATGGAGCTAACCTGATGGGTAAGTGTGAATGACAGTGGGTGAGACTGGAGCAGAGTCTGGGGAGGACTCTGCTTTAATGAAGACATGTTCCACCTGTACCCTTGGGCCACATACATCCCAGGGATAGCTATGATGAAACACAGCACACTTGTAGCTGACAGTGTCCTATCGGAAGGATTAAAGGTTGAACACTACTTGAAATAAAGTCATCAGACACGGGGTCATAATGCTACTCTCAGGCTGTAAGGATTGAACTAGAGCATGTGATAAAAAGTGATTAGCAAAATACTTGGACTACAGTAACCATACGATAAATAGCAGCTGTAGTGACATTAGACTATCAGTAATGATAAACCAAGTGTAAGCTGGGGGCAGAAGACCCAGAACGGACAAGGAGTGAGCGATTAGCATAGGGAAGCAAAGAAGAGAAGGATTGGGGTGCAGGTGGGTGGGTTAACCGTGTAAAGAAATGAGATCTGCGCATTCATCAGTGTGTGACAAGCATTTTTGGTGCTTCAGGCCCTCCTCCAATGATGGGGGACAGAAAATCAAACAAAAGAAACTCTTTCCAGGCCAGGAAAATGGCTAAGTGGGCAAAGACACCTGCCACCAAACCTGATGACCTTGTTCGAGCCCTGAGACTCCTGTGGTGAAAGTAGAGAAGAGAACAAGTTGTCCTCTGCCTGCCACATGTGCACTGTGGCATGTACACACACACACACACACACACACACACACACACACACACACTAAAATGTAAAAAAATGTTTTCTGCCTTCAAGGAGCTCACAAGGAGCTCTTCAAGGAGCAAGAGACAGAGAGCCTTCTCCATGTGGAAGGGAGGAGGTTAATCAGGGTTGTATGGAAATGCAGGAAGGGGCCTAACCAGCCTTAGCCGGCATAGATGAGGAGGTCCAGGGGAGGCTTCCTGGAAAAGCTGGTGTCTAGCCTTAGGCCTGGATTTCCTTAACGGGAGACAGGAGATAGAGGAAGGAAGCAGAGGAGACAACTTGTGCTAGAAACCTCTTCTATGGTGTAGGAAGGTGTGCAGACTTGGAACAGATGTGTTAGGAGGGCAGGAAGAGTGGAGCATCATGGTCATGCTGAGGTCCTGAGGGCACAGATGGGGTGGCTGTGAACCTCACGAACACACCCAAGGCTGGAGACAGCAGACAAGGTTTTCAGGATGCAGGCTGTGGAGCTAGATGTGCTGTCCAAAGACAACAGATGTATCACGGTTTGACTGACAGAGTCCTCGGCCAGAAAGAATAGAATGCAGAGTGTGTTAGGGGACATCACAGGTCAGGAGGCTTGGATGGACGAAAGGCAGATAGAGACAACGGCAGCTCTGGGGATGTCCGTCAAGTAGGTATGGTGACTGGAGTGGAAGGTCGCAGGAACTCAGCAGATCAAGAGCTAAATGTGTCGGGAGTATTTCCCAGGAGAGCAGCTATGAGTGGAGAAGGGAAACCCAGTCTTCACCCCTTTGGGTGGGTGTGTACACGTGTGTGTGGTGCACATGTGTGTGCATCTAAAGGCCATAGGTCAATGTTTGTCTTAGTTAGGGTCACTATTGCCATGATGAAACACCATGACCAAAGCAACTTGGGGGAGGAAAGGGTTTATGTGGCTTACACTTCCACATCACTGTTCATCACTGGAGGAAGTCAGGACAGGAACTCAAACGGGGCAGGAACCTGGAGGCAGGATCTGATGCAGAGACCATGGAGGGGCGCTGCTTACTACTGGCTCTCTCTCTCTCTCTCTCTCTCTCTCTCTCTCTCTCTCTCTCAGGTTTTTGGAGACAAGGTTTCTGTGTGTATCCTTGACTGTCCTGGACTCACTCTGTAGACCAGGCTGGACTTGAACTCACAGAGATCCGCCTGCCTCTGCCTCCCAAGTGCTGGGATTAAAGTCGTGTGCCACCAAGCCTGGCTGGCTTGCTCTCTTAAAGGCTTGTTCAGTCTGCTTTCTTATAGAAGCCAGGACCAGAAGCCCAGGGATGGCCTCACCCACAATGGGCTGGGCACTGCCCCATCAATCACTAATTAAGAGAATGCCCTACAGGCCTGCCTTCAGTTTGTTGAGGCATTTTCTCAATTGAAGCTACCTCCTCTCTGATGATGCTAGCTTGTGTCAAGTTGATGTAAAAGTAGCCAATGACAGTGTTCCTTGGGTACCATCTGGGTCTTTTGTTTTTGTTTCATTCGTTTGTTTGTTTCATTTGTTTGTTTGAGACAGAGTCTCTCACTGCATTTAACTCACCATTTAGGCTAGGCTGGCTGAGCAGCAAGCCCCAGGGATCCACTGTGTCCACATCATCAGTGCTAGGATTTCAAATGCAAGTCGCCACCCTTGACGTTTTAAAAGTGAATCCTGGAGATCAAACTCAAGTCTTCCTTCCTGCTTAAGTGGCAAGCACTTTGCTGACTCAGCATTCCCCACTCCTCTGTTACTTTCTGCAAATGTGGAGGTGGGACTAAAGCTGGTGCAGGACACCTCAGCTCTGGGGCTAGAGGGTTAGGCATGGCTGTCTAAGGACAAGGGACCCTACTCTGGATTTATGGCTGTTGTCTCCCACACTTCCCATGGGGCCGCAGATTTGTGCTGACTTTTCCTTTTAATTTCAAAAATATAGCCTATGAACAGGAAGGGTGACCTATTTTCTTGTATGTCCAAATTACATCCTCATGTTTGCCCTCAGGCTGTGAATCTGTTGCCAAGTGGGCAAGGCCAGCAAGCACAAATTCACCACTTCACTGAGGATCCATGGCTGCTTCATTCCCAGAGATGTGAGCTCACTGGCATCATCTAGTCAAGTTCATAGGCAACTAGTGAACTACATACAGAGTAATGTAGAGGGGATCTCCAGAGACTCACGGCAGGGTGTCCCACCCTGGCTTGTGGATATTGTAACAGGCTTCTGCCACTCAAATACCTCCCAAAGCAGAGCCAGACAAGTGAAGAACCTTCAGAAAAAGCCATTTTCTGCTGTGCTCCTTGGTAGAGCCTAGGACAGAGGACTGGCCTTCATTTGGATTCATAACAGAAGCTATTCATTGAAAGCTTGAAAGATACATCCCTGAACTCCTAATGAGCATCCGATTTTGAGATGGGGACAATGATCATATCAAAAGAGGACAGGGCTGTGAGAACTCCTGCTGGCAGGGACCCCACTCTACCTCAAAAGAAGACCCAGACCACCACCCTACCCCAGGCAAAACTCTCTTTATCTGGGCCTTCCTAGCTCCTTACTCTCTCTCTTGGGCCTAGGTTTCCAAGGAAACAGAGTCCCTCACATGTCAAGCATCAACTGGAGGGTTTGCTTCCTTGATGTAATCCAAAGCATGGAAGGACACTATGACTGCGGGCCAATCAGACGGTTGCCTGGAGTCTCAGAGGCCAGTGTAGACAGGGCCTTGTGTGCCCGTGAAGATGCTTCCCAAAGGCCTTTAATCTCCCCGAGAACACAGAGTTGAAAAAGGCACTCAGGACTGATGGCAAGACAAGAGCTGGTGACTTGTTAGAGGTGTGTGTATGAGTACAGAGAAAAGGAAACAGCCTAGAATCCCAGGCTTGTGTGCTTACCCAGGGGACCACAGTTGAAACGTGAGCCAGGAGGGGGTCCAAACACTCAGTTATGATGTTCCTAGACTCTGGCTTCACAAGCTCTACATTTGCAGCTTCAGCTGGCCAGAGGTCAGGTAGGCAAACAGAAGACAGAGGCCTGGGTGATGGCAACAGGACCTTCTGAGAATGCAGGAGCAGATGTGAAGGGCTGACACATGGCCAGACAGAGTTAGAGGCCCAGCAGAGAAAGGCTGGCCTGAAGAGCTAAGATCCCGCATCCTCACAGACCTCTGCAGTACAGGGAGCTCAGAGTTAACATGGCCGTTTAGAAATGCCTGTCTCCTTGGGCAGAAATAGTCAGACATCCATATGCCAGCCAGCCACTGTTGATATTTGACTAAGGGACTCTCAGGAAAAGCAAAGTTGCAAGTGGGACAGGGTAGTGACTTCAAAAAGCTCTGAAGCAAGAAATGTCAGCTTCCTGAACTTCTGCAGCAGGATGCACGCGCGCGCGCGTGTGTGTGTGTGTGTGTGTGTGTGTGTGTGTGTGTGTGTGTGTGTGGGTGTGTCTGTCTGTCTGTGTCTGTGTGTGTGTGTGTGTGTGTCTGTGTGACTGTGTGTGTATGTGTGTGTGTGTCTCTGTGTGTGTGTATCTGTCTGTCTGTGTGTGTGTGTGTGTCTGTGTGTGTTGCCTCTTGACTGTGGTTTGCCTAGAATATATGAATTCATAATGAGACTCTATGAATTCTTCTTCATTTTCACCCTAGGGGAGCCCTGATAAGGGATTGAGGTAGAAGGGAGAAACCAAGGTCTTCATCAAGTATGATGAGCTTCACACCGGTTATGACAAAAGGGGGGAAAGAACCCACATGTCCATCAGGAAGGGATTGGCATTGACCACATTTACTCATAAAGAAGGAAAAAACAGCCATATCTGTTAGGAAGAGAATGACCAAATCCATCATAACAGCTCCATGCTGAGGATCATGCTTCAACAAGAGAAAGACACATGTCATAAAGAGATTCTGAGACCCAGAAGACGGCCATGGCGACATGCCACTCAGCCATCAGAAGTTCAGGGAGCTGACATGTCTTGCTTGAGAGCTTTGCAAAGTCACCACACTGTTGCAACCATACTCTTTGTGGGAGTTCCTAGTCAAAGGCTGAACGGTGACTGTCATATGAACATCTGCCCAAGGAGGCAGGCACTCCTGCAAAAGGCCATGTTAACTGTGGGCTCCACCAGGCTGTGGGGACTCTTGGGTGGGCGCTCTTCCACCCGACCCTGCCCACCTTTTCCTCTCACATTTAACCTCTTAGGTTCCTAACCTCTCCCACTGTCTGCTTCTCACTGACACTCAATGATGCCTGAAAATCGCAAGGCCCAGGCAACACAGACATGATGATACCTTTAAGCAAATCACCAAACACACACTGACATGAATAGAAGTTTTTAAGGTGGAGAAAGAAAAAGGAAAAAGCTAAGGGAGGAGAATGGAAGAGAGGTAAAGAAGGGGGAAAGAGGATTGAGGGAGATAACTCACTAATCCACAAAACATTTATTTTCCCTGCACTTCTGTGTATCGATAGGAATGCGTTGGAAGTTCTGGAAAAGTCCTCCAGTAGTCCTATTCCCTGAGCTGGGGGAGGGTCGGTGATGCTGTGTGCACAGCACTGTATTGCTTTGCTTTAATTTCATCCTCATAAGGAGAATGCATTCAGGTGTTATTTATGCAATTAAACATTTTAGAACCACACACTGGCTAGCTGGGAATCCAGATCTCATGAACTATGATTACATTGATCCCCACATGATCCTAGAGGCTTGAGTGAGGGGCCCTCGGCCACTAAGAAAGGTTATATTCAACAAGAATCTACCAGCACAGCCCCCACACCTCTATGGAGTGTGGCCAGGGGGCTAATAAAGTTAGCCCCCTGGCCACACGGGGCAGAGATGCTGTAACTCCCAGGCACAGAATCTTCAAAATTATACTTGTAAATCTCTCCCATGTGGCATGGGTGCATCAGAATGTCTCAGGATGATGGTAAATCTTCAGTCCTGCAGAAGTGAGTGGACTTGTCATGTCTATGGCCTTTCCTTCTGAAGCTCTCAGGCTCTGCTATCCCTCCATTCCTCTCTTCCACTCTCCTCTTTCCTTCCCTCCTTCCCTCCCTCTCTCTCTTCCTTCTCCCCCCACCTGCCCCCTTCTTGACTACTTACCTCTTCCTTCCTTCCCTCAGTGTTCCTCCCCAATATTCAAGGGGAAGCTTAGATAGAAGAGGAGCCCCAGGCACAGGCTGGACACCGGCTAGAGGCTCCCTCCTTGGGCTTCTGGCTTGATTTTCTTCTCTCGTCTCACACTGGCACCAGGAGGCTGGTGTTGGGTTAGAAGTCTGCCATCTGGATTGGTGTGAATAGTCTGCCATCTGGATTGGTGAGGATGGATTTCCATAGCACACCCAGGCAAAAAGCTTGAACTGGCTTTGTCAGGAAATGACTATTATTTTTATTTTTAGATAGTAATAAAAATGATTCCTGAGGCCAAGAGAGATACATTTTCCATGAAGAAGGAACTAGAAGTCTGAGTTGTGGGGATGGAGGCTGGGGGCTGGTGAGGAGGCTTGACAGGATGGATGAGGCAGAAGGTCTGAGGCCCCACTGTGGCTTCTTTTGAAAAACTCTTGACCAGAGCCTCCTAAGAAGGCACCCTCTTCCAGGTTCTGAGCATGCTCTGTGCCTGTTCCTTAGTCACCAACTACAAGGGCTTCACAGGAGGGAGAATTGCCTCTGTTCAGTTAGAGGATGAGCCACACACCCAGGGCCACACAGCTGACTGGAATCAGGGCTCTGGTGGCCCAAGGTTCTGTGGGGTTCACACTGGTCCTTCATCAGCCCTCAGTGCCAAGGTCTTGGGCAACGAGCTCCACACTCCAGTCAGATCTTCACAGACCCCCACCCCAGGAGTGAACTGAGGAGAAATGAAGGACGGAGGACAGACAGATCTCAACCAGAGCAAACACAGGCAGCATCTGCTTTGTGACTGGCTGAGGAGGTTGGGAGTAAGAGGGTGAAAAAGCCTGTGTAGCTCCTCAGGTGACAAGGGCATTTTGGTTCCCTTCTTTTTTCTAACTAATGAAAACTCACATTTCCTTTGTTTCTATTTCCTGCCTGGGATCCAACCCAGAATATTTTGTCTCCTCTTGACTGGGCAGCGTCTCAGACTTCCCTTGTTTTTGGTTCCTTGACACGTGGGATGGGGGCTGTCTCTCAGCCTCTTCTTGCTTCTGGAGAAATCCCGGAAGGTGGGGATCCGTACAGCTCTCACAGACATCCCTGAACTCCACAAGCAGAGAGTGGCTGTGGCTGACTTTAGGACACAGGCTTCAGATCCAATTCACTTGGATCAGCAAGATGGCTCATTGCTGAGGGCGGTTGCTGGCAAGCCCAATGACCTGAATTTGTTCTTGGGACATAGTGGAAGGAGAAACCAATGGCTACAGGTTGTCCTCCAACATCCACACGTGGGGTGTGCTGCATGCATGCGCCCACACGCACAATGCACCACCCCCGTGCAGGTAAACAAATGTTTACATCCATTCATTCTACGATCACCAAACCCCTCTTGGCAGGAGGCACAGAGGGTACAAGGGATACCACCAGTCTGAAGGCCACAGCAATGCTGCTGTCGTGATGAGCCACTTGGATGCTGAACGCAAATCTTTAAAAAATTTTACTACATTTATTTGTTCATTTGTGGGGGGTGAGCACACATATCTACGTGCACATGTGAAGGTCACAGGATAGTTTGCAAGGATCCGCCCACTGTGGGGCCCCAGATATATATATATTACACAGAGGGCTAGATTGCCTCAGTAGGCCATACTTTGCCAGTCTTTTTTATTATATATGTGTGTATTTTATTATATATCTATTATATTTTTTCAGTGTGTGTGTGTGTGTCTTAGGTAGAGTTACTGTTGCTGTGATGAAACACCAGGACCAAAAAGCAAGTTAGGGATAAAAAAAGTTTATTTGGCCTACACTTCTATATCACTGTTCATCATCGAAAGACAGAAACTCAAATCGGGCAGGAACCTGGAGGCAGGAGATAACGCAGAGGCCATGGAGGGGCGCTGCTTACTGGCTTGTTCATCATGGCCTGCTCAGCCTGCTTTCTTAGAGAACCCAGGTCCACCTACCTGCCCAGGGATGGCCCCCGCCCACAGCCATCAGCCACTAATTAAGAAAACCCCTTACAGGCTTGCATACTCCTGATCTTATGGAGGCATTTTCCTAACTGGGGTTCCATCTTTTCAGATGACGGCAGCTTGTATAAAGTTGACATTAAACTATCCAGCACAGTGTGTGTGCATGCGTGAGCACACATACGTGCCATGGAGCACATGTAGAGGTTGGAGGACAACTTGCAGAAGTCAGTTCTCTCTTCTACCCTGTGAATTCCTGGGGTGTAATTCGGGTCTTCAGGCTCGGTGTCAAGTGCCTTTACCAACTGAGCCACCTCACTGCTCCTAATTGCCAAATGATGCAGATGATTCAGAGTCCAACACTTTGCTTACCGTGAAGAGCCTCGGAATGAGCCTGTCTTTGGGTACAGCATAGTCTGTCTACTCTTGGTGTGCTAGGAGTGTTGGTAAGAATATCTTCCCTCTGACCTCGCAGATATTGGCATTCACTGGCCTGGGGTCTTAGGATCTCCAGGGTTCTGTCAGTGAAATAACTGGGCAGTGGAAGCCAGGCTAAAGGTGGAGAGGACGCAGAGACTCACAGGGAAACAAAGGCAAGTGTTGATGTATGGCAAACAGCAAAAAGAGTGAGAGCCTCAGGGAATGAGCACAATTCCCCATCACCCAATGAAGGATCCTAGGGTTGCCCATGAAGGCCATTCTGTGAGGTGATGGTGGCCACAGGGCAGAGCACATTGCCTAAGGTTCGGCCGCCTCATAGATCGGAGCCACCAGGAAGTGGGCATCTTGGGAAACCTCTGTTAACACCAGCTTCCTCTCGATGTCAGCATTTTGGGGAAGTTGGTGGCCAGATGAGTTTTCAGAAGAGTGTTCACGTTAGCTTTAATCATCACTTTGTTGCAGAATCACCTGGAATGAGTCTCCATGAGGGGTTGTGCAGATCGGGTTGGCCAGTGGGCATGTCTGAAGGGAATGGTCTTGATTGCATTACCTGATGTGGAAAGACTTGCCCACTGTGGGCATCACCATTTCCAAAGTTTACTTCTGGATTGTGTAAGTGTAGAGAGGAAGCGGAACCACACAGGCAGGCACATGCTCATTGTCTCCTCTAGATCACAGGTGCGACCAGCTGCTTCAAGGTCCTGCCTTGATTTCCCAGTGACAGACAGTAGCCTGGAACTATAGTTTGAATGGCTTTTCTTCCTTAACACTGCTTCTTCCGAGATATTTTTTTCATAGCAACAAAAATGAACTCTGACAGGGTGGAAGGAGTGTGGAGAAAGGCAGTGTTTATTGACTGGTGCTGAGTTCCCAGAGCTGGGCCAGATGTTTTGACAGATCTGTGTTATGTATCACAGTAACAACCAGCCACCGGTAGCTGGATGTAGTCTGTCTTCCCCTTAATCCCTGCCACAGTCCTACTGGATGGACTACCCCTAACAGAAAACTCCCAGCTCAAAATGATAACTTTATCATCACATTTTAGTAAGTCATATGTTAGGGTTAGTCTGGGGATGTTATGTGTCAAGTGTTAATTACTTGTCCCCAGGATCTGCTTACTGTCCAATGAGCAGATTCTCATGTACCCAAATGATGTTGTATAAACCTTGCCCCTCAATTATCCCTGATTGTATGAAAAAAGATTCTGGCAGCCTGTAGCTGGGCAGGAAGTAGGAGGCAGGACTTCCTGGTAGGGAGAAAAGGACTCTGGGAAGAAGAAAGGGGAAGTGCCTTTCACCAGGAGACACAAAAGGAGAATATGGGGTAGCAAGGAGCGAGAGCACATGCTCAGGAGCAGCTTGCTCTGAGGACTGGTCTGATGGAACAGAAGCAGCCCAAATGGAACAGATGCAAATATTATGAGGACTTTGGCAGGGAAGCAAACAAGACAGCGGAGAGAGTTGCCGTCTGCCCAGCTGTAGTGCTTTAAGGCTTAAGTCTGGGTCTTTTATTTGGAAAATAGCTGGTTAAGGAATAGCTGCCACCATAACAATTTCCTGCATTAATTAATATATAGGAAAATAAGTAATTTATTTTACATTCATATCCACTCATGGCTGGAAGTCTGGATAAGGGTGGTACCCTCGCACAGTGTGGCCAGGGAGGTCTGCAAGCTCCCAGCATCCTTTGGTTTCCATGTATGTTATTCCTGCACAATGGCGACTTGATTTGGAACACTGTGTGTCCTCTTTCATACCTCTTCTACAAACTGATTGGAGAAATTAGGGTCACATGCCCTAATTTCCCAAGCCCAGCTACAGATGCCAGAGACGCTCATGAACTTCTTAGTATGGATCAAAATCCTCTGAGAAAAAGAGTGGATTAGAAAAGTTCAGTAGGTACTGGGGAGACAACTCTATCAGAAAAACACTTGACTTGGGAGCATGGTGACAAGAGTTAAATTTCCAGAACCCACACAGAGAAAGTCTGGTGTGGTGGTATGCGCTTGTAATCCCTGCTTCGGGGAGGCAGAGACAGGAAATATCTCACACTCCCTGGTCCAGCTTAGCTGGCAAGCTCCAGGCCAATGAGAGATCCTGTCTCAAAAACATGAGGAGGATGGTAGCTGGGGAATGATGCATTGGGTTGTCCTCTGACCTTCACATGCACACACACATATGTGCAAGTGTGCACCTGCTCACAAAAACATGTACACGTATACATATACACCTATGCAAATGAACACACTCACGTTAAAAAAAAAAAAAACCTTCACAAAAATCACATTTCTATTGAAAGGAGAAAAAGGAAAATGGATGAAGGAAAAGTCACCAGTACTATCAACCACAGGAAGGACCGTAATTCTTCGTGTCACAGAGAAGGGAATTGAATCTGGGGTGCAGAAGGTCATGGGTAGGATTGAGTAAATTACCCCAGTTACAGTACACCTTCACGACAGAGCAGAGGCTCTGCCTGGGCTCCTGTCTGCTGTGGTCTGTGACCAGATGCTGCCCACCACATGCATCAGGTGTGTTTTGTTGCTCAGTGCGACATGAGTGGCTAGCGCCTCGGTCCTGGTTAGCCATAGTGAGATGATTACAAATCAGGTGGCCTCGCTCTGGTCACACTACTCCGTGTAAGCCACTTGGGGCGATCTGTTGTACAGGACACACGATGCTGCCCTCCTCCCTCCAACTGCCCTTTATGTTAAATATATGATTTTTATCCTCAGAAGGGGGTTATCTCAGAGCAGAATTGCCAAGGTTAAACACTATCTGTAATACACATTTGACTGGGCCATGAAATGAATTACATAATATATCAGTCATCTACCTGGCTGTAAAGAAAAAACCTGGCAAAACGTATTTCTGTTAGGTATGAGTGAGTGTTTTATATTTCGTCCCTTCCCCTGAAGGTAAAAATGACCTTGGTTCCTAGGAAGTGAAGGTAGATTGAGCGGGCTGGAATCAACACGGCTCCATTTCATACAGTCCCCACTAAAATCGCCAAGGAGTGAAAATAGAGATTGAATTTATTTTACTATATATTGCCTCATTTGAACTTTAGTAGGGCATTAGCTTCTAAAGAAAATCCTCCCCCTTCCATAATCTCTTACTGATGGGATGTTAAGGAAATTGCCTTGACTTTATTGATTCTGAGCTATGAGGTACAGCGTATCCCCGTGTTAAACTGAGAAAAGTGTGCTGCACGGAGCCTGGGCGGCTGTCTCTTCAGGGGTGGAACTTGCTCATTGCACAATCATTGGCCCTGCCCAGCACGCATGACTGTTCTCCCGAAAGACCAAATTAATAGATGTCTGTTCGGTGCAGCGGAGCCTTCGATGCCACGACCTTGCTTGAAAATGAGCAAGCAACAGAAGGACCTTGGGAGGAAGCAAAAAGCCAAGGCCTCTCATAGCTCCAGCTTCCTGGAATGCAAACTGCCCCTTAAGAAACTTCAGCCCAAGAAGCCAAAGACAGGCTCTGCCTCAAAAGAGCTTGCTACTCTTACAGACGACCCGAGTTTTGCTCCCAGTAGCCAAGGCTGGCTCACAACTCCCTTCAACTCCAGCTCCAGCGGCTCTAACGCCCTCTTCTGGCCTCTGTGGGCATGACATCAATGTGTATATACAGTTCCCAACACACATATGGTTACATACAAATAAATAATTTAAAATAGCATTAGAAATCTCCACAAATAACCCAGAAACTCTGTCTAGCAAGGGTGCTCAATTTTTTAGGCCCACGTCCTCACCTGTAAGATGCTGTCATTTTGGCTGGCAACAGTGTCCTCCATATTTTTTTCCCCAAGGAAATTACTCTGACGGGACTCAGGCTAATAAGGACATAGTAAAAAGTGGTAGTTAGCATTCTTAGCATTCAAAGATAAAAACTGGGGTGGGAGGGCAGCTGGGGGGGATGGCTCTATCCATAGAATGTGTGCTATACAAACATGAGGACCTAACTTCTATTCCCCAGAACCCATATGAAAGAATCAGGTATGGTGGTATATACTTGTAATCCCAACCCCTGGAGGTGGAGAAACTCATGGGTCTGTCCATATGATTCATGGCTAGCCAGGCTAGCTGACTGAGGTCTAGTATCGTGAGATCGTATGTGGCAGTTGAATGAGATCTCCTCCTAATCTCAGACATTTGAGCTCCTGGTCCCCATTTGGTGACAACTTTTCGGGAAGCTCAGGAGGTGTGGCTTTGTTGAAGGAAGTGTGTCACCATTTCCAGTTTGTTCTCTCTGCTTCAGTTCAAGCTACCTCATTTCCTTCTCTTGAATATGAAAACTCTAAGCTTTGGCCCATTAGTCTCCTACGATTGTGCAGGAACTCCTGGTTCCTCAGGCTTTGGTTCTCAGACCAAGAGCTACAGCATCAGTACAGAGTTCTGAGGCTTCCCATCCAGGCTTAGACACCAGTTTCCAGACATCCCGTTGTGGGACTTCAGAGACACCATAATAATGTGAGCAAATCCCCTAATGAGCCTTCCCATTCGCTGATAGACTGATGGGTGAGAATAGAGATAGGTAGGTAGGTAGATAGATGATAGACAGATGATACGTAGATATGTGACATATATGATAGACATGAGAAATAGGTAGACAATGAATGAATAGATGAATGCTAGATAAGTATATGATTGATAGGTAAATAATAGATGATAGATCAATGATAGATAATAGATGACTGATAGATGATAGCTAGTTAGATAGATGAATGGATAGATTATTAACAGATACTCAGATAATTATTGATAGATTGATTGATAGAGAGATAGATGATAGATAATAAGCAGGTGGATAAATGGTAGCTAAATGATGGGTGGACAGACAACTAGACTGGCAGATAACAGCTGGCTAGGGATATAGCCAGTTGGCTGTCTCTCGGGAAGAACCTGATCCATGCAGTCTGCACTCGAGGTCAGATCCCAGTGGCTGCAAGGCTCAGGAGCTGCCTTCGGAGGTGAGAATCCACAGATAAAGGTTATTTTTGGGTGGGGATGCCTTGGACTTCTCACATCTAGGGCAACACATTTATTTTCCCCTCTACCCCATCCCTTTCCACACACATAAACGCTACTAGTCCCATCATACCCCTCAATTTGCTCATTCTTTGCCTATAACCCACACGTACTTGTCCAGTTGACCCTTTGATCCTCCTGTAGGGATATCTACCTTTGAAAAAAGAAACACAGACTAGCGGATCAACTGTCTGCACAAGCGATGGAAGGGTAGGTACACGTGTTTTGAGTTGACAGTGTAGGCCGACCTTTGTCTGCTGACCCAGCCCGTCATCTCCAAACAAACCAGGGAGGCTCCCACCTGTCCACCTGTCAGTTGCCCGTGTCCTCAGCCCAACTCAGTGCCTGGAGCAGAGAGACCAGTTCACAGACATCAACTGTCCAAGAAATCCCAGGCTAGGGGGTCATCCACTCAGATGAGCCCAAAGTGCAGAGCAAAGCCTTCCCAAGGGGTTCTCGCAGGATGATATTTGAGTCACTTTCTTGGGTGAGATCTGAGGGAGGCACCAGTTGAATAAAGGATGTGATTGACAGGGCTGTGCTTTGGGTACCTGGTCTGGCCATTCTCTCCATCTCAGTGAAGAGTGGAAGAGGTTGAAGGTTAGATGGAGGGTTGATAAAGGTCAAAGAGAGAAAGGGCAATGAATGCAGCAGGAATTCCAGGGTTCTGAAAATGCAAGTTGAATGAATGGCCTTAAGCCTGAGGTGAAACTAGATCTTATAGTCATTGTAGTCCCATGACCCAGATGCCTCCAGGTGGAAATGTCTGAACCAGCCAGATGGATAACAAGAGACCCTGCTCCCGGGAGGCCTGTGCCTGCTCTACAGTCAGGAGTCTCTCCTCATTATTGCCAAGCAGATATATAGGTCCCTTGGGGCATCCTATTCCTATTTTCTCCCAAGAAAAGCCAGGAATGTAGATTTTCTTCATGGGAAGAAAAGATATTGAAACATTGGAAAACAGTTCAAAAATATTTCTAGCAGCGTGTCAGTCAATCAAAACACAGCTCAAGGATGGATGTAGTCCTGGGTTGGTATAAAATAGGTCCTCAAGCTTGAGTAGACATCCAGAGATCAGAAGGACATAGGAACATTCAGCATGGCCCCACCTGGAGGTAGAGACCCACACATGCTTTTCTTTTTCTAAGACAAAGGCTCCTGTACCCCAAGATGACCAAGTGGCCAAGGATGACTTTAATTTCTGATCCCGAGGTATCTACCTCTTGACTGTTGGGATTATAACCGTGCCTCATTGTACCTGGTTTTATGTAGTGATGGGGAATCAAACCCAAGGCTCCTTGCATGCCAGGTAAGCATTCTTCAGGCTGAGCCACATGCCCATCCTAGAAAGTACATTCCTAAGGAGTTCCCTGGAGACAGAGGCAGGCTTGGTCGTGGGACTACATTGCTGATATTTGCAGCCTCTGGTGATCATGAGGGTCTTGTAGACTTTCTTTCTGTCCCAGTGATGTCCTGTTGGCTTGAGAGGAAAGGCTCTCCTCTCAAAGAGACCTCGTGACAGCAGTTCTTTGGGTGGCCTCCCACTGTCTAAGGCCTGTCTTCAACACCTACATTTAAAATGAGAACCATGGGTGCTAATTTGGGGGCTCTTTCATTTCCTGAGTATATATTCTTGGCACAGTCTGCACCCAAAGCATCACCATGTGTATGCTCTTCAGCTCCCAAGGCAAAGCCAGGTCCCCTGACCTATGGCACTCAGTAGGTACAGAGCACAGCTAATATTCCGTAAGATTCATGCAAGTCTTCTGAAGGCCAAGAGTTCTGTAGAGTTGCTCTAATTGCTTGAAGTCTGAAAGACATTTTAACTTCTTCTGCTTTCTGAGAACAAGGTCCAGCCAAGCTGAGGGAAATGTGTATGCTCATGGGCGTTCATGAGGACACGAGAGCTCAGCTCCAGTTACCGTGGAAAGGTAAGCGAAGTAGCGCTGGCAAGATTCTTCTTGTTTATGCCCTTTAGTGTCTTTATTATCAGGTGTGTGTGTGTGTGTGTGTGTGTGTGTGTGTGTGTATGAGAATATGTGCTCACCTGTGTATGCACATGTGGAGGCCAGAGTGTCTTTCTCTTCCAATATCCACTTAGGTTTTGAGGCAGGGTCTCTCGCTGAGCCTGGAGCTTGTAGCTCAGCTACACTGGCTGGCCGGTGAGACCTAGGACCCTCCTGTCTCTACCCTCTAATCCCAGTGCTGGAGCCACACAGTGCACTAGCACACTCGGCTCTTATGTAGGTGCTGAGAATCCAAACTCAGGCCCTCATCCCTGAACTTCATGCACTTTACCAATTAAGGCATGCCACCATCTTCTTATCGATTTTTAATAATTTATTTTGTGTGTATGGATGTTTTGCCTGCATATATATCTACACACAATGTGATGCTTACGGAAGTCATCAGATCCCCTGGGACTTGAGTTACAGGTGCTTGTAAGCTGCCATGGGGGTGCTGAGAATTGAGGCTGAATACTCCGGAAGAGTAGCAAGTGCTCTTAATCACCGAGCCATTTCTACACACACACACACACACACACACACACACACACACACACACACCCAGTCTATCATTAGTTGACACATGAAAACTATACATATTTGTGGATTAACAAATGATGTTTTGACGCATCTATACACCCTGTATACACCATGTGACGTTCAAGTGACACCAAGCCTAAGTAAACATTTGCCAACTCTGCGATGGAGACATTCCAAGTCCTTTCTTCAAGTATTTCTCTGAAATATTCAGCTCACATTGCTCTCTCTAGCCACTGCGTCATGCAATAGAATGTCAGAACTATCTCCTCTGTCTAAGCAAAGCTTGGTACCATCGGCCAATCTCCCTCGTCCTTCCCCACACTGCTCTTCCCAAGAACTTCTATGGTGATCTGTATCTTAAAACCCAGAGTCACAGAGCGGACTAGATCTCTATTCTCTAAACCACCAAGCTCTCCTTTCTCCTTTTTCCCCAGAGGGAAATGCCAGGGTGTCTGGAGACCATGCCTATGGGGCAGCCCCGAAAGCTCAAGAGGGAAGGCAGCCACATTAGTTACTTGTCCTGTTGCTGTTACAAAGCAGCTGGAAAAGCAACCTGAGGGAGGTCTGTTTGGGCTCCTGCTGTAAGGGACATGGCCCCAGGGTGGGAGATGATGACCTGAGAGGGTGAAGTGACCGGTTGGATGTATTGCAGTCAGAAAGAGAGACAAACACTGGGGCTCAACTTCCTTTCTCCTTCTTGTTCAGCCCAGGACTCCAGCCCATGGAATCAGGGTAGGTCCTCTTTCCTAATTGGACCTATCTGGAAGTGCTCTCCCTAACACACATCCAGGGCTGTGCCTCCTAGGTTATTTTTAAATCCAGCCACGTTGACAGTGAAGTCACCATCCCTATGACTCCTCTAAAAGACCCACTGTGAAGGCCCAGCTCTTCTCACGTTGATGGATCTAAGAATGTAATACCAAAGGTTCCAACATACTTCTTCTTCCCCAACTGTCTTCATGTCCTTAAAAAAAAAAAAATCCCCAGCATTTCCTAACATATAAAAACAGGATGCTCACAGGCCAGCCTTATCATAAGCATCTGAGGAAGCCACCACCCAGGGAAGGATGTCACTGGGCAGGTAACTACAAGGGACTGTAAAAGGGGTGTAACGGGGCCAGGGTTCCACCGACACTGTTAGAGCTGAGGAATGAGGTATCAAAGTGGAGCATCATGTACAGACTACCTCTGCCCCAACCCCACCCTGCATTTGGGAGCCTGATGCAAGTGCCCAGGCTTCCTGAGTGACTCACCACTGTGCACCCCACCACACACAGCCACACACACTCCAGCTTAGAATTAGCAGACTTGTAGGCTGAGGCTTTGATCATCTTCTGCAGTTCTGCTGTCGACCTCACTAATTTGTTCCTGCTGTGGCTTCAGTCCCACACCATTGCCCAAAGTCAAGGGATCTTGCATCTCTCAGACCCACAAAGGGACCAGGGCACCTCTTTAAAATGCACACATCAAGGGGGAGACAAGATGGCTCAGATAGATGATAAGGCGCTTGCCACACAAACATGAAGACCTAAGCTCAATTCCCAAGAACTCATGTTAAAATTCAAGCTTGGTGACTCATCTTTAATTCCAGTATTGGAGAGAGAGAGAGAGACAGGCAGACACTGCAGCTCACGGGCCAGGCAGGCTAGCTAGTCTAGGTTCAATGAGAGACCGTGTCTCAAAAACTAATGTGGAATCAAATTAAAGAAGACATTCATCCTCTGGCTTTCATATGCTCACACGCACACACACAAACACACACACACACACACACACACACACACACACACACACACCTCACACAAATGTGCACAGTGATACCAGAAGAGAAGGTTGAACATGGCTATCCATGAGCTTGTGAATGTATTTGCTGTCCCTTTTTTAGTCTTGTTTTGCCCAAAAGTCCTTTAGAATCTAAACTAGGACCCACGCTCCATTCCTTCTTGTGCAAATGGTTCAGAGAACTAAGTGATAAAAATCAGTATTGGCTCTTGGGAGGCAGAGGCAGGTGGATCTCTGTGAGTTCAAGTTCGAGGCCAGCCTCGTCTACAAAATGACTCCAGGAGAGCCAGGGCTGTTATGTAGAGAAAACTCTGTCTCAAAAAACAGAGCTAAACTGAGAATTCACAAAGGAGGAATCTCTAATGGCAGTGAGACATTTGAAGAAATGCTCAACTTCCTTAATCATCAGAGAAATGCAACTCAAGACGACTCTGAGATTCCATCTCACACCTGTCAGAATGACTAAGATCAAAAACTCAAATGACAGCACATGCTGGTGAGGTTGT
>CAJQZJ010003646.1:2950234-2974285 GCA_907164525.1 Lophiomys imhausi | reverse complement strand
TGGATGGATGGATGGGTGAATGGGTGGATGGATGGGTGGGTGGATGGATGGATGGATGGGTGGATGGATGGATGGATGGATGGATGGATGGGTGGGTGAATGGGTGTATGGATGGATGGGTGGATGGATGGGTGGGTGGATGGATGGGTGGATAAGTGGATGATGGATAGTTGGGTGGATGGATAGGTAGACGGGTAGATGGATGGATGAAGATGAGGGAGGCCAGAAGCCACATGGCTTTGGCATTTGGCACACATTGCATTCTTCCAGACTTGAAAGCAAAAGCAATGAACTGATGCTGCTCTTCAAGTAGGCTCTGACAGTGATCGTGTTTGGACTATAGAGATTTTAATTTAAAAAAAAGCATTTATAAAAAAAAAAAAAGCATTTATTTATTACTTCGTTATACCTCCATTGCCACCTCCTACCTCCACCCCCTCCCGGATCCTCCCTCCCACCCTCTACCCCCTCTCCCACCCCTCCCATGCCTCCAGTGTGGGGTGTCTTCGTGTATCAGCCCCCCTCCATTAGTCACATGAGGTCTAAGAGCTTCCTCTTGCACAGGAGGCATACATGGCAGCTCCACTAGGGTGGGGTGTCCCACTGACAGGTAACCAAGTCCCTGTTCCTGCTCTTTTGGGTCTATTGGTTGTAGGATGTCTATCAAGATTT
This sequence comes from Lophiomys imhausi, assembly GCA_907164525.1. Classification (NCBI taxonomy): domain Eukaryota; kingdom Metazoa; phylum Chordata; class Mammalia; order Rodentia; family Muridae; genus Lophiomys; species Lophiomys imhausi. Next base: position 2,973,613 of record CAJQZJ010003646.1, on the reverse strand, counting down.
TAATTTTATTTCACTTGAAATTGTCTAACAATCAGTAGGATTGGAGTAAGAGTGGATCTGGACTTCAGCTTCACTTTTAAAAGTAACATCACTCAAACCCTTATTGGCTGGCATCCATTGGATAGACCCTCAACCAACTACTGTCTTTGCCAGGGACCACACTGCCTATTTTGCCAAAAGCCATACCATTCTCCTTTGTCCAACTTCACCTGTGTGGCCACAGCCCACCTCCCTGTCACCTCTCCTTGACTGACACCTCATGAGCAGGAGACAAGCCCCTCCCCAGGTCTTATATTAGCAGTTTCTCACTGAGCTCTCAGAGCAAGCAGAGTACCTACACGGCTTCCATGTTTTATGCTTACAATGACGCCCAAGATGGATGTTGTGAGTCCTGTTCTGTGGGTGAGCTAAAGGATATTCAAAGAGGTCCACGTGGTTCCATGATCACAGGAAGCCAGTGGCAGAGCCAGGGCTGAAGCATTGAACCAGCCAACTATAAGGTTCCAAGCCCTTGGGCAGAAACTTAGCTTTGTGTGTGCTGTAGGGGCCTCAAGAAAAAAAGATTCTAAGAGTCAAAGGTTGAGGAGAATGGGACAAAACAATATTCTCTGGATGTGATGGCACCACCACACTCATGGATTCACAGCAGCTGTGGCCACCTGCACAAGATCTGTGCAAGATCAGTCCAGTCTACACCGGTATGTTGTCCATCTATAACAAAAGATTTGGGAAGAGAAGTGGGTAGGTTCTCTAACGGGAAGGAGGGCACCTTTGGCTGGAGCAGTGGGGGATGGGTGCTGTGGAGGAACCCCCAAATGTGTCCTGCAAGTGATCCCTCATTTGTAGCCATCATGTTCGTTACTAACGACTGCAATTTGGACAAAGCTCCCACCCCTGGCCAACCAAGCCAGTAGCCTGTAGGAACAGTGTTGTAGCATAGGAGTCCTTCAGTACTGTGACCAAAGGACTCTTCACCCATCTTTTCTTCACTAATGTGAGAAGCTAGTGGGCAGCTTCCTTCTTATTCATTCTACAAGATGGAGAGGATAAGCATCTACCCCTGTGGATAACATCAACACTGTTCTGGATCGAACCTGAGTCTAGAAACAATGGGACAACCTCTCTAGAAACAATGGGACAACCTCAGACAGGAATTCCCAGCCATGGGACCACCTTCCACCAGGATTCTCTGTAGAGGAATTTTAATTCAGAACATAGCTGCTCTGGCAAGAGGTCACATCCAAAGACCATCTAAGTCTGTGTGATCTGGCTGAAATACAGACACACCTTTAATACCAGAAGACAGAGACAAACAGATCTCTGAGTTCAAGGCCAGTCGGGTACAGATCAATTTCCAGGTAAAGGAAAGGTTAGACTCAGGCGTGGTGGTGCACACCTTTAATCCCAGCACCCAGGAAACAGAGGCATGCAGATCTCTGAGTTCTAGTCAATGCTGTTGAGTCAGTGAGTTGAGAGGCAATTGAAGCCAGAGAGCAGCACAGAGAGGGGAGGCAGTTTTACCGGGGGCAGGGTGAAGAGAGACCAAACCAGAGAATGAGAAGGAGCCAGAAGATTAGAAAAGATTGCTGGAGTTAGTTTGAGACCAAGAAGAGCAATTCAGAGAAGTTGAGAGAAGCCAGTTTGAACCAGTCAGCTTGGAGAGAAGTTTTGAGCCAGACCAGCTGAGTTGAGCAGCTGTCCAGAATTCAGAAAGAGCAAGAAAGGGTGAGTTTATTCAGCAGTAAGTCTCAGATGTTCAAAACATTCTAGGCCTAGATTAGATTTGTACAGAGGCTAGAAGCGTGAGGACTAGGCCTAGGTTAGCAGACAGAGGCATTAAACCTCCGAGACAACATTTAAAACAGGTGAATAAAAGTTACTTTTACAATTCCCAGCCATTGGACTGCCTTCCACCAGGACTCCAACCGTGGGATTGTCTTCCACCAGGATTCCCAACCATGGGACTGCGTTAGGTTGCACCCTCAGCCATGGGACAGCCTCATGCTCTGACCCCAAGCCAAAGACTCTGAGACTAAGACTGAATCCAACACCTGGGTTCATTTGAGAAATGATTCCAGAAAATATTAGTAGGGCAGAGTGGCCAATGAGCAGTTGTACCGTGGACATAGTGCCAGGTGAGTCAGCTGTGTTAGTGACAACAGACTTCTCAGAGACATTCAGCATGACTTATTGAAGTCCATGTAATCATGAACTCTGTCCTTCCTCACCCATCTGAGGGAGCAACCCAACCACCTCCATTTTGGCCAGATCCCAAGAGTTTGTGGGTGCTCTAACTGCACCAAGCCTAGGGACATGCAACATGGGGGTATCAGAGTGCTGAAGGAGATATTTGTTTGAGTGGATTATGGTTAAAATACCTCACTTTGGCAGATGTTACTGAAGCCCCTGTTCCCACAGGCATCTGGAGGGAAGAGACTCCGGTTTTATTAATGACGGTCCTCAGGGACCAGCACTGCTTTCACCTGTGGATGATGCCCAACCTGGCTGAAAGTGACCCCAAAACTAAGACATGTCACTGTCACACACAATGGATATCAGACATGGGGACTGAGAGCGATCCATGCAGGATAGTCTCCTGTGTTCACCAGGGACGGTGCGCGCACGTGCGTGCGTGCGTGCGTGCGTGCGTGCGTGCGTGCGTGCGTGTGTGTGTGTGTGTGTGTGTAAGGTTGCTCATGAAACTTATACTGAGACTATGGAAGAGGAAAAATATTTTAAGGACTGGTTGGGAATGGAGGAAAAGGAAGAGGAAGCGATGAAAGTAAAGGAAGAAGGGAAGTAGGAGATAAGAAGGGGTTTAGGGCAGGGGGTGGAGCAAGAACATGAACAAAGTTTTTATGAAAATTCCATAACAAAACCCATTGCTTTGTACACTAATCTAAAAAAAAATAAAAACTAATTTTTAAAAAAAGATTATTATTCACAAATGTAATCCCCCAAATCCTCTGTTGGCTTTTGGGGGTGGGCACGTTGTGAGGTTATTAGACTATACAATATCCTCCCCTCTGACAGAATTAGTGGTCTTACAGGGAGACACAAGAGACTTGTATGTGTAGCTTGTGTCAAGAACCAAGAGTTGGAAGACACAGGAAAAATCCATGTAACTCTAAGGGTGAAGCCACTGGACAATTTTTGAGGAAAATATATAAACAGACCCACATCAACATTGGGTAAATCAGGGATCTCCAAGCATTTACTGACTACCTACTAATCCAAGATGAGCACCATGCCAATTCCATGGGTAAAATATATATATATATATAGTTGAGTAAGCAACATAAATTCTACCACTCAGACACTTTCATGTGTACAGTCTTAATTACTAAATAGAACCACACTGTCACCCATCGCAACCACAGACCCTCTCTAGCACCTTCTGGTTTTCTCCACTGATTTTCTGTCCCACTGACACTAATTCCCACTTCTCTGTCACAATGAAGGAAGTCAAACTCTCCAGTCTTTTCAGGAGATGGCCTGATCTACATTTCACATCTTACACTCGAGAGAACTAAGCACAGAGTTGACACTTGACTTATCTGCTCAAAATTCTTTTTCTTCATCCCTCCAAGCTGGCGAAGCAGTGTGAGGAATGCAGAGTGACTGCCTCCTGTTGCCTGGCATAAACCACAGGGAGAGCACAGAGCACAAAGACCTTCTATGGTCCTTAGCTGCTCCGGTTGTGGAAGAGCAACAAGGAGAAAAAAAGTGTCTCTGGGTGGATAAAGCTCCCTTTATTCCAGTTTTTTACAAAATCTCTGCTGCTACAGTTTCCCTCAGTTTTGGTGAAGCAATGAGCACGTTCTGAGGCTCCTGTCAAAGGCAAGGGCAAACTTCGGGAAGGTAACATCCCGTCAATGTCTGGGGAGATGGAGTCTCCCAGAGACCTCCCTGGCTCAACTTTTTCCTGTACTGTTGCTTCATGGAACCCTGCCTTGTTCTCTCAGAAGCCCTGCTTGTTAGATGGCCCTTATACTGGTGGCTGTTTGATTCTGACCTAAGTTATTAAAAGTCAGGAATGTACATTAAACTTCTCTGTCTGTGTGTAAAAACACGGAAGGCATGTGGTCCTTAGTATTTTCCAGGGGACAATGGGGCTTCATGGGTGTCCAGCTGATAGAACCCAAGAGTACAGGACAGGTTCCCTCAACCTCTGAAGTCAGTAACATCTCAGGCCAGATAATTCTTTGATGTGGGAGGATCATGTGCATCCATGTGCACTGGTGCATTGTGGGACATTAAACACCATCTCTCTCCTCTACCCATCTAATGACAGTAGCAACCCCACCCACCAAGCTGTGTATATTCCCAAATATGTCTTGTGGGTATGATTGACAGGCTTACAAAAATAACTTACATAAATATCAATTTTATGTAACTAATAATTGGAGTTTTTTGCTATAAAGTATGTCCATTATACTATTAGAGACCTACTTTACTAAAAATGTGTTCATTGTTGGGGACCTGGGGATATAGTTTAGTGGTAGAGCCTTGCCTAGAATGTGGAAGACCCTTGGATCCATCCTCATCATCATTACATCTCTATATAAGAAATAATTATTTATAAATTAATTATGTAATTATTTATACATAATATATAATTAATTTTATGTTCTAAAATACATAAAATAAGTTTTAGAATATATATATATATATATATGTATATTCTAAAATAGAAACTTAACATGAAAACTGAAATTTTTCTGTTAACATTGAGTAGGGGATGGAGGAAATTTGCCTCAATTAAGAACTATTAATCTGTCCTGTCCCTAGACACATTGCAGATGTGACTTCTGTGTCACATGTGCAACAGTAGGTGGCAGAGAGGAGAGAGACTAGGTCTACATTCAGTGTTCTGACCTATGAATATCTGAATGAATAGTAGCCTAACATTCCTGGAAAAAAGCAAGCTAGAGACCAACACCATTTTGGCATGATGGGAGCAAGCAAGCCTGTGACAACAACCTGTCCAGCACCAGTCAAGCACCAGATGGGCTCCTAGACAGGAAGCAAACAAGAGACTACAAGAACCCTGCCTGGCCCTGGATCTGGGGGTTGTGAGTGAGCAAGCCCTGAGGGTGTGAGTGTGGGAGAGACAGCCCTGTCTTTTGTCTGCTTTGTGTTGGCAAGGGAGAGATCCCCTCCACTCTCTCATGTCCTCACCACCAGGCAGACAGGAAATCTGTCCCTGATGGAGTCACAAGAACAGGAGAGCTGTCCTTGCCCCTCACATGCTGCAGCACTTGGGAGAGCAGGCTCTGCACCATACCTGGGCAGCACAGTACAGCTGGCCCTGAATGTGGAGGTTGCACACCCAGAACCAGGGCTTTGAGTTGGCTCATCACAACATATACCCCTTGGATGAACTGCTGGAGTGTATGAAGAGGTCAGTTCCACAGATCCAAAACTACAGGATCTCCTTGACACAGGACAACAACAGGATATCTGAGAGGAATCTCAGTGAGGTTTCAGTATTGAAAAAACAGCAGAAGCCAGAGGCCTCATACCAGACCAAAGAGTCATTATAAGGAACACTTGCAAGCAAAAAAGCGTGCACAAAAGTGAATATTGTGAGACAGACTGTGACATACTACAGCTTGCACAATGAAATTTTTTTTTATGTTGGGAGAGGATTCAAGGGTGGAGGGTGGGTCTGATGGGAGGTGGGAAATGAGAGGGAACAGGGTGCATGATGTGAAATTCACAAAACTTTAAAAAAAAAAAAAAGGAACCATTGATCTGTGGTTTAAGAGTTCTGGTTGCTCTTGCAGAGGTCCCAACACCCATATGTGGTTCACAACCACCAGTAACTCCAGTTTCAGGGAATCTGATGTCATCTTCTGGCCTCTAAGTGTGTATATATCCACATATAACACAGGATTTAAAACATAGAAATAAATCTAAGAAACTAAACAAACCAAATCTGCTGACCTAGAGTGACCAGTCATCACAACTTCCCAAGGACTTTTCTGGTTTGGGTCCTAAGACTCCAGGCACTTGGGGAACTCGGTTATTTTGCAGGCCTGTCCAACCTTTTGATATTGTGACAGGCATTGCCAGCCATAGAATTCACACTCCAAACAGCACAACTGAGTTGCAAAAAAAAAAAAAAAATTGTAATGTCTTATGTAAGTTTACAGTTTTGTGTTGGGCTGTACTCATCTTGGGGTACGAGTGGTCCTGAGGCCTCAGGTTGGACACACCCAAGAGGGTCTCTCCTCAATGGTTTATGGTTCCTTCAACCTAATTCCTGACAGGTGTGTGTCCACCGTGGGAGAGGATGGAGGTGCCCCACTGGAAGTATGACAGGAAGGGATCTCTAAGAAATTGTTAGATGGACCTGATTTTGCTGAACTGTTGATTTTCAATCACAACCAAAGCATTACCAATAGCAACAAGTGTTAGTCTCTAGAGCTACCCATCGATTTTGATAGTCTGGGTAGATTCTTTTTCACAGAACAAAACGTTCTCACCCAAGGGGTCTATCTTAAACAGCCCTGCACCCAAAGCTAATGGGGCATCCTCACCAGAAGTAGATGGCACCCACACTTTGGTTTTCCTACAAATTCTCAGGTGGATTTTCTGTGGATAGTCATTGCCTTAATTCAGATTTGTATTGACCTCCCACCCCTGAATCTAGAGCTGTTAGCAATAACACGGGTTCTGTCCCACCCTCACCACCCTGTCACTGTTGGTTGGTCAAGATAGCCAAGGGCGGCAGGGAGATGGAGGGTATGCCAGACAATTCTTCCTTTCTCATTTTTCTATTGCCTCCTAGAGTGTTCGTCTGGCACAAGACCCCACACCCAACTCTGAAGTTTATTTCACAGAACTTGGATTTTAGCCACAGTGTGAAGGACATGTAGCCCTTGCCATCTGACAAGGGGCTGACGGGTAATATGTAGAGATGGAATAAAAAGATCTCCATGAACTTGGAAGTGAGACTGTTTTCCAAGACCATCTTACACACAATAACTGCGAGGGGCTTGACAAATGTTTAACCGAGGATTCTGGGAAATGCTCCATAATTCCCAGTTGGGTGTCTGAGAGAGTCCCCAGTCAGGAAGTGAACACTGTGGAGTGCTAGAGTCACCCCATGCCAGCTCAGCAGCTGTATCCTAACCAGGATGTATCCAAAGAGCCTGATGGTGATTTGAACTTCTCATGCTGCTGTTAAGGGTAGTGGATGGAAAAGCTTGGAGGGTGTGATGGCAAAGGGGAAAGGAGAGGGAAGGGACAGAAAATGACAAAGACTCAAAAGCATTATCTAGATCATGTTTAGTCTTTCTGAAGGGGTTCAGCTATTGCAGGGGCTACCAAATTGATGGGATGGATTAGAGGAAGCAGGTTTCTGTTCCTATTTTGGAAGAGATGTCACTGTGTCTGCTGAAAATTCACCGATTTCAGAGTTAAAGGTCATTAGCCTTTTTCTCTGGCTTCAGATATGCTTGCATTTTTGCCTCCTCAAGCATGGAGAACAAAGGCCACTCATGGTCATTTGCCCCAAGTTCTCAGTGTCTTAAGAGGATCCTCAACCCCTCATCTAATACTCCCAAGGCCAGAGACACTCCAGAATTCAGGATCCATTTCAGAGGGGTAATTGGCTCATGGACCACATCATACATAAGACCTCCGTGGGCTCTGAGAAATCTCTTAAACAATAGCTTTAATATCTAGGAGCAGTAAGAGTATCTAGCCACAGCATGAACTCAGCAGCAGCTCTCCACAGCCTCTCTCCGGCTCTGCTAAATGACACTTGTCAGGTCAGAATACGTTGGATTCAGAATAAGTTGGATGCTCTGATCGCATCCAACTTCTGGTTTTCAAAGTTTATATTAGTTATTTTTCTCATTTCTGGGACAACATATCTGCTAAGAAGCAATGTAAGGAACTTAGGGTTTATTTTGTCACCTCAAGGAGCTGTAACTCATCATGGTGAGGAAGGCAAAGTGGCAGGGATATGAGGTAGCTGTCCATGTGGCATTTGGAGGCAGAGGGTAGAGAGTCATGAGTGCTGGCCCAACTGACTTCCTTCCTTCCTTTCTCCCTCCCTCCCTCCTCCCCCCTCCTCCCTCTCTCCTCCTTCCTTCCTTCCTTCATTCATTCTTTCATCCCAGCTGTAGTGGTTTGAATGAGAAATGTCCTCCACAAGCTCATGTCTTTGAACACTTTCTCTCCCATTGGTGGTACTGTTTGGAAAAGTTATGGAACCTGTAGGAGGTGGAACCTCAGTGGAGGAAGTACTTCACTGGTATGAGTTTTGAGGTTTTGCAGCCTCCCCCACTTTCTGCTTCCTGTGTGCAGATGAAAATGTGACAAGCCAGCTTCCTGTTCCAGCTGCCATGCTTTCTGTGTCTGTTGTCATGCCTTCCCTACATCCTCTGGAACTGTAAGCAAAAATTAATCCTTTCCTCCCCTTAATTGCTTAAGAGGAGAGTTTATTGCAGCCACAGAAAGGAAACCAGAATGTAAGCACATGGACTGGTGCCACCACATTTATGGTGAGGCTTTTGATCTCGGCTAACATGACCCATAAACTCCCTTGTACATATGCCCAGGGTTGGCTCTTCTCCGACTAGATCCTCTCAAGCTGAGAATTGATATTAATCCTCACAGAGTTGTTGAGTCTTGAGATTACAGATAAATGATTGTGACCCTACCGAGACATATCTACCCATCAATATATTAACATGTAGAATGAGAGTGGATCCTAGCCTTCACTCTGGGGGAGCCCTCACCATTTCCCTTTAAAGATGGGTTGAGAGCAGCTTCTAGAGCAGTGGGTCTCAACCTTCCTAATGCTGTGACGCTTTAATACAGTTCTCCATCTTGTGGTGACCCCAATCATAAAATTGTTTTTGTTGCTACTTCATAACTGTAATTTTGCTACTGTTATGAATCACAATGTAAATATCTTAGGTGACCCCTGTGAAAGGGTCATTGAACCCCAAAGGAGTTGTAACCCACAGGTTGAGAACCACTATTCTGGATCCCCAAGAGCCTAAGACTGGCTGTGAGGTCATAGGAATGATAGCCCTTGTGAAGCCTAGAAGCCAGGCATCGGCTGGAGCAACCACCAAGGAGGACACAACACAACCCCAAAGGATCTAAGTCAACTGTTGCATCTTAAGCACAGACCTGAGGTCAGAAGACTCAAGGCTCAACCTGGGAATGGAAGGCTAAGAACAGGCAGGCCTCCATAATGGGATGGCTCAGGATGAGGTCCTGTTACCTGAGAGCCCCCCAAATCGAGGTATTTGCACAGTGGAGGGGGAGTACCTCCAGGCTAAATGACTTATATGGCATCATTCACCTAAGTTCTGAAAAGCGCAGCACAGTTCACACAAGTCCCTCAGCACATGCCTGTAGAGCTCCAGAACAGCATTTCACACAGTCCAGAAGTCAAACAACAACAGCAGCAGCACAGAGGCTGGTCAGGGCAGACGCTGTGCCAGGCATCTGACACAAAAGACTCCACCTGCTCTAACAACCGCATGAAGGAGTTTGTCTGACACAAAAGACTCCACCTGCTCTAACAACCACATGAAGGAGTTTGGTTCTGACACAAAAGACTCCACCTGCTCTAACAACCGCATGAAGGAGTTTGTCTGACACAAAAGACTCCACCTGCTCTAACAACTGCATGAAGGAGTTTGGTACTGGGCTGTGACTTTTGGCCCACCCTTGACTTCAATCTGTCTACCTGTGATGGAGAGTTTTCTCCTTGGGCAGTAACTCTTGTGGTTGGCTTGTTTCTCTCTGCCTTGGAGACTCCAGCTCAGGCCTATGAAGGGCAAGATAAGTAAGCCACCCCTCATATAAACTTCCATGCAAATTTTCCTGCCTTCTTTCCTTTAGAACGGTCTTGGTGGCATGTGTGTGCCCACCTTGGAGGTATAGAGCCTGGGGGGGGGGATGTCCCACTGCCAGTAGCAGTAACCCACAATGCACTCAGAGTCACTGTTACAGTGTTTCTCCTTCCCCATTATTCCTTCCTGCTCCCTGGCTTCTGCTTCCTGAGATCACTTCCCAAATAGTATACGACAATCAAAGCTTTGCCCCAGGGAGATCCAGACCAGACAGAGAGCTCGTCTCCTCCTCCCCAACTCATAGCTAATTGGCCAATGGGGACTACTCGATTGGCCAGATGAATTGCTGAACCTGAAGTTGGGATGGGAGGAAATAATATAAGCCAACGAAAAATTTAAAGTTTCCTGGACTGGGAAGATGGTTCAACGCTAAATGCACCTGTTGCACAATCATGAGAATGGTGTTCAGGTCCCCAGTACCCACATAAAACACTGGCCATGACCATGTCTCAGGGGAGCAAGAGAGGGAAAGAGGAGGGCACAAATGTACATACACGCGCGCGCGCGCGCGCGCACACACACACACACACACACACACACACACACACACACACACACACAAACAGAAAGAAGGAAGGAAGGAGAAAGGAAGGGAGGGAGGGAAGAAGATTTACTTAAAAGAGATCAGAGGAGAGAGGATGTCTCAGCTGACTGTTTCTATCCCCTGCCCCTGAAGGGCATCTAACATCCTGTGTGAATGGTCTATGCAGACCCAGAACAGACATGACTACATCTCCCCAATGCACTGGAGATTCTTGGGGGCACAAGCAGCCCTGTAACTTTCCTCTCATGACACCAAGCCAGGTGAGCAAATGTCTGCTCACAGGGCACATAGTAGGGATTCTTTCAGCCAGGGGATCCAGGGGCAGACTGATTTGGGCAATCTAGAGCTTGTAGCCCTTTCCTGGATGATGGGTCAGCTCATCTGGAAGGTCTCAGGTCTGGCTGGCAAAGACCATATGCTACAATTGACTCAGCTAGGAGGTGGGGTATCTTTAGTCTGGTCAAGCATGACTACAGGAGACTTCCCAGACACCAGAGTGTCCACCATAGAACTTCCCACCAAGACCATTGGCTCCTGCAGCAGGCCAGCAGGTATCAGAGCAAGATGACAGTATGGTGGCCTCCAGTAGCTTGGTCTGACTCATAAACTTGTATGAGCTGTTCTTGGAGACTTCCAAAAATACCTTGGCACGGAATTCTTAGAAGGTCATGTTGATAATCCTTGTGACCTCATTTGTCTGTAGACGCTGATGAGGGCCATGGAGATCTGGTTCTAATATTCTAAATTTTATTTGTTTATTGCCTCAGTTCTTCATTTGTTGCTGTGACAAGTGGCTGACAAAGACTTCAGGAAGGAAGGTTTGTTTAGGCTCACAGTTGAGGTGCTGTCCACCATGGTGGGGAGTCATGGCAGCAGGAGCGTGAGGCAGCGGGTCACAATGCATCCACAGTCAGGAAGCAGAGAGATGAATGCTGGCGCTCAGCCGGCTTTTTCTTTTCTACTCTGTCCAGGACCTCAGATTGTAGGATGATGCCACTCACTTTCGGGGTGGGGCCTCGTACCTCAGTTAACCCAGCCTAGAAAGTCCGTCACAGGCGTGCCCAGAGCTGTGTCTTCAGGAGATTCTCCATCTGGTCAGACTGACTCTCAGCATTAACCACCATTTCCTCATCCATCAGCATGTCACCATGACCTCAGAAGTCAGGCTGCCAGTGCTCAGACTTCTGCCTCCTCTGGGCTGAGGCATGGATCCATCTATAACGTAGTTGCCTGGTTGTAAAGAGGTGGGATATTTTAAAAGACAAGTTATGTCTATATATATATATATGGGTTTTTTGCCTGAATGTACGTCTGTGAGCCACATGCATACCAGAAAAGGGTGTCAGATTCCCCTGGAACTGGAATTACAGTTGGTTGTGAGCCAGCACGTGAGTGCTGGGAACTGAGCCCACGTCCTCTGGAAGAGCAGCCAGCACTCTTAACTGCTGGGCCACCTCTCCAGCCCAGGTTCTGTGTTTTATACACCTTCATTGTTTTGCTGCCTCTTCCTATTGAAGATCCCAAAATGGCAAGATCTGACTTCCAGGAGCCTCCACAACCTGGGCCCAGAGTTGAACCCACCAACTCTGAGCCACACTGGCTTTGGTTCAGGATACAGTCCTTAGAACTACTGGAGCTCCCCCTTCACCTTCCACCCTGCCCCTTTCAGGTGAAACTCATCTCACAGAGATGGTGGCAGTGATGGACAGGGCTCAGTGACCTAAACAGTAGAAGTTTTCCCAGACCCCTTTGACATGTGACTCTCGGAGCTGCTTCTGGATGCCTGTCTCCCACCTCAGCCTCCCACATCCTTTCCCTCAGGCCCTTTTCTGCTTCAGTCAGCCTGTGCTGGATTGTTGTGCTGTGACTTAAGAGCCGCAGCAGACTCAGGTACATTGCCATGGGCTATGGTGCAGGTGAGCAGCAGCCTGCAGCTCTACCTGTGAGCATGCCCTGGAGCCTCAGCAAGCCTAGACTTCTAAATTTGAGGCCAGTGCAAGCTCTGACTCACCAGGCTCTCAAAGCTTCTTGTTTGCTTCTCCCAGACACAGTTCCTCAGCCCAGTCATGGTACTACAGTACACACCCCCTCCTTCAGTTCCTTAGAGCCTCCAAAAAAATGGAAGGTAGGCTAGGGAGATGGCTCCACAGACAAGTTGCCTACCGTGGAAATGTGCATGACTAAGTTCAAATCCCCAGAACGAATGAACTGATGTAAAGTCAGATTCTTGTCTTAAATCCTAATGTTCCCCCCATGAGATGGGAAGGGGACCAGAGACAGAAGAGCCCCAGGAAACTCACAGACCAGCTAGCCTGCCACACACAGTGAATGAACAAGAGACCCTGACTTGAGGTGGAAGTCAAGAATGGTTGCCTGAGGTCTGCACATGCACTGTGGTGTGTAAACACATATATGAACAGACAAGTGTGAGCGCACATGGGCACAAACACAGAGAGAGAGAGAGAAGTAACATAAAGGGCATTAAATATGCCTACAGTCTGTTCTGACCGCTTCTCAGCCATGTCGCTTGTCTCTACCCAGGCTCTATCCACCAACACACAAATGCCAACCTGAACAGATAGACCAACTCAGACCGCTTGTAGCTGGCTAGACACCCTGAGTACTGAGGTCTACATAACCATCCATCAAGAGAGGCTCTGACGTCACATCTTCGTTCAGAAAGCCTCCCCTCCCCATACAGGGAAGAACTCAGAGTTCTCTGGGTATATGCTTATCAACACAAAAAAAATTAATTGTTAATTAATTTATCCGAGTCTTTTTAGAACTGCCCCGGGGCTCTCTGGTGCTGAGGACTATGTTTGGCTGAGTGCTGGATTGCTGAAGGAGTAACAAGATGGTTGGGTTTTGTTGTTTGTTTTGTTTCTGTTGACTTGACACAAGCTGGAATCATCTGGGAAGAGAGAGCCCCAGCTGATGGATGATCACCTTCATCAGGTTGGCCTGTGGGGTGATTGATGTAGGAAGGCCCAGCCCACTGTGGGCAGCACCATCCCTGGGCAGGTGGTCCTAGGTTGAATAAGAAAGCAGGCTGAGCCCGGCAGTGGTGGCACATGCCTTCAGTCCCAGCACTCCAAGAGGTAGGAAGATTTCTGAGTTCGAGGCCAGCTTGGAATCCACAGAGAAACCCTGTCTTGGAAAACAAACAAACAAACAAAAAGCAAGCAAGCTGAACAAGCCATGTAGTACAGGCCAGTGAGCAGCAGTTCTCCACAGCCTCTGCACCAGCTCCTCCTTGGCTGCCCTTGATGGTGGGCTGTGAAAGGTAAGCCAAGTAAGCCTCCCCTCCCCTGAGTAGCTTTGGTCTGAGTGTTCTATTTTAGCGTCTGAAATCAAACTAATACTAGTTGTTACCTACAGCCTCTTCCTTCCCAATTCCCCACAGCCTACCAGCAGTGCGTAAGACTGCCCGTCTTCAAAGCTGCATCTTCCCCAGTGTTTTTTGTTGTTGTTTCCTTTATGATAGCCATTCTGAAGGGATTTTAATGTAGTTTTAAGTTGCGTGTCTCTCATTGCTGAGGATGTTAAACATATTTTCATATGTTTATTGGCTGCTTGTGCTTCATCTTTTGCGAACTGTCTTCATTTCATTATCTCATTTATTGGTTGGGCTGTTTGGTGCTTGGTGTTTAGGTTTTTTGGTTTTTTTTTTTTAGTTTTTTATTTTTAGTTCTTTATACAATCTAGATATTACTCTTCTGTTGGATATAAAGCTTTCAAAGATTTTCTCCCGTTCAGTTGCTTCTTTGGCTACATGCAAGCTTTTTAATTTTTAATTTATTTATCAACTCCTGCTATTATTTTCTGAGCTACTGGGTTCCTTTTCAGAAATCCCTTGCCAATGCTTGTATCTTGAAGTGTTTGTCTTCTACACAAGGAGAGAGATAGGGCTATGCTTCATTCTTCTGTACGTAGATATCGGGTGTTCCCGGTGGCATTTGTTGAAGAGGCTGCCATTTCCTCATGGTTTGTTTTGGCATAGTTTGGTCTAGTTTCCTTTTTGCTACTGAGATAACACACTGACCAAAAACAACTTGTGAGAGAAGAGGGTTTACTTGGTTTACAAGTTACAGTCCATCATCAAAGGAAGCCATGGTGGGAACTCATTAGCAGCGGGGCCATTCTGATGGAGGCAGTGCCTCAACCCAGGCTCCTCTTTCTAGGAGAAACAAGTGGCCACACTCATGGGTTTCTTTCTGGGCCCTCTAGACCTGTCCACCATCTAGATCCCTGTTTGGTGCTCATCCTGCCCTGTCTCGTCACTATGGCTCTGCTGTATAACTTTAGATAATGTTGGCTCAGTAAAGCCTCTGGCAGTACTCTTTTTGATTAGGATTCTTTTGGCATCTGGGGTCTTTTGTAGTTTCATGTGAATTTTAGGATTTTTTTTTAATGTTGAAGGAGGATGTCTTTGGAGTTTTGATAGGGATTGTGGTGAATCTGTGAATCACTTTTGGTGACATGGCCATTCCACCTTTAAGCAGAGTACTCCACGACTGTGGATTGGTTCTACCTGAGTTGAAAAGGTGAGCTGGCAGCCTACACCCAGCTGGATGACCCTGCCAGAAGGTGCTCCCAAAGCCAGCTTGGGACGCTCACTGCCTTTAGTGACTCAGAGTGTCATTAGTCTTCCCCACAGTCCTCAAGAGAGGCCAAGTGTGTATTTGATGGATCTAAGTTTCCCAGAACAGGTGCCAGGGCTCTAAGGATTCTTCTTGTTCTAGAAGATCAGACTATTCATCCAGTTTTCTAAGGGCTCCTGGTCCAGCATTCTCCAGATACAGATCTAGCTCTGCTATTTCTAAGGAGAACAGGTTAAACTAGAAGAGAGGGCAGAGGTGTGGATGGTCTCCTGTCAGCAACTAGGCGTTTGCTCTGAAGCAGTTTTAGATAACTGTCCCTTTCCTCACCAGCCCTCCTCGTCATTGCATCTGAGCTACCACCACCCCAATATACAAATCCCAGTGTCTGTCTCTATTGAGTCCTGTTGGACAGTTCCACTTCTTAGCCCCTCTGCCCACCTTTTCCTGTAGCCAGCATTTGCTACTTTGTGGGTTCCTTTTCTCTCTTCCACCTTTCACCCTTATTCCACCCTTCCAACCCCCCAAATACTAGGCAGAGAGAGGGAAAGAAAGGGGACGATGTTATCGTTAAACTACTTCCTGCTGATTAGGGGTGTTGAATTCCTTGGGGCAAGTTTGATCTTCACCATCAGGATATTCAATTTCTTCTTCTTGTCCCTTTACACACAACCATTTGACAAACCACAGCCAACAGCATCCAACCACCAGCCAGTCAACAACAGCAACATCCTCCCCCCTCGGGGCTCCAGCATTTAACATCCTCTGAAAAGTTCCCACAATTGAAAATGTCACACACTTGCAGAAACTGTCTGCAGCCGGCAAAACCACACCCCTGCTAGAGCACGAGGCAAATCAGTCATTTGCTGTGAAGCAGACTCATCCCCACACCTGGGATTAAAACAAAAATATATTCCCATAACTCTTCTGTGATTTTTAAAGAAACCAACGTTATACAATTCTCATTATATTCTCCCCTGATCTCTCTAGGAAGTGAAGTGAAAATATCAGAGACAACATGGAATTAGGGTGCTTGTGCCTATGACATGACAGGTTCGTAAGCTTCAGTTTATTCCTCTGAAAAATGGGATCTATGGTACTTATTTTACGGAGACAGTAATGAGGTGGCCACTTCAGCACTGTAAACTACATCCTGTGAAAGCTGACTCTGACCCTGGTAATCCATCAGCCTGAGGCTCACAGTACTGCAGTAGCCCTGGAGGGGTTTGCACCAGTAATAGAGGAGAAAGAGACAGGAGTTGGTGGATAGGTAAAAATGTCAGGAATGAAAGCGATTGAGTTGTAAACTGCAGCAATAATTCTTCCAGGCTTGGAGAAGAGGTCCCTGGGCCACACCTGTCATAGAGCATAAAGAAACGATCAGTTAGCATCAAAGTAGCCAATCCTTTCCTTGCTGAGTGTTTCAGTCATAAACAAGATCAATACTGGAATCTGAACTGCCCTTTGTCCAGAGGCTCCGGGGACAGGGAAGACTGAGTGCAAAACATCCTGTTCATACTGACTCCTCAAGGACTGCAGTTGTGTTTGGGACACTGAGGACCAGGCTGCGCCTCTGTGAATCACATCCCCATTAATAGTGTGTCTGCTTGGTAATGCTGTATAACCAAAACCACAGACTCCATTTGGAATGAAACTAGTGTCCATGTGCAGGCTCTGCACTCAGGAGACAGAGGCTGAGGAGCGCCAGTTTGAAGCCAAACTGGGCTACATAGTGAGCCGGAACTTCAGTAAATCCCAAGCAGCCAACTGTTCAGACCACCTTCAAATGAGAAAGGCAGCCTGGAGGATCCAACAGTGTGAGCCATTCTGGGTCTATACTGCTGCCTGACTGTAGGCTCACAAACAAAGTAATTAGGTTGCAAAACTAAATTTGCTGTTATTTGTCTTTTGCCACAGGTTTCTCTCTGCCCTAAATCTTGATTTTCCTATTTCTCCAGCACTCTTCACATGGGCTCATCTGCATGTTCAACCACCTTGTTTTCCTTGCCTTTCTCACAGCCTCTCTGATCTTCCATCTTCATCTTCTTGGGAACAGAGCCAGTGTTCATATCTAGGGAAAATTCTAGGCTCTTTATACCTCTTCCCAAAAGATAGTGGGCTCTATCTAAAGATAGAGCTTTTTGTGTAACCAAAAAAGATCAAAATTCTTACCCTTCTAGAAACTAGTGGCCAGAAGGGACTGCACTCCTTCTGCCCAGGATAAGTGAAGCAGAGGTCTGAATAACTTTCTCTGAATGTTAGAAGACAAATACCCAGTCGGTGAGAATTGATTTTGTTTTCTGTGTGTGTGTGTATGTGTGTGTGTCACTGTGTGTGTGTGGTGTGTATGTGTGTGTGTGTCTTTCTCTCTGTGTGTCTGTCTCTCTCTCTGATTTCACATTTTGACCTTCAGAGAACATCTTGGGTATCTGAGTTGGGACAACAGTTTCCATTAGAAGTGGGATCCTCTCCAAAGTGAAGAGAGAAAACTTTGAACTGAAAGAAAAAAATTACTGCCCTACATATTTGCTCCATAAAAAAGCTCTTATCCCCTGGTGATGCATCCCAGCACTGCAGAAGGAGGAAAGGGAGGAAGAGGAGAGGAAGAGGGAGGGGGAGAAGGAACACCGGAGGAGGGGGAGAAGGAGGAAGAGAGAAAGAGGGAGGGGAAGAAGGAGGCAGGGGATGAAGGGGGAGGAGGGATAGGAAGAGGAAGGGGAGGAAGAGGAGGAGGAAGAGAAGGAGGAGGGAGAGGAAGGGGAAGAAGAAAAGGAAGAGGAGGAAGGGGAGGAGGGTTGTCCTGTTGAACTGGGTGTGGCAGTGCGTGCCTATCAATCCCAGCACTAAGAGACAGGTGGATCACGAGTTCCAGGATAGCCTGGGCTACATAGTGAGACTCTGCGTTAAGAGCAAAGCAATAGCCCACAGCGATGGGATGAACCACGGAGCCTCTGACAATGTCAGAGCTCACAGCTCTCCTCTTTTCAGCACATGGATATGCAACTCTGGAGTTAGGGCAGATGTTTAATGAGAGAAGCTAGGTGTTATTTATGGACGTGGCTCATCTGGAACTCCCCCTTCCCAACGGGTTAGTTGATAAGATTGAGTCTAGTTTCTACCATCAGGCCATGCTAAGAATATTACCTGTGTCACTATGTGGTCTCCTCCCATGGACATCACGTCCACAGAAATGTGTCACTTTCCTCCTGACTCAGCACAACAGCAGCAGGTGATGTCACCAACAACCAGTTGTAGAAAACAAAACCACCCAAAGCTTCAGATAATATGGAATTTTAAGTTAGGAGATTGATGCTCATCTCTGTGCAGCCAGTGTTAGAATGCCCTCGCACACACGGATGATGTCGGCGGGATGGATGAGCTAAGTATCTGTTGTGGGGATGAAGAGACAGTTCAGCGGTTTACAGTGTCGCCTGTTCTTCTGGGAAACCCGGGTTTTATTACCAGGACTCATGCTGTAGCTTACAACCACCCATAACTCTAGTCCCAAGGCTTCTGACTCCCACTCCTGGCTCCATGGGCACCAGGCATGCACATGGTACACATACATACATGCAGGCAACACACTCATAAAGTAAAAATATAGTTTTTAAAAGGGCATTTATTGTGTGCTGGGAAATTACACTGAGTTTCTTTTTGGTGAGATAGATCTCATCATTTTCCCTTTTTTGTTGAGATGGGCAAACTGAAGTCAAAAGAAACTAAATAATTTTACCAAGTTCTTTGTTGGGAGCCTGTCACATTTCAAACTCAGATCTGCCTTCATGGACAAATCACAGAGTCTGGAGTGAATCCCAGAGCATCATGGAAGCCTGAGAATACCCCCAGAATATCCCTGAGAACAGTAAGAGGAATAAGGGAGGAAAAGGAAATGAGGAAAGGAGAAATGAGCCAGGAGGAGAGGTGAGGGGATAGGGGAGGAAACAGGAGGTTCCTGGGCATGGTGTGGACAGTGGCCAGGGCCTGGGCATGGTGTGGACAGTGACCAAAGCAATGTTTACAAACACTCTGCTTTCCAGCCCACAACACCAAGGGAGAAGACAAAGTGGAGAAGCATGCAGGGCATGGAGCTGCTGGGCTCAGCCACCATGCCTCAGAGACCACCTCGTGAGTGAGGGCAGCACAATGACCAGGGGGAACACACGGGAAGATTCCAGGAAGGGGATAACTTATTATCACTTCAATACCATATTCTCCAGTCCTATCTTCAGTATTTTCAATTCATCACCTCCTGACTTCGGAGGAGAAGATGAGTCATGAGTGAAGGAAATGTGGGGCTTCCTTCTTTTAACTCATTATTGAGCGTCACCATGCTGCCAGCCAGGGTTCCCCAGAAGAAAAGAGTCAATACAACAAACACTGTACTGCTGGAGTTGTTAGACTGAATTACATAAGACAGTCTGGATAGTCCAGCAGTGGTTGGCTGTACAAATGAGAGTCAGTAGCTGCCCGGTCCACGGGGCTGCATGTCTCAGCCATCCTGATCTGGTGCTGAAGGATGGAGGACTCCCAGAGAGCTACCAGTCTTCAGTCTATGTGGGCAAATCAGAGAAGCTGGGGCCTGAGGTCATGGAAGGATGGATGCTGCTGAAGCAGCAGAGGGGGATGCACTTACCAGCAGAGAGTGAAAGCGAGCAGGCAAAGCAGGCCCGCTTGTCCCTCTGCCTCTGCCTCCTGATCTCTTAGCTGCCAGAACACATTGCCCACACAGGGGCAAGGTCTTTCCTCCTCAGCCAGTTCTTCCTGGAAATAGTCTCACAGAGACACATGTCTGTTAGTCCAGTTCAGATTCGATCAAGCTGACAACCCAAATCAACCAGCACACCTCTGTATAGGAAATTGCACACGTCACAGACCCCGGGTGAGTCTTTCGAAAGTTGAACACACATTCTTACTGGCACTCACAGTGTCGCTGGATCTCCCTTCATGCTCACTCATGCCCTTGTCTCCATCCAAGGATAACTATGGTATTAGCTTCTCCAGTCATGATTGCCTGGCCTGGCTTTTGGGTTGATTTTTTTTTTCTTATGAATCCAACCATGCACCATGCATTCTTTGGGTCTGGGTCCTTTTGCTGGCATCACATGAAGTTCACTGACATAGTGGCAGGTGCTTGATGATGGTCCGACACCTCTGCTGATTGTATCCCATGGTCTAAACGCCCCACCGTTCCCCATCCTATCAGTGCTGGGCTCTTGGAAACTCCGTTCAGTTCTTGCTGCTATGAATAGGGATGCTATGAAAAATCTAGAAATATATTTTGGTGAACATATGTTGATATTTCTGTTGGAATGATATAGAGACACAGACACGGGCAGAAATAGAGGCACATGCTTATCACTAGTAGACACCAACAGCTCTCAGCACAACTGTGCCAAGCCGCACTCCATCAGCTGCACTTGAGACTATAGATGAAGAGCAGGCATGGTGGCTCATGCCACAACCCCAGAACCCAGGAGGAGGAGGCAGAAGGATCCTGATTTCAGGGCCAGCCTGGGATATCTAGCGTGTTCTAGGCCAGCCAGATGTTCAGTGTGAGGCTCTGTCTTAGTGAAACAAACAAATAAATACCAACTGCTTTAGTCTTCAGCACACCGTCATATGTATTTATGTATGTATGTATGTATGTATTTATTTATTTATTTATTTATTTATTTTTATGGGTGTGGAGGTCGGAGAACAGTTTCTAGGAATCAATTCTCTCTCCTTCTACCATATGGGAACCAGGGACTGAACTCAGGTTCCTGGGCTTGGGAGCAAGTTCCTTACTGGCTGAGCCATGTTGAAGGCCCAACACGGTATTCATTCTCCAGGGTTTTGTTTGTTTGCATGCCCCCATTTAAGACCTGCAAGCTCTACTCCTCCATCCCCAGATCACTCACAAGGGTTTTACCTTCTAGGTAAAACCTGTGGTTTTCCTGGTCATGTTATCTTTAGGGGTACTGCAGTGTTAGCATGAGCAATAGGGTCCACTGTGGTCCATGAGCCAGTTCTTTTCTTATCTAGCTTCATGAAGCCGGCTTGAAGTCCCTTCAGCCATGCTCTAATCTCACCTCCACTGAGGGGTAGAGGCTGTTTATCACCGGAATGAGCATTAAATCAGCCCCACCTGTTTTGCCCTGAAGCATCAAAAGTTTTAGTTCCTCCATAATGACCAGAGGTAAAGTTCTTGCTTGACCTGCTGCAGGGATGCCACCCACCCAATGGCCATAGGATCCCTAGCCATGCCCTTGTCTTCATATCACCCTAAATCTAGGCCAGTTGGGGTGGGGGAGGGGCTGCTCCAATCCTTACACCCACAGACACACGTGCCCACAGGGTCTGACTCCACCATCACAGCCCCACTCCCTGTTACCACACTTCACACACATGGAGAAGTCACCAAAGGCGTTAGAATTCATGGACATAAGCACACGGGGGCCTGCTTGAGGACAGTCATCACAAGGGCATTGCTTGTCCTTTCTGCTTCACCTCCAGTTCTGCCTGAGCAATGAGGGCACACAGGAGTCCATCCTTCCTGGCTGGGGCTGATTGTATGTTGATATAACAGGAGAGTCTGGAGCTGGGGATGGACAGATGATGCTAGCTCACATACTCTCCTCATCCAGAACCTCCTGCTCAGCTGCCTTCCAGAGTCTCTGCTGTGATCAGGAAAAGTCTGTGTCTCAGGGGAGCTCATGGCAGGTACTCAGAACACAATAATCCCTCTCTCCTCCTTGAAAACTCAGCCGGAACCTCTCCCATTGCTTCCTCCAGGGAAAAGCTCTCCTGGGCCCATCCATGTGGGCTATGGGGCATGAGTCCTCATTAACCAATGTGAAGAGCTCAGAAATGGAAAAGACTGGAATAAAGGTCCATGGGGTGGGGCTGCCTCTTCTGTTCCCTCTTCCACAGCACCATAGCCACGACAAAGATGATCATAGTGGTGACCCAGCAAACTGTCCTTGCCAAGATGCTTGAGACAGCACAGCCTTTGGTAGCCATTTAGCATTTTAAATCAAAGCAAAGATTGCTCAAAAAAAAAAAAAATCACATAGCAAAAGAAGCCAAAGGAATGTTGGTGGCTGTCCCTAGAAGCCACACATGTCTATTTTCAGCTCCCAGTAAAGCCAGTAGCTGTAATTAACATAATAACATGTTCCCTTCCATAAAGACAGGTGACACAGTTGACCCCCAGTCTCCATCTGGGCACAGGACACGTGCTGTGAGTTGTTTTCTCAGCTGTGAACTTAGACTCTCCACAACGACCCTCTCATCTTGTGTGGGTTGGGGCCAGGCATTTGCAAGAAGATCAGAAAAAAATTAGAGAGGGGTCAGCTAGACCTCCAGGGAAGAGCTGACAGATAGGAAGTATGAAGACATCATGGGGCAAAGTAGGATAGAAATTTACTCAAGTCACTGTGTGTGTACACACGTGTGCACATGCATGTGTGTGTGTTCCATGTATGTTTGTGGTAAACCCACCCATGTATGCTTATAGAGACCAGAACTTAAAGCTTAGTGGTTTCCGTCACTCTCCACCCTTTGTTTTTCAATCTTATTTTATTTTTGAGACACAGTCTCCCATTGAACCAGGAGCTCACTGCCTGGCTGAGCTAGCTGGCCAGCAAGTCCTAGAATCTGTTTTGTCTCCCCTAGCAGTGGGCTGCACACCATCTTTTGTGAGGAATCAAATCCTGACGCTTGCACAGCCAGCACTCTGCCTGACAACCTCTCCCTGGCCATCCTGCCACCAAGAGGACAAAATCTCACCTTGGTCTTTCTCCCCACTGGACCACTTCCTCATTTGGGGGATGTCAAATGCATGCTCTTAGGTCGTCCTCCTTGAACATAACAAGGCCTGAGCACCCACAGGTAAGAAGTCACAGAATAATACTAGACCACGAGGAAAAAAATGGTCATCCAAAGAGGAAATTTCATCAGTTGTCTTGGGTGCTGATGCTCTCTAAGTGCTGATGCTTGCTGCCAGCCTAGTTCTGGAACCTTCCCTTCCTGCCCTCCCTCCTGTTGGCTCCGGTCTGCTCCTCTCCATGTCTAAACTAGGTTGGCCTCACCAGATCACTCAGGCTTTCCAACAGTGCTTTGAAATGTTATGGCCATCCAGGCCCCTGTCTACCCTTGAGTTGAATCTTAAACCCCAAAACCATCTTGCTAATCCTGGGGAAAGACGAGAGAACTTTCTTCAATCTTCCATTTCTTCATTTATAATGATGAATGGGGCCCCTTTTAGCTCGGCAGTCCTAGCCCTAAGTTTATATACCTGACATGAGCTTGAGTGCTTTGTGTGTGTGTGTGTGTGTGTGTGTGTGTGTGTGTGTGTGTGTGTGTGTGT
>CAJQZJ010003646.1:2892299-2932298 GCA_907164525.1 Lophiomys imhausi | reverse complement strand
GACATCTGCAGCCCGTCTCCTGGATGACCATGGCCACTCAGAGTGTGAGAAAAGCCGAGGTAGGACAGGCCAGGTCACCCAACTTCAAGGCTTTCTTTCTTTAAGGATTTTCTACTTGATTTTGGCTGTTAATTCACACAATGTGTCCTTCAAGTAAAAAAAAAAAATCACTGTGGGTTCCCCACCACCACCATGATTTTCTTATTTTCCTGTTGCTTATGAGTGACAGCTGCTCTGTTTCCTTAAGTTCCCTGGGTGGTCCCTACGAAACCAAAAGCAGAATGGCCACCCACCCCACCAGTATGAAAGATGCCGCCTAACTGAAGGGGTTTGTACAGTAGAGACACACAGCAACTGAAAGAAAGCTGTCCTGTTGAGCTAGCCTCTGCCCCCTGGAATAGCATTTAAAGGCATGTAGTTTATTTGGAAGGCAATCTCAAAAAGTTCTAGACTAGTCAGATAATGAGACAGAGAAAGACAATGTTGAGGTGCTAACAATCCATTTGCCTCAGTAGACAACTGGAGCTCAGTCCCATCAGGCCTTTCTGGGATACTACACAGAGCATGTCTGAGAGTGGGAGCACCCACAGGACGGGAACACTGAGACCTCTGTCCACTGGCTCCAAGACACACCAAACACTGAAACACACATGGGGTAGAAGTTCTTAGACCAGTGGCTCTCAATCTTCCTAATGCTGAGACCCTTTAATACAGTTCCTCATGTTGTGACTTCCAATCATAAAATTATTTTCGTAGTTACCTCATAACTGTAATTTTCTAATGTTATGAATCATGTTGTAAATATTTGATATACAGGATATTTTATGTGACCCCTAAAGGGGTTGTGATGCACAGGTTGGGAACCGCTGCCTTAGACAGACACATGTGCATCAGACAGAAAGCTGTCACCAGGCATAGGAATGGTAAGTATCAAAGGGACATGGGTGGGGTACCAGAAGCACAGCTCTAGTCCCCATGCTGGTCTCATGCTGGGTTCCAGGAACAGAGGACAAAGATCTTTCCCACTTCCCATCTATGGTTTAGATATGGCAGATACAAAGTGGGGACCCTCGGTAGCCTCACCCATGGCTGCACACCTCCTCAGCCATCTCAGACCAGGGAGTAAGGACCAGAGGTCTCTATCTAGTTTGCAGGAGTCTCAGGAGAGGCAGAGAGTCACATCAATTTGAAATAGATCAATGAGGAGGGGAAGCTGAGCAGGAAGGAGTAAGGAGTTCTCAATGCACTGCATCCATGAGCAGTGGGCATCTGTGAGGGGCAGCCATGGAGAAGCAGGATAGAGATGGCCCAGAGCAGCACTGGGAGGCTCCGCGCACCCTTGCAGGGAGTTACCCATTAGAAACAAAGGTGACTCATCTTGGAAACACAAGGAAGGTTGAGGTGTGCGAAGAAGGAGTCTTTTGCAGCCTGGGAAAGGATGCTCAGACCTGTTCCTCTTTTTACTGTAATGGACAGATTGCCTCTTGCCCCTCTACCACTGAGCTTCCTTCCATCCCTGTGATTTCCTCTGCTGGTCCCATGGGCTTCTTCTTTCTCCATCTGCTCTCTCTCTCTCTCTCTCTCTCTCTCTCTCTCTCTCTCTCTCTCCTCTCTCTCTCTCTCTCTCCCTCCCTGTTCTTCTTGCCATCCCTCTCTGTGTCTCTCTGGCTCACTGTGTGTCTAAGAGACCTGTTCTAATTTCCCATGTTCTAATTCTCCATCGTCCTTCCTCCAGTCTCCCTGCTTTCCCCTGGGCTCTCCAAGGTTCCTTCCAACCTCTTCTAGAGACTACGATGCACCTCCGGGGAGGGTCTGGTGTCCCAGCAATTGAAGCTGCATAAATAACGAGTAGTGGGTGAGTGGAGCATATGCTGCTGGCGTTGGTGGCAGATGGAGGCCTGACGGCTCGTCCACGGCCAAGAGCTACTCAAAGTGTCAGTCACCAACAGCCTTCCATTCAAGGGACCCTTTCTGCCATGATCAACATTTCAAAAGCAAATGCGCAAGGCGTACAGTAGGTTGCTATAATTCACCCAAGGGCTGCGCCTGCCTCTGAGAGACCAGCCACATTCTTCTCTCCGAGTGAGCTATTTTTACCAGTGCTCCCCCTTCATTCCAGCTCCCGTTTCAGCCCCAGAGCTGAATTAGACTCTTTCTTCATCTTGTAGGCTCCCCCTCTCTGTTATTATATAAAACCATTTCAGCCCTTAAGGAGTTGGCATCTGACATCCGCAGCTCCTGGATCCCTAGAACAGAGACAGGAAGGGATAAATAGAAGGGAGGGAAAGAAATGTTCTGTTCCAGCTCCAGCAGCACGCATCATCAGAGAGTTAAACAGCAGCAGAGCATTTGGTGTTAATCTTTAATATTCCCAGGAACTTGTCACCTCTTCCTTCAGGCCCACAGCTGCCTCCTCCAAGAGAGCTCAAGCTTCTCACAAGACATCACACCTTCCATTGTGTTCTGGAAAAAAGTACCCACCAGAGGGGAGTTGTGAGTGATCATAACTGCCAAGGGGGAGAGAGAAGCCGGGCTGGATATTTACACCAAAAGACTGAGAGAGCTGAGCGTGGCTCCCTCCCACTCTCCCCATGGCTCACAGGTTTGCAGCAGGCCAGCCTGTGCTCAGCTTCTGATGCTGTGTCTCCCTTTCCCAGGCTCTAGAAGTCAGAGGGATGTGTTTAACAAATGTCAAGGGATGAAAATGCACCAAGAAGTGGAAAGGAGAGGGGCTGCCTGCCTGATGGTGGCTACTGTTGGCAGTTCATCACACTAAGATCTGTAAGCCAGCAGGGTAAGCCGGGGTTACACCTGCTGCACCGGGGCTCACCTTGTGCAAATGGCAAGATCTACTCTCTCTCTCTCTCTCTCTCTCTCTCTCTCTCTCCATACACAATGTGACTTGATAGAAATACCTCAGGGGCAGGTCCTAGATCAGGATTCTAGGAGGATGAGTTTATCTGGAAGGAGACCCGGCAAATACCTTTGAGGATGTGAGACAGGGAGCCAGGGGCCAAGCTGGAGCGTGGTAAGGAGTTCAGACCTGGGAGAACTGCAAGTCGGTGTGGAGCATGACTCAGAGAAACTGCGTAGGGAATACCTGTTTTAGGAAGGGCTGGTGAACATCTGTGCTCTCACCCACTGGTCCTACTCTCAGTCAAGGTTGCTGGGAGAACGTGGGAGTCCTCTGGCTCTTTGAGCTCCAGCACCTGCAGAGAGCACCTCCAGGACAGATGTGTGGGCTTCAACCACCGGATAGATATAATTGGGGAGCTGGCCACTGGAAGACTGTCACAGTGGTACTAACAGGAGGAATGCCACTGTGGTACTGGACAGACATTGTCAGAAAGCTGGCCACTGAACGGATGTCACAGTGGTGGCTTGCCACTGGGTGGACAGCCCAGTTACCAGATGCCAGAAGACGTCACCATGGTGCTGGCTGTTGGATGCACATTTTTGATAAGCTAGAGGGAATATGAACATGACACCCATAATGTCGATGACCTGTATCATCTCTCGGGAATTATGAGTCCAGATAAAGAACAAGAGTCTCCCTGAACCTCCACAAATGTCCATCTGATTTCTCAGTGACATGGGCCCTATCAGCTCAGTTCCTCCATAGATCTTGCATGACATGCCCACAGAGTGACTGGAGGTGGCAGCTGTGACACAGGAGGAATGAGGGTGACTCTAGCTAGGAACTGCCCAACTTCAGATGAGTGACCAGCTTTCATTCCTACTGAACTGTGACCTGAGCTTGTCAGGCCATCCTGCTTTGGGAAGAAGCCAGAATCCAGGAGAGAAGGTAAGAAGGTAATCTGAACCATTTCACCCTCTCATGCACACACACACACACACACACACACACACACACACACACACACACACACACAGAGACAGACAGACATACATACACACACACACACACACACACACACACACACAGAGTTCAGATAAAACAAAATACGGTTATTAAAACCCATCTGCAAATTTCACCTGCTTCCAGCTCTGAGCCTGAGGCCTGTCAAGTCTTTACTGCAAAGTGAGATTAAGAAGAGGCTGAGGGACCAGCTGGCTTCAATCAGTGAGAGCCTGAAATGGAGATACCTTCATCATGATGTGGTTCTGTCTCTTCAGTGCAGGCTTTGGGGACCTTGTGTGCACTTGTCCATCACCTTGAGCCTCTAGCGGTCGTTTACAATGCCCTTCATGACCAGGCTAGACTCTCCACTGACTGCTCAGGTTTACTGCCCGCTTCTGACCTAGCCAACACCAAGGACCTCTTCATGCAATCCAGACAGGGAGTCACCCTGAGCCAGTATTTTCAACTCCATTGTTCACTCCCTATCTGCTTCTTTTCACTGTTTCTTCCCTCCACACATCCCATCTATGCCACCTATGGACCAGTGTCTACCAACTGTGATCCTTCTGTTCAAAGACTCTAGAGTCAAGCAAATGCTATCCTCTCCCTGTAAAGCTGACGGAGTTTATGAGGAAGGGGGGTGGTGTCAAGGAGATCAAGGGATCCAGCGACTTGCCCAAGGCCACGCAATGAATTCATAAGGAAGCAAGTCATGCCTGTTCACTGTCACTCCATGAAGGAGGAGAAAAAGAGTTAAGCAAGAGAGGGTGGCTGGAGAGACTGCCCAGTGGCCTCGAGCACTGTTCCTACCATCCACATGGCAGCTCACAACCACCTGTAGCTTCAGTGCCAGGAAATCTGATCCCCTCTCTTGGCCTCTATGGGCACTGTACATGTGTAACACATAAACACGCACACAGACACTCTTACACATGATACTGTCTGATTTAAGAAGAGCAGCAAGTACACTGCCCTCTATAAGTGGGGTGGAGGGTAGGGCACTGTCTGACGGAGAGGGATCAAGGGCAGAAACTTAAGCGGGTTCTGGACGCTGCCGGGGGCTGGATTTTAGGCAGTGTAGTTCAGAGTATCTGTCTCCACTTCAGTGGGGGTTGGGAATGAGACTATTTATTATAGAGTGCTAACATCTCACAGAGAAAGCTAATAAAATCGGAACAGAGAAGTGTTATTTTCACAAACCCATTTTTAGAAGGCAGACAGCTAATTAGACTAGCTGATGGCTGAGCTGCTGGAGATGCCACATAAACAGCTAGCTGAGAGAGGTCACACGAAGAACATGACCACTCAGCTCCAGGACTCTCCACAGGGACACATAGTGGACAAGAATCAGTCCATCTTGAATATTGTTCCCAAGTTTCCATCTCCCACCACCCATGCAGAGATGGATGTAGAATATTCTCTGTATAGACAGGCAGCTGTGTATGCACACTCATGCGGGTTAAAATCCATTGTCTGACCATCACCGTGGAGACAAAACTCCATGCACATCTGTGAGGGAGCTTCTCGATTGGTTAACTGGGGTAGAAAGACCCACCCTACTGTGGGCAGCACATCCCCATTGTATTTTGGGGGGGGGGGGCGGCATGTCAGACTGAATAAAAACCAGAAAGCTAACTGAGCACCAGGATTCCTCTGGCTCTGCCTCCTGACTGAAGACACAATGTGACCTCCCATTCCTGTCGCTATGCCTTCCCTGCCCCACAGACTGTACCCTCAAGCTGTGAGCCAAAACAAACTATTCTTTACATTGCTTTTGTTCGATATTTGATCATAGCTAAAAGAAAGTAACTAACACGACACTTTTACTCCGTATTGTGATCTCTGGTGAAATCCTAAAGCCACAGTCTTACATCTGGTTTCTGTATATCTGTAACCGTGAAGCAAACCGCTGTGGTTTAAATGTTTGCATCCTGGGCCAAGAGCAACCGCTCGGCAGAGAAGAGAACCTGTCGCTCCTACCGAGGACCTGAGTTCTGTTCCCAGCACCCACGGCATCCGGTCCCACAGCATCCAGGGGATCTAATGTTCCATTTTGGCCTCTTTGGGCACTACATTCACATGCACATACCTCCTCACAGACAGACATATACACATAATTTTAAGTTTTTAAAATAAACCTTTAAGTGTTTGCACCCCTCTGAAATCCATGCATTAAAATCCTGGCCCCCAATTGATGTCTTTGGAGATATTAGGAGGTGGACACTCTAAGAGGTGATTAGATCATAGATGGAAGCCTTCCGGAAGATATTATTGTCCTTCTAGAATAGGCTGGAGGAAACTTGTGTTTCACTTCCATCACATGAAAACAGAAGGGAGACACTGTCCGTGACCCAGAAAAAAACCCCATCTGACCCAGCTTCTGCCAGCACCTTGATCCTTAAGTTGGCCTACAGAGATGAAAAATCAATTTCTTTTTTCATGTTGATGTTGCTTTTTTTTTTAAATCTCACGTTAGACTACAATGCCAACTGCCTCAAAATTTAGTGACTTAAAGCTGCTTACAGTGGCCTCAGGACTTTGTGAATTAGCTAGGCATCTCAAGTGGCACCTCTCAGGTATAGCCAGATGGTGGCTTCTGTTATACTCAGATGGTGCCACAGTCTAGATGAGCTAGACTGGCCAGACATCAGCCTCATTCTGTTTGGATTTCCCTCTAATGTCTCACGAAGCCACACACTTTACAAATAGTCCTCAGGAGAGATGCTGCTGATGCTGTCTTCCATGTCAAGCAGGCAAGTGGTGGACATGGTCCTGCCCCTTCTCCACCAGGGATGTTGGTCAACACTTCCAGCTTCTTTTCTGTTGCTCTGATTAAAACAAAAACAAAACAAAACAAGGGCTAGGGAGATGGCTTAATGGTTAAGGGCACTTCATCTACTGGAGCTGGAGTTACAGATGGTTGTAAACTGCCTGACATGGGTACTGGGAATTGAACTCAGGTCCTCTGGAAGAACAGCAACCACTCTTAATCACTGAGACATTTCTCCAGTCCCACTTGATAATTTTAAACCTAAAACATGTGTTCCCATGATTCTCTGCGTTCTCCATGTTTGTAAGCAGAGCACCTGCCACCCAGTGTGAGGACCTGAGGCCGGAAACTCAAACCTACCTAAAGCCAGACTAGTATCACACATCTGTAATCACAGCATTCCTGTGGCGAGCTGGGAGCTAAACTGGAATCTCTGGAAGCTCGCAGGCATGGGGTATGCAGCACAAAAAAAAAAAGAGAGAAAGAGAGAGAGACACCTTGCTTCAGTCGAGGTAGAAGGTGAAAACCAATGCCCAAGATTGCCCTCCAACCTCCACGCATGCACAAGCATATGCTCGTACTGAAAAAGAAGGAAGCAGACCCATGGAGAGGCAATGATGATTAAAAGTGATATTAAAAACACACTAAAACGCCGGGTGGTGGTGGCGCACACCTTTAATCCCAACACTTGGGAGGCAGGTGGATCTTTGCAAGTTCGAGGCCAGCCTGGTCTACAAAGTGAGTCCACGACAGCCAGGGCTACACAGAGAAACCCTGTCTCGAAAAAACAAACAAAACACACACACACACACACTAAAACAAACAGGGCACAGGCACTGGCCAATTAGGATAGACTCTGAACTTTTTCAGGGGCCTGCTGGACTAGGGATTAATCCTTCCCGTCCTGGATTATAGGATCGTGCAGGCACCCAAGGCAGAGGCTGAGGCTAGCAGCGGTAAGGGCGAGTCAGGTTTTCTGGTTTGCCCATCTGGTGCACATCACTACCAGCACTGGCATAATGCACTGCTGACGTGCACAGCAGAGGGTTCCTAGGAGAGAGATGCGCTGCACCGCAGAGGGGTCCTAGGAGACAGATGAGCTGCGCAGCAGAGGGGTCCTAGGAGAGAGATGCGCTGCGCAGCAGAGGGGTCCTAGGAGAGAGATGAGCTGCGCAGCAGAGGGGTCCCAGGAGAGAGATGCGCTGCGCAGCAGAGGGGTCCCAGGAGAGAGATGCGCTGCGCAGCAGAGGGGTCCTAGAAGAGAGATGCGCTGCGCAGTTATCCGGGTACCTCATCCACCTATGCTTTCAGCCTCAGGTGCACTGAAGACTCCCACAAACTCGGATGCACTCCAGCTAGACTTGTCCTACCTCAAGCCTTGTGACTAGCTTACAGTCTACTCAATCCAGCTCACAGGGCCTGGCTGCTAGCACAGCAACTTCCAAGGAGTGGGGCAAAGGAGGGACGGCAGTACTGAGGACACAGGGAGGGCCCCTCTCTCACAGGGCAATGCTGAGAGCCCTCTGCCTCCTCCAGAGTCTCGGGAGAGTCAAGTCCTGTGGCCACCACACTGACCTCCTTCTCTGCTGTGTCCCAAATCCTTGTCTTCCATTCTCACCTGAAGAAAGCACTCCCTGATCTTTCCTGCATCCACTTTGGATATATATTGTTCTCTTTGCTCAATTCATGTTTGGGCAGCCATGTTGAATGGAGCTTATTGACATTGATTCTGACTTTACTAGGAGACATAATCTCACAGCAAACTCCTTGAGCCTCTGGCCCTTACACTCTTTCTGCCCCTTCTTCCAAAATGTTCCCTGAGCCTTAAATGCAGGAGTTATGTTGCGATGTGTTCTTTGGGACTGGGCTCCACAACTCTGGTTTTCAGTTAGTTGTGGTTTTCTGTGATGGTCTCCATCTGTTACAAAGAGAAGTTTCCAGCCGGGCGGTGGTGGCGCACGCCTTTAATCCCAGCACTTGGGAGGCAGAGGCAGGCAGATCTTTGCGAGTTAGAGGCCAGCCTGGTCTACAAAGCGAGTCCAGGACAGCCAGAGCTGTTAAACAGAGAAACCCTGTCTCGAAAAAAAACCAAAAAAAAAACAAAGAGAAGTTTCCTTGATGAGGAATGAGGACCATATCGGCAGGTATAAGGACAATTATTTAGAATATGGTTAGGGATTGTCCTGTGACCCTATTATCCATATCATTTATCTTTTCAGACATTCTCTTGTCTCTAATTTCTGACCATATTGCTTGTGCATCCCTCCTGGGACTGACTTTTCCCACCAATCTGAAGCTCTGCGCATTTTCCTTCTTCAGCTCCAACTCTCATTGTTACTTGTCTCAATGCCTGCTGGCCCTTGCCTGCTTGCTGTCACCCCTGCCCTCACCCCAGCTTAGTGCATGGAACACCTTCTGTTAGGACAGGAATGGAAGCTGACGAATGTCTGGAAAGTGAACTCCAAAATGCAAAGTTCTACTTTCCTCCCCTTGAGCATGTTGAAAGGCACCAGCCACTGTACATGATAAGCAGCCATGGGTTTCCAACTTACTGAATCACTGGAATACTCAACAAAATGGCTGAGTTTTCTAAAATCTGCCCCAGAGTCATAAAAAATGATGGGTCACCAGAAGAGTAACTAAGTCTCCTGTAGACCGGGAGCCCCTGGGGACAGAATCTCAACCGTCAGTGCTGTAACCAGGGAACCATCACTCCCACATCACGGGAAGCAGGCCCCGCCACACCTTGTCTCTTGGCATCCCCGAAGACAATGAAGGGGCACAAATGACTCCACAAGACACAGAAAGAGCCGGCATGAGGCAGCTGCCCCCTTCAGCCTCTCCACACCCAGCAGAGGACGCTTCAAAGGTAGAGTCTAAGGTCTGGTCAGAACCTAAGCCTCTAGCGATTCTGGGAAATGCGACTCTTGGTTTTCCCAGACTCTATAAGAAGGGAAGTCATTAGAAGGGTGCCAATGGCTACTGAAGGTCACACACCTGCCACACACACTGTGACTGATGTTCCCTTCAATTCGATCAAGTTTGAATTACCTGGGGCACCTGATTTTTAGACTTCTTGGTGATCACCACTCACCTTAACTCCACTCTGTCACACAACGAAAGTCAATAATCTGCATGAGGTCTCCAGATTCCAAGCCAGCAGGTCTCAAATGCATATGGTAGAATTACTGCAGAGTCTCTATTTGTGGAAACTGTTTTTATTATAATGTTATTTAAAATACAGAATCCATAAAAAGAGCTATAAAATTCCCATGGCTACAAAAAAAATCTGTTTTAAAAACTATAAAAATTAATTTGCAAATTAAACCCAAGCAAAACTCTAAAAGGAATGGATTTCAAACCAATATGTCATTTGCATGATTAATGACACTGTTTTGCTCAAACTAAATTACCAGTGTCAGACCTAACAGCAGGAAAACTCACTCCCTCGTTTTACA
The DNA here is from genome assembly GCA_907164525.1 of Lophiomys imhausi. NCBI lineage: Eukaryota > Metazoa > Chordata > Mammalia > Rodentia > Muridae > Lophiomys > Lophiomys imhausi. Next base: position 2,922,208 of record CAJQZJ010003646.1, on the reverse strand, counting down.
TCCCCATGTTAATGGTCTGATTCTTCTGATTTTGAGCGAGATGGCCCTTCTTCTCCTTCGCTGTCAGCATCACGTCATTATATTTCCCTTTTGAACAATGAAATCTTTTTTTAAGTACTGATTTTAATAGGCCAATCAATTTAATGATGTTCTCTGAAATAAAGTGCTGAAAACTTTAATGCGCCATTTAAAGAAAACTTCACCAGTGCATAATCACTAATACTCTTATTGTTAGTGAACTGTGGAAGGCTGGTTTGCACAAAGAAGGCAGTTCAAGGGTGATTCCAGATACCACCTTGTGATGCTCCAGAGCCTGCATGCGGCACTGCCCTGTGGGAGTGATGGCTCGTCCCTCCATACGACCTACTGGGAAACCTTGGTTCCTGGGAGGTTGTTTGAGATTCAGTTGGCATCTACATGCTGATTAATACAAATGTAAACAGGACTGAACCATTCCTATGAGGGGAATACATGCCTGCAAACCAAGAACAGGGTGGGGGACTCAAGGGGGGGGAAACATTTGCAAAGATATGAACAGATAATTCAAACACTGAATAGCTAATGAGCAGGGGAATTGATATCCATAATGATATAATTAATTCAGTGGCCAATTAAAATAATTGAGGCTCTGCTTTCAATGTATAAAATTAGCAAAATTAAGAAGCCACGTGGTGCTGATAGCTTGGTTATGATGGGCAAGCATTTGGGTAGAAGGAACCTTCATGCAGCAGTGGTGAGGAATAAGACCTGGGGCAGCCACCACAGTGCGGAGCAACCTAAAGTTACTAGGTAATAGTAGGTGTTGCCTGGGGGCTGGGGCAGAAATTCCACTCCTGGTACTCATATAAGAGCAGCTATGGTGGTACACACCTATAATCCCAGAGCTCTGAAGGCTGAGGTAGGAGGATATTAATTCCAGGTCAGTCTAAGCTGCATAGTAGATGTGTCCCAAAAGAAAGAAAGGAAGGAAGGAGGGAGGGAGGGAAGGAGGGAGGGATGAGGGAGGGAAGGAGGGAAGGGGGTAAGAAAGGAAGGAAGGAAGGAAGGAAAGAAGAAGGTTCATGCTTGGGTCCATGAAGGATTTTGTGGTAAGTGAGATGTTTATCATTAAATGACTAAGTAAAAAACAGAATGGTACCAAGGGCAGGACACATGGTCCAAGTTTAAAAGCTTGTGCTGTTCATGCAGAGGGCCCAAGTTCAGTTCCCAGAATCCATGTTAGGAAACTCATAACCGTCTCTAACTCCAGCTCCAGGGAAACCTGATCCCCTCTTCTGGCTTCCAGGGGAGTGCACACACACACACACACAGAGAGAGAGAGAGAGAGAGAGAGAGAGAGAGAGAGAGAAATATAAAAACAAAATCCTATTATCTTCTTAAGGAAGTCACCCAGCCAATGTACATTTATGGGAAAAGCAAACGCTAAAGAATTATCTTAGGGGAAGGGGAAAATAAGTATTAAGGGTCCAGTTTTAATCAAAAACCTGAGGGCCATCCACGTAGAAAAATGAGATTGTATTTGGGCAAATAAGTCAGGACCTGAAAAGAGTAGCCCCCTGGGATGTCTTATTCCTTAACGAGCTGAGCTGCAATAATGTACCAAAGAGCCTCTAAATACCGAAGCTTAACAAACGCTGTTCTGTGCTGTAACTCTGCAGTAACTAACTCAGGGGCCTGGGCCTGTCTAACCATCTCCTCCCACCACACTCTGTGAAGCACAGGAACCACTCAACCTGTATCCCAGCCCGCAGGAAAGAAGAAAAAGAGGGACCGAGGCAAGTGGCTTGGCTTTTAAGTTGGAAATTAATCCAGACTCACACAAACAATTTACTCACATGTTCAATGTGGCTAAACTTGCCAACCCCAAGCTGACCGAGAGAGACAGGAATGCAAGGTCTGGTTGGAATCTGCTAATGTGGAAGAAAGAGAGAGTCTATCCTAACGAGCAACTGATGTGCATTTTTGTAAGATTTTATTTTTATCATGTGTTTAATTTTTAAGTGTTTTATTTATATTTAAGAACATCATATATGTACAAATGAAATATGATCATATCTACCTCCTATTTCCCCCGTTTTTATTTCTGTGTGTGTCTGTGTATTAGTGTGCATATGATGTAGGTCAGAGACTACCAGAGGGCAACAGGTCTCCTGGGGTGGGAGTTTCAGGCAGTTGTGAGCTGCCGGTTATGGGTGCTGGGAGCTACAATGGTCCTCTGCAAAAGTAGCAAGCACTCTACGACCAGGCCAGGTCTCCAGTCCAGTTAATGAGTCTAAAAAACAAAACAGAACAAAAACAAGGAAGTGGATACAACAAGGTATGATGAGCGTACAGATAGCCAAGAAAACAAGTCTGCCACGACAGAGTAAGAGGGACCCCAGGGGACCTGGCCAGGTTGTGTCGCTGACCAAATCATGACCCCAAGAAGCCACCCTCCACCAAGGAGTTCACAAAGAAGTTTCCTGACTTCACTGGGGACAGACTCTCCAGGGTCCCGGGGACTGAGCAGCAAATGCAACCTGTGCTGTAAGTGACGTGACCCAGCTCCTTAGCCTCCTTGTCCCTCCCTACCCCCATCCATGCGCTTCTTTGGGTCTGTCTGTAGACATCCCATACCAAGGCCTCAAAACGCAGCACTTCCTTGCTGTTATGATTCGGTTGCTATGACTCTCCACGTTTGCTCAGGTGAGGCAGGCCTAGAGCCTTCCCTCAGGGCTCCAGATTTATTGGGAACTCAGAGGCCTGTGTGTTCAGGTTACATAGTCTCATGATCCTGCTGCTTCCAGCTGTGACAGGCTTTCTATATTTAATGCCCCATCAACTACAATAACAACCACCCAAAGGATAAAAAAATTACTAGACACCCTCCCCTAAGAAAATAAATAAAATCTTTGCCTCTGAGGATGAGCTTGGGGATATTTTATTTTCACACATTTGCACACCTCCTTCCACAGGTCAAACCCATGAATTCTCAGTCTTTATCTTGACACTATGTTAAATGGAAATTAAACTGAACGATGGCAATGGCTTCTCACAGGATCTGCAAAGGCAGGAAGCAGCTGACCATGCTGACTGAGGCTGCCCACAAGGGAGGAATACCCAACCCTCACCTCTTGGCCCTCCCCAGCACTGCTTACTGGAGCCACCTTCCCGGGAACAAGATGACTGAGGCAAGATGTTGTTCAAGGCTGAACTACACAGGGCTTCAACAACTTTAACTTAGGGGCAACAGCTCTAAGGCATTGTGAAAGGACTCTCTCCACGGTGACATCTGAAGGAATCGTAGAAATCCAGCAGCCAGGGGAGCTAGGAGACCCAAGGCTAACAGGAGCACATGAAGCATCTAGAGAGCTCTGGGCGATGTGAGAGATAGTCTTCCTACCTGAGGCTCTTCCTCCACCTCCTCACCACACACCACCCTCCACACAGCAGCAGGGAACAGCAGGCAGTGAGCTGCTTCAGGACTTCAGCCTCTGTTCTGACTCCTCGGTGCTTCATGCTAGTGACTTTCCTAGTTGCTGAGATAAAATGCCTGACAAAGGCAGCACAAGGAAAGGAGGGTTTATTCTGGCGGGCGCAGTTTGAGGGAGGTCTTCCGTCATGGTCATGGCTGGGATACCTTGGCAGCAGGAGCTTGAGGCGGCTGGTCAAGTGGCATCTTCACTCAGGCAGCAGAGAGCAAAGACCGCTGCTGGGCATCTCCCTCCCCCTTTTCATGAAGTTTGGGGCCCCATCCCACAGGATGGTGGAGCTTCCCGATCTGCATAATCCCTCACAGGCAGGGCCAGAGGCTTGACTCTTGATTGTTGATGATTAACCAACACCCTTTCTTTCCTTGTAGCTATGACTTACACAGCTTAAGAGAAGGACGGTTTATTTTAACTCCTAGGTCCATGGTCTTTGGCCTCTTCCATTCTCCTGAGACTCAGTGGCAGCTGGAGCCTGTGCAGGAGGTGGCAATTCATCCTGTGATGGACTGAAAGCCGAAAAGGAAGAAGAGACCCGGAACCGGATATAATCTTCCAGAACTTTCCAAAATTGCATAACCACATAGGGCTCAAAAGTTCAACATATTAAGCCATTTCACATTCAAATAATGAAAAACTTCTTCAAGTGGGAATTTAATTTTGCATCACAGGAACTTCAGGGAATACATTAAGCCAAGGCAACCTTGGACGTGTGGCTTTGTCCCAACAGACTTACACCTCCCCAGGGAGCACTGGGTCGGTGGAGAGGGCAGATTGCAAATGGTGACCAAAAGGTTAATTATTAAAATGCCATTGACCTGTCAAGTTCAAAGGCACAGAATGCACAGTGGGGTTACCATGGACTTGAGTTTGGGTGTTGCTCTGTTTACTATGTAGAGTTTCAGTTTGGGAAGATGAAAACATTCTAGAAACGGATGATGTTGATGGTTGTACAACCAACCATATGAATGTACGTAATGCCAATAAACTACATAGTTAAGGTGGGTAAAATGTTAAATTTTATATATTTTTTTCATCACAGTGATTTTTAAAATTAGCAGTAATCAATTTACCTTGAATTGGAAAAGTGTTTTTTAACTATGGAGTAAAACTGGGAACATTTGTGATAGTAGAAGTTCAACTATGGGAAAATTAAATTGCAATTTGTTTTCACAGCTGAGTTCAGGGACTGCTTAAACCCCCCTTCCACGCTCGTTTCAGCAGCCAGATGACTATGTTCTGAGTCTTGGTAAGGAGCATGGAAGCCAACAAGGAAGCCCTGTGGTCAGCTCTGTATTCTGGAAAGATCACTGGGCTACCAGGTGGGAATCGGGTACAAAAAAAAGGAGAAGACAGAAAAAGAACAGGGAAAGAAGGTGGGAGGTCACATCATCAGCAGGGAGTGAGGACCACAGAGACAAGAGACAGACAGAAGTGGGGGAAGGGAGCTGTAGCTAGGCTGCAGAGAGTTCCTGGGTGAGGAAAGATGGAGGTGGGAGAAAAGAAGTGTCCAGGTTGAGACCTAGATCCCACAAAGGGCCATACCCCTCTGTGCCACATGGGAGACAGAAGTTCAAAAGTCAGATGGATTAGTGACATGCTTGTGAAGGTATCCCTAAGTCCACAATCACGAGACCATGAGAGGCTTCAGAGAACCCTGAGGCCATTTCTCCCCAATGTGCAAGCAGGAATCCGAGAGCAAACACTCCTCCCTCCACAGACGACAGGGCTGCAGAGGCAGAGACAAGCCAGACTGTGGAGGGAATGATCTGCACTAGGAATCTGGAAGGCTTGTCCTAGCCATGTGTCTTGGTGAAGGTTTCTATTGCTGTGATGAACCACCTTGACCAAAAGCAAGTTGGGAGGAGAGGGTTTATTCAGCTTACACTTCCATATTGCTGTTTATCACCAAAGGAAGTCAGGACAGGGACTCAAACAGGGCAGGAACCTGGAGGCAGGAGCAGGAGTAGAGGCCATGGAGGAGTGCTGCTTACTGGTTTACTCCCCATGGCTTGCTCAGTCAGTTTTCTTACCGCACCCAGGACCACCTGTCCGGGGTTGGCCCCACCCACAATGGGCGGGCCCTCCCCCATCAATTAAGAAAATGCCCCACAGGCTTGCCTAAAGCCCGATCTTATGGAGGCATTTTCTCAGCTGATGCTGCTTCCTCTCTGATGACTCTGTGTCAGGCTGACATAAAGGACATCCAGAACACTGCGGTAGGATGTTTGGTCCAATGGAGAAAACAGTGTAGGCAAGATGATGAGGAAGAAAGGAATTTCAGGTTGCCATCACGGCAATTTTTCCTTAAATCCTTGATTAATCCTTGAGTCAGACAATGGTGCCCCTTGGTCGTATGGTTTAGAGTTATCAAATCACTACTACCCTGGACACTCTGGACTCCTCTGTGTGGGAAGATCCGATTGCGTGTCTCAGAAACTCAACAACGCAGCACCTTGGTGCTGGACATACAGTCCTTGCTCAATAAATATTTGCTTTTTTGTGTCTTCCACAGCCTCAGTACTCAACTAAACTTTACCTTCCCAAGATTCTCTTACTGAAATTCATCCACTGTCCCTGACACTCTAAAAACCCTCCAGTTCCAGGAACAGTTGCCTGGACATCTTTCTAGCTTTATTGTCCGCACAGCACCGTTCCATCCACAGAACTGATAAACATGCATGGCCAAGGTGCTCAGTCTTAAGATTTATTTTTATTTTATGTGTATGAGTGTCGTTGTGCATGAATACATGTGCACTATGTGCATGTCTGGTCCCCTCAGACACCAAAAGAGGGGACTGATTCACTGGAATTGGAGTTATAGGTGGTTGTGAGTCACCACGTGGGTGCTGGGAACTGGAGCTGGGTCCTCTGCAAGAGCAACCAGTGCTCTTAACTGATGAGCCATCTCTCCAGCCCCAGCGGTGGCTGGTCTTGATTGTCAGCTTGGCAGGATCTAGGATCACCTAGGAGACAAACCCATTAGCATTTCTTTGAGAGAGAGATTTGGTTAGAAGGCTTATCAGCATGTGAGTGGCACCAAGTCACACAGACGGGGCCCTGGACTGGATAAAGAGAGAATTCGAGCTGAGCACCAGCATCTCCCTCTCCCCCACTCCCTGGCTACCAACTCCACAGACACAACGTGACCAGCCTCCTCACGTGCCTCCTGCCCTGACTTCCCTGACGGGAGGTACTGGAGGTACTGCGTACTCTCACACTGTGAGCCCAAGTAAGTGAGTTGCTTTTGTCAAGCATTTGGTGGTGCATCAAGAAGGATGGTAGCCTAGCAGAGAGGCCAAGCGTCTGCCTGGATGTTTCTGTCTGACGTGTAGGAGCCTGTAAGGCTAGGCTGCCTGTCTCTCACTGTGAGAAGAGCTCCCCTCTTGTTAATTATGCCCCTACTAATTACATAGACAGGGTCAGCAGCTTTATTGGAAGGGGTGGGCCTGGAGCCTCCAAGGGAAGAAAAGATGAGCTCAGCTTCCACCTCACACTTGAGCCCAGCCAGAATTCCAGAAAACATTCAAAGACCTGTCTTTCTTACTATCCAAAGGATGGGGTTTTGCATGCTTGGTCTGGTGGGCCATCTGGGACTGAATGTGTGATGGGGCGTGGCACGAAGGATCATGAAAGATGAGCATGTTAAGTTCCCTAATCTAGGGTAGCCCTCCTCCAAGCTGCACAAGGCACCAGCTATTTAATAACAGGCTTCCAAAGAGCCAAGGGGAGGAACATTCACCGGCAACACCTTCTGCCCAACTCTGGGATATTTTGATGTCAAAGAGAAACGCTTACCTGGATATTGAGGAAATGTGACGTCTATTTTGCAAGCCCAAAAGAACGGAAAGCTAAGGGATTTAGAGGCCAGAGACTGGTCCTAAGCTAAAGAGATCTGTGATCCTCCTATCCCATCCCAGGAGCTCCCAGACCTGAAACCAGCAGCCTCATGTCCCTGCAGAACACCCACCAGGTCCAAGCTACACAGAAGACATTCTGTTCCCACCTCTGCGCCAGGGCCATTGGTGGCTGAGATCAGGGCCTCCACAGGAGGCAGCAACACCTGACTGCCAAGAACAAGCCCTTGGGTTCCCAAACAGCCTGTGTAAAGAGGCTCTCAGAGCCATCTGAGGACAAACCAACCCTTCCTTGGCTTTGGCAGCTCAGTCACCTACTTCAGGCAGACATGTCAGGTCCTGGGTGCTGTGGGCAGGCAGATGTTCCTAAGGAGAGTGACCATGAACAAAGTATGTGTGGTCCAAAAATATGTGGAGTTTATTTATGAGGTAGTGAGAATAAATAGCTTGTTCATCCTGAGAAAGAAGCAAGGCAACTAAGAGGCCCAGACCTTGAGTGGTAGTCTGGTAGGGTCTCTCAACGTGTTTGATAGCATTTTTAACCATCTAAATGTTGTGTGTTCATGACAGAAGAGTCAGAATTAAGAACCCTTTTTGCACCAATGGGTGCGCCCGTCCACAAATCACGGGTACTAGGGTCCTCACTGCAACACTGCTTGAGAACACAAATAACAGAAACCAAAATGACTGGCAGCGTAGCAAGGGTTGCTCTAAACTTCTGTATGCAATTACACAACAGAAACATCTGAGAGCTGAAAGCTGGTAAGTGTTACCTCCAAGGAGAGGAGAGAGAAGGATGGAGAGGAAGAAGGGGAGGGGAGGGAGACAAAAGAGGAGAAGGGGAGAGGCCAGAAACCTTTGTTCCAGCTTATATACATCATAATTGCTGGAAATAGCTGATGACTAAGCTTTGCCTTTTAAAGTTACAATGAGAAAAATCTACATAAGTAATACATAAATTAAAATCACACAGAAGACTAACTGCTGGGGCTAACCCTAGGGGTGCACTACCTACTTTCCAGAGTTCCTTTAGGGAATATGACCCCTATTGAGTGATTTGTAGTTCAAATGAAACTCTCAATAACTATGTATATCTTTCCAATTCAATTTCCAAACATTATAAATATATGGTGTGTGTGTTTATATATATACAGACATTATACTGTTAAAGACCATCTCTCGTTCCATTTTTCTGGTGTATGATATCTCTGTAACCACTTGGCTCATAGTAGACACTTGGATTGTTTCTGTTTTACTTTGCAAACAAAAATAGTACTGTGATGAGCTTCCAGACTGCTAGACCGTGGCTGTCACCATAGTTATTTTCAGAGTAATTCCTACAAGTGATACTGTGGGGTAGAAGGGTCCGTACATGTTAAGATTCTTAATACACATTGTTAAAGTGTCCTCTATAAAGGTGGCCAGGCCTGTGATCCCTTCTGCACTTGACTCTGACAACTAGGAATGTTTTCCTAAACTTAGTACCTATATTCATGGGGCAGTAAACCCTGATAGAGGGAACACGAGGTTATCAATCTTTTTATCTCATGTAGTGTGAGCATTTGTACATTTCACTATAAACACATGAAAGCATTTAGGGAGGGATCATGCCCTCCTCCTACAGGGACTGTTACATATATGTACAGCATGTGCATCTCGTTCACTGGAAGATTACATATGTACAGCGTGTGCATCACGGTCACTGTCTAAAGTCAGAAAGTTCTCGGCTCCAACACAAGTCGAGCTCCAGGGATTTCAGCTGAAGGGTTGTGTTCCAGTGTTCATTTAAGCTGTCCTCAGCAGTGGGTTCTCTTTGTCTGTTATTTTGCCTTTGCCAGACTGATCTGTGAAGTGAGTACTTCTGAGTTGTCTCACCAGGTGACTGTCTCCTCACCGAGCCTGGCAATAGCTCAGCACCAGGACTGCACTCAGTTGCCTGACTTTCTCATCCGTTAAGTGGGGTTATCAGAGTTAGGAAGGGTCTTGTATGCAAAAAAACATGAAAGCATGCTGGTGCACTCAGCCAATGCAAGCTGTTATTACACTTGCTTTATCACTACTGGGGAGGGTTATTAATAGCAACATATCAGACGAAGGATAAAAAGCCTTTGATCATGCGCCTGGACAATTTATTATAGAAAATATTGGATTCAATAATAAGCAAAGATGGTGCTATTACCAACCACCAAGTTCCAACTGACAGACCAAAGCGAATCTACCATTTCGTCTGGTTAATAAAGTGAGCGTGAGGGGCTGGGAAGATGGCTCAGCAGTCGAGAGCACGTGCTGCTCTTTCAGAGAACCTGAGTTCAGTTCCCAGGACCCACAACAAACAGCTTACAGTCACCTGTAACTTCAACTCTAGGGGATCTGATGCCCTCTTCTGGGCTCCAGGCGCACCTACACTCATGTGCACATACATGCACACAGATACACACATGCATATGGTAAAAACCAGATAAAATTTTAAAGTGAACATGAGACAATGTTGAGAAGGAGTGAAGCCTCTCAAGGAAAGAGAAAGAGGAATGGACCCTGGGGCTGCAAGGGAATGCCCTGAGACACTGAGATGGGTCACTGTCCCCCCTGGACCCAGGTGACATCTCTGCCCTCCAGACACATTCCACAGAGTGGAACCTGTCCCAACCAGCCTCACCATTTCCAACAGTTACAGGACTTAACTTGCCACGGAACCAAAAAAGTATACATGCCTGCTTTTATAAAAATGGCTACAAACAAGAATATAGTATAAGAAGGATTTTGAAACTTGGAGCCAAGGGCAATGTTAGGGCATACAGAAGAACAAAACGAATAGATCATATGTAACTATAAAGGAGGCTTAGATGACCAATGCCTGGAGAGTCCACAATGGCTGCCTGTACATGAAGAGCCAGGGAAGCTAGTAACTGTTTAGTGTGAGATGCTGAAAACCTCAGAACAGGATGGAACCAACAATGGTCCCGGGGAGAGACTAGAGCCTGTAAACATCCTGAAGCTCCACTGTTGCTGCTGGCAGCACATAGAGGATGAAGAGTGTGGAGACTGAAGCCCACACCAGACAGCAGCGGCCAGAGACATGCCTGCTTGAGACCAACGGAGCTTGTGTGGGCTGACAGCTTCCTCCTTCCACTTCGTGTTAGTTCATTTTCTCCTTGCTGTGACAAAATACAAGAAGGAGTTTAAAGGAGAAAGGGGTTGTGTAACCGAAGTTTTTAATTATTATTTAACACTTATTTATTTATTACTATATTCACTTATAACAAATAACAATTATTTCTTAACTATTAATCCTATAAATTCCTACAACCCCTTTAACCTATCCATTAAACTTATTGATAATTATTTTTCTAACCTTTTAAAATGATACAGTCTCTGGGGCAGGTCCTCAGTCGTCAGGAACACTGTCTTTGTTGTAGATTCTTTAACGCACTTAGCATTCTTTTTTCTGGATCTCTCAGATGCAGGTTCGTCAGGGTAAGTTGGTTATTGAAGTCTCACCTTAAATAAGGCTTGATGTTTTCTTTTCTCTGGAAGACCCCAGCCCCTTCGCATCAGCAACTCTGCCACTCTACGTCAGAGTCCTTAAAGCCAGGCACAGTTTCCTTTAGGCCACTGTTCGGACAGATCAAACCCCTCTAGGCAAAAGCTGAGCCACAGGGTTTAGTCCTTGGCCTTTTGGTGTCTTGCTCAGGCTTTCTTTGCGCACCAGCTTCTTTCTGCCTCAGGGAGAGCAGGACTCTCGGAGCTCTCTAGCATCAAGGGCCTCTTCTCCTTTTGGGTTCCACGCACTATCCTTAAATAGGAGGAACTCTGTTTCAGCTTAATTTGGGCTCTGCCCACTTAGCAGCTGAAAACAATGTCAGGCCAGATACTTTGTTTCTTTAAGTCCATTAAGTCTTTCCTGTTTTTCTGACAACCTTGTTTTTCAGTCCATTGAGTATTTCCTGTTTTTCCTGACTTCAACCTTGGTTTTCAGTCTATTAGGTCTCCTGTTTGTTTCCTGTTTTTAGTCCACATGCTGATAATTATCTTCATGCCCCGAATTAAGAGACAGTATCAGAAACCCCTATATATTTTCTAAATCTAATTTAACTTATCTAACTCCCTACAGGGTTGTTTTAGTTTACAGTGCAGAGGAGGAATCTGGGATGGTGGAACAGAAGAACAGCAGCCAGGGAAGGACATGAGTGAAGGCAGGAGCAGGGTGCTGAGGGTGGCCACCTTCAAATGCAAGCATGAAGACAGAAAGCAAATTGGAAGCAGGCAAGACCTTTCCCTCTCAAAACCCACCCCAACTGGCAGACTTCTTCCCAGCAAGGCTGTACCACCTAAGCCTTCCCAAACAGTGCCACCAGCTGGGGACCAAGTGCTCAAATGCCCGAGACGATGGAGGACATTCTCATTCAAACCATCACATGACCCACTTCCTCCAGCAGGTCCCCCACCTCCTAAAGGTTCCACAACTTTCCAAACCTGCTGGGGACTAAGGTTTTAAAGACATGAACTTTGGGGAACATTCCAGATTCAAACCACAGCACATTTTTTATCCCATCTGGGTCCCCAACCTGTTGATCTGTGCTCGCCATATTCAGGGAGGGTCTTTCTGATTACTTACTGTCACATGTCAACGATTTTTGGAAATGCCCTCAGGAACACACTCCAAAGTGTACTTTACAGTCTCAGGCGTCACTCAACGCAAACATGTTGGCAGTCAGGATGAAACATCAGAGGATGCACTCTCAGAGAGGCGTGAGGGACATGTTCAGGATTAAAGTCCTTTTGGTAACTGTGATGGCCCAAGCTGACACTCAAAATAAGATAGCAAAGGAAAAGAAATTTGTTTTTTGGGGGAGGGTGGCATATACACATACACACACAGATGCTGAGGATAGGAGTGAGCGCTTTGTGTTAATCCAGTCTGATTTACATCTACATATGAGAAAAGAGTGCATTGAGGATAGTGGAACAACCGTACCTGTGATAGTTAATAGCAACTGCTAACTCGGCAGGAGCTAGAATCACCTAGCAGGCAAAACTCCAGGTAGATTAGGTCAGCCTCTAGGTATGTCTGGGAGGAACTGTCTGGATCTGGTCAAGTGAGGTGGGAAGACGCACCCTGACTGCCTGGTTAACGGAGGTGGAAAACCAAGAGCCAGCGTTCATCTCTCTCTGTATCCCAACTATGGCTGCAGTGTGACCAGCCACCTCACTCTCTACCACCATGCCTTCCCTGCCACAAGGACCTGGACGCTAAACAAGGAGCCCAATAAAGCCTTCTGTCAGTTATGTTTGGAGGGGTGTTTTATCACAGCAGTGGGAGGAGTTATTAAGATGGCACCCAAAGTTCTGGTCATAGGGTTCTGCACGGTAGGACCAGAGGTAACCATTCTCTCTTTTGGAGTTTTCTCTAATTTTCAAATTTCCTGGGTTGGTTTTTGGCTTTTGTTGATATCAGGTCTCCATGTTGACAAAACTGCTTCTCCGTCCCTGCTTTCCTCTGCCTCTTCTGTGGTGAAGTCCTCCATCCTTCCAGAATCTGTCATATCAACAGGACATGGCAGTGGAAAAGGTAAAGTTGGATGAGCTCTGGACATATATGGTCTACAGCTTGTGTGTGTGTGTGTGTGTGTGTGTGTGTGTGTGTGTGTGTGGTGTGGGGGGGGGTTGTTTGCTCTTTTTGGTTTTAGGCTTTGTTTTGTTCTTTTTTAAAACAGTCTCATGTAGCCGAGGCTGGCCTCAAGCTTGAGAGGTAGCCAAGGTTGTCCTTGAACTCCCAATCCTTCTGCCTCTGTCTCCTGAGTGTTAAGAATACAGGCTTATACAGCCATGTCCAGTTAATGTGGTGCTGAGGATGAACTCAGGGCTTCAGGTGTGCTTGGGAAACACTCTACCAACTGAACTACACACCCAATCACTCTGTGTGTCTGTTTTTGAGATGAGGTCTTGCTACGTAGCCAGGCTGTTCTTGAAGACCCATCTATCCTGCGCCCCTCAGACCTCAGCCTCCCACATGCTGAGATGGCAGATGAGAGACTCCCCTGACTCGTTCTTATTTCTACTGCTATCTTCTAAACTGTGGACCCTCAGAGGGCAGGTTGTACCTCTTACACACTGCTCAACAAACACAGAGGAACTGAGTTGGCACAAAATTATTATGTTACTTGAATAAAAGAAATAAAATTGATGATTCAAATTCATCAAAGTCTTAGAGAATTTATTTTACATTTCTTCCATTTCAGGATTTTTTTTTAAGTCATTACTGCTGCCATCTATCTTCTGACAAAAGGCAACAGCTGATATTTTATGAAGAAATAAAAATAAAAGATGTCCCTTGTTCTGGATTCCTAGCAGCACTGCTCTGGTGCCTCCCAGCTTGCTTTGATTGCCTCTTGTTGTAAGAGGTCAAGAGAGCAAAGGCCAAAGCCACAGGAAGCCAATTACGGAGTTCCTGAGGTGTAGAGTCAGGGAGAGGTGTGGGAGCCCAACTGACCAACCTGGGCTAACTCCAGTGTGGAGAAATGCATATCCGTAGCCTAGGCCCAACCTCAGGACTCTACGTTTTCAGGTTCCAGAACCTTAAGGTCCCACATGGTAAATGGGGAAACTGAGGCAGAAAACAGGTTAAATAGCACTTGCCAGGACCCAAGACAACAGCACAGCCACGACTCACACACTTGTTTTCCCTAGATCCTCATTGTTTGTTTGTTTTTCCTGGAGAGACTGAGCCAGGAACCTCCCAAACCTCCAAATCCTGGTTTCCACAAAATCACTCGAACTCTGGGTGATGAATTCACCCACAGCTAGTTAGTCAATGAGCAGCCATGATGCTGCACACCTGCCCAGCTCGTCCCCACCTTCGAAAATCCCCAGATTGGGAGTTATACAATCTATGAGTGTCCATTGAGTTGTGCAAGTCCACTGAGTGACTCAGTGTCTGAGTCATTTGGAGGTGTTTGCAGGAGAAGCCGGTTCCCCTATGGCTCCTCCCACCAAGGCTCCGGCCCCGCCCCCTTGAGGCTGAATAATCCCTGACCTTAAATAGTCATCAGTCTCAAGAAACAACAGGAGACAAGCGAGGACTTTTCTCCTCCACAGAGTAATAGAGTGGGGCTTCAAATAGAGTGTGGTGAGGGCTGAATTCTGGGATCTGTTGCCGAGAACCTCCCACCTCCCAGAATTCTATTGCTTATAGCCCCGTGGGACCTCAAGCCTCACTTTACAGAGCAAGTGCTCAGTGGCTACTTGTCGTCCGCCTGTATTGAATGATGTAGATTTTTCTGGAACGTTTCCAGTTCCACAAAAAGGAGTCTCAGGTCACAAGGAGCTAAACTGTCAGAGCTGGCAGGCCATGGAGATACCTTTCCTCTACCTGTCATCCTAGCCCCTTCTGAAAATGGCCACACAGCAGGACACATTGCAGTTAATCATGGGTAGTTCCTATGTGAATGGGGAAAGAGGAAAGAGCGAGGTCAAGAAGGAAGTGGGTGCAGAGATAGAAGGGGCTGTGATTTATTACAGGAGTGTTTGCTGGCTGGTTGGGAGCTTGCGTAGAACAAAACGCCCTTCCTCCATCACCTGTCCCTGCCCTGGAAAACACAGAAATGAATGGTGACAGGATTTACGGGAGCAAAGAAAGTCCATCCCCACCCATGGCCTCTTCCCATGACTCATGAGTCCAAGCATTCACAGTAAGACAATTCAACTAGACCAGAACGCTGGTGAGTGCCGGAGAGGGAAGGAGTGTCTTTTAAAATGAAATGGCCAAAGCTTTAGAACTGTGAGTTTGGAGTTTCAATAATCCAGTTCCTTCACCGTGCATATGGGGAAACTGAGGACTATGTGAGTACCCGACCCTTGGTGACACAGCCAGGTGGAAGCAGTCTTGCAACCTAGCAGTCAGGCCAGAAGGAGATCAGACTGTTCTTGAAGTGGGAAGTTTTGGTGACCAGAGAGCCAAATTGAAGACAAATTAATGAGAAAACCAGAAGCAGAATTAAACAGTACGTTCAGAACAATAAAAACCAACCAGGCGTATGGTGAGAAGAAAAAGCTGCTGTAGTCTGAATATTTGTGTCCCACCAAAACTCACGTGGTGCGTGTTAATTGCCAAGATGATGGCATGAACGCATAGAGCCTTGGGAAGAGAGTAAGTCAGAGGGATGGAGCCCGCATGAGCGTGATTAGAGCCTTGAACATGTCTATCCTACAAGCTGAGCAACTGCCATCTTGGGAAGAAGTTCTGCTTCTGTTCCCCTGTGCCCCTTGCAAAAAGATTCTCCCAAGCTGGACTTATTGACCCTTTATATCCTCTCATGGAGGAAGGGGGGGGTCTCAAGAGCCTCACCCGAGTATCCAACTGCTCCCTGTCACTTGCTGTGTGCAATTCTGCCTTAACTGCATGTGTGACCTTGGGGAAGGGCTACAGTATATGGGTCTGAGAAAACGAGGAAGGAAGGCTCCATCAATGCAGCCTTGGGGAAGCCATCCCCGAAGGGTGAATGCTTTTCATAAGTGGTCTTTTTGAGGAGCAGCCACACCCCTGTAAGTAACCCCTCACCTATGCTCTGTAATGAAGCCCAATGAACTTACTGGTTCCCCAGAATGAACTCTGGTGGAATCGTGCATTGGTTTGTCATTGAGGCCTTGACAGATGTTGTTTACATCTCCCTGGAAAGGAATTAGCAACATAGCATCATAAAAAAGACTCAAGGAGAGACACTTGAGAGGGACCTCTGGCCATCACAAGCTTGCATGCAAGTACACACACACACACACACACACACACACACACACATACACACTCAGAAATCTGGACTATTGAGATAGCTCAGTTGGTGAGTTTGGATCCTCAGCAGGATGCACACACCAATAATCCTGGCAATGGGGAGGCAGAAATAGACACCCTGGGGTTCCCTAGACAGACAGTATAGCCAAGTCTGTGAGCTCCAGCTTCACTGAGGAACTCTGCCTCAAAACTATCCGGAAAATGATTAAGGAAGGTACCTCTGGTACCTATGTATCCAAATGCAGAGGTGCATGTGTGAAATGACATATACTCATGATACAGAATAGAAGGAAGCAATCAGATAGAGATCCAGGGCCACCATAGCACATGGAATATCTTTACATTTGTGAACACATGGTGTGCTTACATTCATGAACATATATACACAATTTGTTCATCAATTAAAACATTTAAAGGCCTAATAAATCTGGCTGGTCCCTTCCACCATGCAAGGACACTGTTCTATAGAACTATTTATGATCCAGGCCATTCTCAGAGGCCAGATCTACTGCCATTTTGATCTCAGAATTTCCAGTCTCTAGATGTGAGAGAAATACACTTTTGTGGTTTATAAGCCACCTAGTTTAAGTTACTTTTTCACAGCAACTCAAATAGATGGAAGCAGAAAACAACTAAGAAAAAAATTGAAGCCTAGCATCATCATGTATTGACCAGGAAGATGGACATTAGCCCTTATGTACAGAGTCTGGGGTGGGGGGGCTGTGGAAGGAATCCTCCCAAGGGCAATTTAGAATAGTCTAGGGGCTTTGAAAATGTGCCTCTGTATGGCTCAGTGACCCCACCACTTCCCTAAAGAAGCATTTGTATGTGTGTACACAGACCCAAGGACTAGGCTGCTTACTGTATCATCTCATACAATCAGGATACACTAAAACAATTTATGTATCCAAATGCAGAGGTGCATGTGTGAAATGACATATACTCACAATACAGAATGGAAGGAAGCAACCAGATAGAGATCCAGGGCCACCATAGCACATGGAATGTCTTTACATTAATTAGAAAGAAGATGGTCCCCTTTGTGTGATGCCATCAGCAAAAGCCAATCCCTTGTGTGGAATAAATTACTGGAGCTGGATTCAGTTTCAACATCTCTCATCCACTCTCCCCTGAGAGACAGGAGCAGCTCCAAGTCTTGTCCTACCAATCAGAGGACTCTGTCTAATGGACAGACATCCATGTTCTAGAGTGATGTGTAAAATGCAAATCCTTTGATTAATTTAAACTCATATTGTTTAAACAAAAGATGCCCTCCACACTAATGAGACAGAGGGCTTGGGGATTCATGCCTGCCCTGTTGTTCTCCTGGGAAGGACAGACATGAAGACTGCTGGCTGACCTGCCCTTCAACATTATATGGTGTCATGTTTTCACAGCAAGAGTGTGTCTCCTCTCTATCACTCGTATGATTAAAGTTAAATTTTAAACTAAAAAACAGAGCTGAGCCCTCATGATAGAAGAAATTTATGACACCTTAGGTAACCCCTGCCACCACCACCATCATGGTCAGTATCAGATTTAAAGGCTCCTGTATGTGGACCATACCTTACCCAAGTTCATCCTGCCCTGCTCTGTGTTGGTGGTGGTGGTTGAGGGGGCAGGCCGAGAGTTACCAAGAGCTCAGATTGGAAGAAATAACTTCTGAGAGAAAACTGGAGGAAGAGAAGCTTCCCTATGCCTGTGTTCTCCTAGAGACAGTGTTTCCCAAACCCAGGAGCTCCTCTCTGACCACCCTTTGTGTAGACAGATATGTGAGATCATCTCATACAATCAGGATACACTAAAACAGATATGTCTACACAAAGGACGGTCAGAGAACCAGCAGCCAACCAGAACAAGACCAAAGGGACCGTCCCCAATCCTTTGGGGGAGGGGCTTTCTCACAGTGAAAAGAAGGTGAGAGGAGTTGACTGGTCTGAAAATTGTTTTTTAATTGTTTGATTTCATGCTCTCTTTGTTACTTGGTAGCATTCATCTTCCTTCAAATCTCCAACTCTAGCTTCATGTGTCTTGGCAGCTCAATTTCCTCTCAGCCTCCCAGGTGACACAACAGGTCCAGTGGTCACTTATCCAAAGGAGGCACACTGGAGCCTTTAAGACCTACACCCCCAGGTCTCTGCATCCTTCTCTGGGGAAGATTTATAGCCCGGTGGGAATAGCTTTGTTTCTCCAAACATTCACTTCTCTCGTCACCTCCATTCAGAGGCCATCCTAGTATTGATTGCTTCTGCTTTGGGTAGTAGTTAATTATCTCTGAGACAACTGACCACTCAGTCAAGGAGACATCCCTGAAATGACAATGATCTTGGATGTGCACAGCATGGAGGGGCAATAGCCCTACGTCTATTTCCTGAACACTTCTTCCTTCTCTTTGCCTGGACCACCCCCTGTTATGTCCACCCACAGCCAGTAGATCATGATGTGCTGGCTAGAGAACATTTTTGTATGACACACTCTGTCCCTTGGAATTGGTCTCTGGTGGCATTTTCCAAAGCAAACCCCACACAACTTGGCTCCCATAAAAGGAGCATTCTTTCTCTTCTGGTGACTGATGGAGAAGGAAAATTGTGGAATGAAAGGATGGTAAAGGGACTACTGAAAAATTTGAGTGCTAACAAGGTCTTACATGCTGGCTGCAGAAGGGTAAAAATACTGTGTGGAAACCCTCGAACAAAAGCAATGTGGGAAGGAAAGGGTTATTTGGTTTATACTTCGAGGTCATAGTCCATCACTGAGGGAAGTCAGGGCAGGGACTCAAGGCAGGAGCTTGAAGCAGGAACTACAGAGGAATGCTGCTCACTGGCTCACTCACTCACTTACTTAACTAGCTTTCTTTTTATTTTATTGAAAAATTTTTAGTATGTGAATTTCACATCATGCACCCTGTTCCCTCTCATCTCCCACCTCCCTTCAGACCCACACTCCACCCTTGCAATCTGTCCCAGCATAAAAAATATAATCTCATTGTGGAAGCTGCAGTATGTCTCAGTGTGTCCCACAATATTCCTTTTGTTCACACATTTTGCTTGCAAATGTTCACTAAAATGACTCCTTCATGTGGTATGAGGCCCCTGGTTTCCACTACTCTGTCACTACTGGAACCTCACTGGAACTCCTCTCAGATATGCTGTAACTGTCCTGTGTCATGGAGATCCTGTAGTTTTGGGTTGTGGAACTGACCTCTTCTTGCACTCCAGCAGTTCATCCATGGGGTAGATGTTGGGGTGGGCCAACTCAAAGCCCTGGTTCTGGACCTGCAACACCCACTTGCATGGCCAGTTCTACTATGGAAAGGTGCAGGGTCTGCTCTCCCGAATTCTGTAGCATGTGAGGGGCAGGGACAGCTCTCCTGCTCTTGTGACCCCATCTGGGCCAGATCTGCTGTTGGCCAATGGTGGTGAGGGCAAAAGGGAGGGGAGGGGATCTCTCCCTAGCCAACACCATCACATAGCAGACAGAAGGCAGGGCTGGCTCTCCCACACTCACTCCCTCAGGGCTGGCTCAACCACAACCCCCACATCCAGGGCCTTTGCCTGGCTCTTCTAGTTTCTGGCTTGTTTCCTGTCCTGGGAGCCTATCTGGTGCTTACCTGGTACTGGTCTGGTAGTCATTACAGGCTACCCCATGTTGCCAATGTTGTGTTGGTATCCAGCTTGCTTTTATTCCAGGAATGTTATGTTAATATTCATTCAGATGTTCGTAGGTCAGAACACTGAATGTAGATATAGCCTCTCTCCTCTCTGCCACCTATTGATGCACATGTGACATAGGACTCACATCTGCAATGCCTCTAGGGGCAGGTTAGCTAGCTTTCTTATAGCCAGACCCTGTCTAGGAACAGTGCCGCCCACAGTGGGCTGGGCTCCCACACATCAATCATCAATCAAGACAGTCCCTCACAGGCATGACCAAAGGCCAACCTGATCTACTAAACTCCTCAATTGAGATTCTTTCTTCCTTGGTGGCTGTAGGTTGGATCAAGTTGACAATAAAAACTGTCCGCCAGCTGGGCAGTGGTGGCGCACGCCTTTAATCCCAGCACTTGGGAGGCAGAGGCAGGCGGATCTTTGCGAGTTCGAGGCCAGCCTGGTCTACAAAGCGAGTCCAGGACAGCCAGGGCTACACAGAGAAACCTTGTCTCAAAAAACCCAAAAAAAACCCAAAAAAACAAAAAAACAAAAACTGTCCGCCATGGTTGGCTCCAAGCTGATTCCCCTTCCAATGCCCCTACCCCTGCCAGTGAGCTCAGTCTTTCTATTATTGAACCCCATATGTGGATGAACCTTACATTTCAGCTTCAGGGTGCCCAGTTTGACTCTTGCTCTTGCCACTCTATCTCCCCAGGCTTCCAGGCATGGCTCATCTCCTTTGCTACTGGAGTTGTTAGGGTAGGAGCCTGGGCCAGACAGATTTCACAAGTCAGACTCAGTTACCCATCCTCAATAAGATCAGGCAAGCGCTAGTGAAAAGCAGAGAGGGCAAATGCATTCACTGTGGCCACGCTGGAAGGAAAAACAAAGAGGTCCAGTGACCCCCAAGTCCATCCTCAAAATCCTGACAGGAAGTTTATGTTTAAATAGAATTCTGGATGAGGTAGGGTCCTGTCCATCACCATTATTTTGACTCTATTTTCCTGCAACCTTCTGACACGTTGCAGAACATGTTTTCATGGGAGACTACCCCCCCACTGCCATGCACACTTCTGGTTGGCACCAAGATATCAGCCTTTTTCTTCTCCCAGCCTGAGGGAAACACCAATATCTTGGGGTCCAATGTCTTATTATCTTGATATCCAAAGGGGAGAGACACTGGGTCTCTTTAGGTCTGTGGTTCTCAGCACATGGGTTGAGATTCCTTTGGGGGTCAAATGACCCTTTCATGGAGATTGCCCAAGACCATTGGGAAAACATATATTTACATTATGATTCAAAACAGTAGCAAAATTACAGTCATGATAGCAATAAGAACAATCTTTATATTTGGGGAGGTCACCACAACATGTGGAACTGTATTAAGGGGTCACAGCACTAGGAAGGCTGAGAACAGCTGCTGTAGAATATCTGCCCTGCTGCCAGGACTGTTACTCCTTTGTATTGGTTTGCATTCTTGCTGCTTCCAGGACCAAAGCTCTTGAGGGTTCTCCCAGAGTAGAGCTCAAATATTCAAGAGGATATTGACTGGAAAACATCCTTAGGAAAATTGCTAAGGAGGAAATGAGATGGGGGAAGGAAGAAGTTGCTGGGGACCAAGGAGACCTCAGGACTCACCTCTAGGTGCCCATTCAAGGAGAGAAGTGCAGTTTCTGTTGGGATCCCACAAATGTCAGAAAAGTGTGCTGATAAGATTGAAGTTTGGCATTACTGGAAAGCCCCTGAGCTCAGGGCAAAAAGATAGATTATCTTTGTCAGCAAGGTCTCCCCTTCTCTACCTGGGGGTTCCTGGACTGCTGGACCCCACACCCTCTCTCTGGAATGTCACATAGCCCTCAGGGAAATTACAGGTCCAGCCCTTTCTCCTGATAAGAAACCCTATGAGCAGCAACTGGGATTCCTGGAAATACCTCCCCATGCTAATGACATATCTTAAGTACCTTAGCTTTTGGCCAATAACCTTTGCCCATGCCTCTAACCATACCTGGAATTCTTCCCCCAACTCCCTGCTACCCATAGGATAATTAGGTACTATGTTCCCCTTCTTAGGATAGGACCAGGGTTGCATGTAGCAACCCTGGCACTCCTAGCCCCAGCCAATCAGACTCATTCACCCCCAATTCCCCCCCAGCCACTGCCCAGAGATTCTAATGTCTCAGTTCACAAAATAAATCCTCTCTCCATTCCTCCACCATGATCGTCTGAGACTCACTGTTTATTTCAGGCTTAGGAAGGAAGGGCCTTTCCCTCCCCGAAGAACTCGTTGCCAAACCTTCAGTGGACAGTGTGGCTCTTGCAGCCTGACACCACCACCAGTCAACCAAGGAAGCCACCTCTGAAGCTCCCTGAGGCACTGAGCTTTCTCTGCTTTCCCATGCCCCCTGTCACAGTGCTGACCTGTGGCAGCTGACTGTTTTTGAACCAGCCACCAAATTGGCCTGAGCAGCTTAGCTAACAGAACTGTGGCTTTTCCCTACACTGCAGAGAGGTCTCTCTCTCCTGCATACTTATCATAACGGCTGTAACACTTGGTGATGGAGATAATCCATTCTTCTGCCTTCCCAAGATATCCTGTGGGACAGATTCCATCCCGTGTTTCATCCCTCTCTGCCCTGGACCTTCTGGCAGAGAAGCATACACTTACGGCTTGGTGTCTGGCAAGGCTCAAGCTTCCCGAAAGAGTGTCCGACAAGGCTTGAGCTCCCTGGAAGACCCAAAATGACACACCAGTGCAGGCTGAGTGCTGTGCTGCCCACCACTGTGCAGAAGGAAAGTCTGGGCCAACTGCTGTGAATGTGCAGCAGGCAGCTGAGAAGGGAGTGCATACCCCGCAGGAACCACCACAGCTCTTCATCCCCTGCCTGTGGGGCAAACTCTCATTTATCTTTTAAGATGCTCCTCTGAATGATCACCTCTTTCCACACTCTCTCCCCAAGAGGTAGAATGTGCAGCATCCTCCACGGCCCTCTATCAGTGCCCCACCCCCATTCAGTTATATCAGAGGCCACACTTGGCATATCTTTTTGACTATCCCTCCCAAACGCTCACGCCTGAGCCTCCTAAGGGACGTAGTCCTGACCATCTACCCTCTTCAGCTGTGTTTACCCTTGGTTGCTCTGTGGCAAGCAGTGCTCTCTTGATTGCCAAGAATACAGAAGTAAAATAAAATAAAACAGGGATGGGAGAGGTGGTTCAGTGGTTCAGAGCACTGGCTGCTCTTGCAGAGGACCGGGATTTGGTTTCCAGAACCCACATGGCAGCTCACAACTGTCCTTAACTTCAGTTCCAGAGGATCTTATGTCCCTTCTGGTCTCCGAGGGCACTGCTCATATATGTTACACATATATACATGCAGGCAAGCACTCCTACACATACAATAAAAGTAAATAAAGATTTTTAAATGAAATAAAGAATAAAACCCAAGTCCCTACTTTCTTGATTTTAACAGCTCTCTCTAGCCCTCCTCCCACCCCCAATCTGTCAATAACGTTGAAGAGAGTAAGGAAAGCCAGTGTAAGAGCACACACTAATGTAAACTCGGAAAGCTGGGGCAGGAAGCGCACAGGACAGAGGGCAGTGTGGTCTACACAACATGATTCTGTCTCAAACTGAAAAACAAAACAAAAACCCTAAACTGAACTAAATAAAACCAGCCACAGCCTTAAAACATGGCACTGTTTTCTCTACCTCTCCCACCAGAGATTCCAAAGTGACCACACAGAATTGCAATGCCACCCCACCACGCGAGAGTCACATAAGCTGATTCTGTTTTCCAGGTCTCCCCATTGACACAGTGTAAACAAGCTGGGGGCAGAAGAGGGAGGGAACTGAAGGAGAAAAGAAAGCCATGTCCTTCTCTTGACACATCTCCTTGGAACTACTCATGGGAGAAATGGCAATTCAAGGTTGGTATTTGTAACAGGACCTGGCTGTGTTGAACTGTTAGAAGTGGTCAGAAAATAGTGGAATCTGCCAAGGCAAATTAAAGACTGAAAAAGGCAGATAGCACAGAGCATATCACTGACTGAGAAAAGTATTTCTTGTCTGTATCTCAGCTACTTGACCGTCCTGAGTGGGATGCTTACTTTTGATTCCCTTAATTGACCTATTTTCTCTAAGCCCTTCTAGCTTGTCAGAGCCTATTCCTATGTGTCCTTATGGGGCTGAAAGATAAGTTCAGAGACGGTCCTTCCACTCCCTCATCGAGGGGGTGGCTGGGTAGCTGAAAACAGGCTGTGATCCACTGCAGCTTCACGTCTTCCCTGACTAAGGACAGGCCTCTCCTCAGCAACTCCTGAAGTCTCAGAGAAGGGTGTCAGTCAGCCACCATCCCCCTGAGGCCAGAGTCTTGCAACTGGCCCTGCTCATCCCATGTTTGGAATTGCAGAGGTCCCCAGAACAAAGGTGGGGCCGGTTGCAATACACAAAGTATGCCAGATGACCCACAGGATCCTAATGCTGGTCTTAAAGAATTCCAGCTTTCGTTCTGATGTCTTGACATTCCTGCTTATCTTCATACTACTGAAAGTTAATTTAAATCATGCGGGGCTTTTAAAATCTCCCTTTAATAGAATCAAATTATGAGAGAGAATAAGAATAAGTGGATGTAATTTCCATAGTTTAGGCTCTTTCTCCTGAAAGTTTGGCCATCCTTACCCCACTGGGGCCCCGGTAGCTCCCACACACCCCCACACTCGGACAATAAAATGGTTACAAAGTCACATTGTCCAAGCTTATTTACAGACCATCACTGCAGAAAGCCACCTTGGTTAGCTCTAGATTAGATGCTTCACAGGGGCCAAGAAGGAGCAGAATGAACTAAGAACTGATTGCTAAGAACAAGGAAGGGCTCGGTGTCAGAGGGCAAAGCCATTTAGCAGAGAGAAAGATTCCTACAGAAACTGCCTCAGGACATTCCTGGCTCCAGGTGGGTGTGACTGAGGTTCCCACGCTGCTTCTTTCCAGGGGGCAAAGTCCAACAGTAGAGGCTGCAAGCAGGTGCAGCAGGCTGGAAACAACTAGAACAGATTTGCACTGTGCATAATGTTCCCAGGGAGAGATCTCACACCACCTGGTCCAAACTTTGGGGTGTGTGTGTGGGGTGGGGTACACAAAGAAAGCAGGGAGGAGGGGACAGACAGACATCATTTAAGCTGTCTTTCCTGCAGATTCCCTTTCTTCTTTGTAAACTTTTTGATGGACATGAAACCTAGAAAATCAACATCTAGAACCTAAATCCAGAGAGTTCTCTTAATGTGTCAGAATTTGGCAATCCCAGGCTGAGGCTATGACTGAGGTGTGAGAGTGTTTGCCTAGCAAGCAAAAAGCCCTGGATTCAGTTTACACCGAACCAGGCATGGTGGGAGGTAGAGGCAGGAGGATCAGAAGTTCAAGCCAGCCAGGAATACATGAGACCCTATCTCAAAATGAAAACAGACAATTCATCAGTCCCTTCTTGGTTGGTTCTCTTAGCTGCCATGGCTCACTGTGCCCCTTAGTTGGTATACAGCAAAGTTTGTGTTTAGCAAATATTGTTGAATTAATTAGCTAATCCCCAGAGAGTCATATGAAAAGACAGGATAGTTGCCCAGGGCAGCTTTTACCTATTGATGTGGGCAACAAGGGATAACGTTTATCAAGAGAGGTCACTGAAGCCAGTGGCAGCCGCTGCCCAGTTCCCTTGTCCTGGTGCTGATGCTGCTAGGCATCGATGAGGGAGTGGAAGGAAGGTCTCTGGACTCTGTGCTCCTTGGGCTGCTGTTTACCTGTACAGTTGAGGTGCTGGGTTGGTTGTGCACTCCCTGGCCACTGTCTAGCTCTGGAGGTCCCTGCATGGTGCCCCTGGCTGGTCCTTTGACTTCAGGCGCAAGAGCTATTTTCTTTTCCTAAAAGTATATGGTTGGACTTGGGAGACTTTGCTCAGAAGCAAAGTGCTTGCTGGGTAGACTAGAGGACCTGAATGAGTCCAGTCCCTGGCACCCACATAAGGAAAGCTGGCATGGCATTTGTAATCCCAGCACTAGAGACTTGGAGATTGGAATATCCCTGCGGCTCACTGGCCAGATGGCATCACTTCCTTGGTGAACTCCAAACTAGAGAGAGACTGTCTCCAAAGCCAAGATGGATGTGCCTGAGGAGAGATCCCTGAGATTGTCTTCTTTGTCCTGGGTACACTCACACACACACACAAGTATAAAAGATATTTTAATTTTGTTTTGGTGGGGATAAGGTGCCCTGTCCATGTGGCTGGGTCAGCCTAAGCGACCTGTCTTTAAGCTGTAAAAACACTCATGAGTTTGTCTTCTGAGACCACAGAAGTCTTCCCCAATGCTCCACAAGAAACTGGAGACCTGCTTGGTGCAGGACTTCTAGAAATAGCTTGGGGAAGAGTGAGGGGCTTTGGGGCTGACTCAGTTCAATGCAGGTGATCATAGAGTTGTGGGTTAGAGAAAAAAAATGTTTTAAGGCCAAGAAAACAGGTACTTTCAGGTAGGTGAGCAAAACAGGGGAAATCAGAGCAGCACACAGCTTGCTGCACACCCTGTGCATTCCGTGTGGGTGATCATGTATGTGAACTGGGGTTGACACCTCACTAACTTCAGGTGACAGGAAACTGAGATGGGGACAGCTTCAGTTGAGTCTTCTACTCTACCGAGCACCTGAAGTTCCTGGCTCTGCCCTGCACGTAAGTTACCCATCAATACACAAGAGAGACTTAAAATACAGCTTGATGAAATTACAGCTGTCAAGTACTGATCAGATGATTGTATGAGTGTGATGGTTGGTTTTAAATGTTGGTGCGACACAGTCTAGCATCACCTGGGGTCTGAGAGTACCCGTGAGAACTTGTCTTAATTGCGTTTATTGATGAGGGAAGGTCTGCCCACTGAGGGCGGCGCCATTCCCTGGGCTTTGGGACCTGGGACTGGATAAGTGTGCAGAGCATTTTCACGCAGTGATTCGTGACTCTCTGGTCTCAGCTGTGGTTGTGGTATGAGTAGCTGCTCCAAGATCCTGCCACCTTGACTTCCCAGAACCGATAGTGTGCCTAACTTGGAATTGTGAACCAGATGAGCCCTCTTTCCCTTAAGTGGAAGATATTTTATCACAGCAACAGGAAAACAACAACAACAAAGTAAGAATAAGCTACCTGTAATGATGTGAGGCTCTACCAAGGGAAAAGGGAGGACTGGGGTTGTAGCTCTGTTGGTAGAGTGTTTAACTAGCATACGTGAGGCCCTGGGTTCAACCCCCTCAACCGTGCAAATCAAGCATGGTAGCATGTGCTTGTATTCAGGGGACTGAGGAAGTTGGATTCAAAGTTCTTCTTGGCTACATAGGCGTATGAGGCCAGCCTGGGGTACGTCACATTCTGTGTCAAAAATAAGCAGACCAACCAAGAAACAAGAGGATATTCTAGAACATCCTTAGGGGTAGTGTTTCTCCCCCAGGCCTCAGAACACCCTTTGGGGGTAGTGTTACCCCTCAGGCCTCAGCTAGCGTGCAGGGTTAGGGTCCTCACCTGGAGGCAGGTGACTAGTGGGTGCCCTTCCTGTGTGGGTGTGCAGGTAAAGAAGGGGTACCTAGAAAGTTAGCAGTGACCAGGAGGTGAAGGGGCAAAGGGAGGGGACTCGGTACAGTGGAGCTCGGCCGTACTGGCCTCACAAGGCTGACTAGGAAAACACCAGTGATCAGTGTCCTTTCTCGCTCTCCACCCAGTTTGGGACTGCAATGTTGTCACCCTCACTTTCTCATGAGGTCACTGTCAGAGAAGGACTGGGCTTCACAAAAAGAGCTCCAGAAGCCTCCTTCAACCTGTTGGTCTCACCCTCCACAGGCACTTGGAACATCTGAGATAGCCAGAAGCCTCCCTTCAACCTGTCGGTCTCACCCCTCCACAGGCACTTGGAACATCTGAGATAATTCTGGTTATCGAAGTCTGGAGAGAGGAACTGCTGCCAACACTTGGATTACAAGGATGTCACAGAACACCCCAAGAACTCTGTAGTCCCCAAACTAAACAGGACCAAGACTGAGAAACTCTGCTTCCAGGCAACTAATCGCAACCCTGCAGTGGAGTCAGTCTTCCTCCTAGAGTGTCTGTGTGTCTATGTTTGTGTATGTCCGTATGTGTGTCTGTGTGTGTTGTGGGGGTGCACACACACTCATATGGAGGCTGGAGGTTGCCGACAGATGTGCCCTTTTATCATTTTCCACCTTAGCTTTTGAGACAAGCCCTCTCCCTGAACCTGACAGTCATTGGGTAGACAAGCTGGCCAGCAGGCTCCAGCGATCGGCTTGCTTCTGCCCTCTCTGCCACCCCCACCCCAGTGCTAAGGTTTATACACGGATGCTAAGAATTTAAACTGAGATCCTCATGTTTGCACAGCAGGTGCATCAACGACTGAGCCATTTCTCCAGTCCGTGCCCTACCCAACTGGCAATCTTGTGCCATAATGGGCTCTAAGGGTGGCCTGGCCCCCGACCCACCTCTGCCTTACTCAGTCACACAGAGTCAGTACCTGTGTTGGAGCCCTCTCACCTTCACCCATGAACTGCTCTAGGCACAGCCCTTACCCTGGCCTTCTCTGCCTCTAGGGGCTAGTGAAGCCTCCTAGGGCTACTGAGGTTCCTTGGGAAGAGGCTCACCTTCCTCCTGTTGACAACAGGACCCAGAGCCTCTGAAAACAGAAACCACACCTCCTGGAGGCCTCTTGCTCCCGGCAGGCATCCCAGGGGATGAAGGCAGGCACTGAGTTCTCTCAGACACAGCATCTCTGCTGCTGTTCCCAGCCTACTGGAGACAGTGGTAGGTGTAAAGTGAGGGGCAAAAGTAGGGCAGCCACGTGCACAGTAGGGGAAAAATATGAGAAGCTCATAGCCTCCCTAGAAGGCTGATCTCCCAGCCTCTGGCCCTGCACGGAACCTCCTCAGAGCTCTCAGGAAGCTGATGCAGCATGAATTGGCCAAACACATGTAGAGTGGGCAGCACTCCTTCATGCTAGGGCAGGTGTCACGTTCACTGAGCCCAGTGGTGTCCAGACCTTGGCTATATTGTGGTATGCCTTCTCTCCCTGTGTGGCTCATCTACACTGGTTCTAACCAGATTAATGTGACATCTGGTGGCCACCAACCCCAGCTGACCTGTCCCTAGATCTCACTTATAGCCATTCTCCTCACTCCTACCTCTTCTTGGCCACCCACACCGCCGTGATCTGGATAAGCTCTCTTATCCGTAGGACTGCAGATAGAACTGGCTTGCTCCACTTTTGCCTTCTGACCTTTGGCCCTCTGCCTAGACCTGTGTAGCTATAAAATATCTCTCTCTCTCTCAGGTTTCATGTGTGCCAGGATGGTCTCAAACTAGCTATTCGGCAAAGGATGACCTTGAACTCTGACCCTTGAGCCTGGTGCTAGGGTTTGAGCTCAGGGCTGACTTCCTGCATTAGGCAAGCACTCAGCCAACTAAACTACAGCCCCAGTCCTTCTTGGGATCCTTAAGAAACACAGCTCTGGTCACTAGCCTTCTTAAAGCCCTGGAACTCTTACCTTCTAGAAAACTCGAAATTCCTTAATGCCAGATAAAAGATCTTACTGGAATCTAGTCTCTTCTTATCTCTGGCCAGTCAAGCCCTGGGGGAAGATGACTTGATGAGTCAGAGAGAGAGGGAGGGACAGACAGAAAACCAACAGAGACAGAGAGAGACTCACTCTGTGTATGTCCCCTGGCCCTGGAGCTTTCTTCAGTGTGTGTGTGTGAATGTGGAGGTCAGAGAGCGACAATGTCAAGCATGTTCATTCCTCAGCCTCTACCTTACTTCTTGAGACAGGGTCTCTCAGTGGACCTGGAGTTTGCTGACTCGGCTAAACTGGACGGCTAGTGAGTCCCAGGGATCCTCCCCGCCTGCCTCCCTAGCTCTGGATTCTAGGCATGCACTCTTGCACCCCTGCACCTCGCTTTTTTTTTTTTTTTTGGTTTTTTCAAGACAGGGTTTCTCTGAATATCTCTGGCTGTCCTGGACTCGCTTTGTAGACCAGGCGGGCCTCAAACTCACAAAGATCCGCCTGCCTCTGCCTCCCAAGTGCTGGGATTAAAGGCGTGCGCCACCACCGCCCGGCAAACTTTTTT
>CAJQZJ010003646.1:2845359-2892199 GCA_907164525.1 Lophiomys imhausi | reverse complement strand
TTGGTTTTTCGAGACAGGGTTTCTCTGTGTATCCTTGGCTGTCCTGGACTCACTTTGTAGACCAGGCTGGCCTCGAACTCACAGTGATCCGCCTGCCTCTGCCTCCCAAGTGCTGGGATTAAAGGCGTGCGCCACAACCGCCCGGCGCACCTCGCTTTTTTACATGGTTGCTGGGGATCTCACTGAGTTCCTCATACTTTCACAGCCTTTCTCCCCAAGACCCCAATCTCTGCTTATTGGTCAGCCCAGCGAAGGCAACCACACAGAGCCCAGGGGAGCCTGGCAGAGCTGGAAGCACAGCCCAGGACTACCAAGAGCAATAGTTCAGCCATTCTCCATCTGGGGGTCGGCACCCCTGGCAAACCCCTATCTCCAAAAACTATTTACATCACAATTCATAACAGTAGCAAAATTACAGTTATGAAGTAGCAACAAAAATAATTTTATGGTTGGGGGTCACCACAACATGAGAACTGTATTAAAGGGTCACAGCATTAGAAGGTTGGGGACCATTGCTCTAATCCGTCTGCCTTGTACCCCTCAGAAGAGCATGTTTCAGGACTCCAGCCTCCCATGCCCAGTGGCCTCTGAGTAACAGGGTATTGACCGTGGTTCCTCTAGCTCCAACTGTATTTCCCTACACTGTGATCTATGTCACTCAGACTTAACCATATTTTACAAATGAAGAGACCCGAAGGCTGAGTAACTTGGAGGTCACATGCATTTTTTATAATAGTTTGAGCTGGAAGTTGTACAGTCACAAGGTTACCCTATGCCCCTGGCTATCCTGTTTCCAGATTCAGATGGGATCCAAAGCGGCATGTCCGAATGGGCGGAACTCGATAGTACACTACAGTAACTGTGGACCTTCCGTGCAGCCGCTGGTGTGAGGATGCTTCTGCCCGCTTTGAGGGTTTATGTGTCCAATTTACCACAGAGGAGTTGGAAACTGTTTGGCTTTTTTGGCAAGAATCAACCTCGGTGTGTCCTACCATCTCACCACGTGACTCTGATTACCTTCCAGGAAAGGGAGGCAGCAAAACCACAGCGTTGTGTTTCCACTGTGAAACATCCACCACAGATACACATTTGAACACTTAGTCCCCAGAGGGTAGACTGTTTGGGAAACTTGTGGGACCCTTACGGGGTGGAGCCTGGCCGGAGGAAGTGGGTCAAGTGGGGGTGGGTCTTGAGACTTCGTGGCCGGACCCTACTTCCTGTTCACTTCCTACTCCCTGAGTGAGGATGCTGTGAGACCCCCTACCTCATGCTACAGCAGCCATGATTTCCCCACTTCACATTGGGAGCGCAGCTGCTCCTTCCTTACGTGGCTTTTGTTGGGTATTGTATCAAGGCAACAACGCTGAAGGACACTGAGCAAGTGTCTGGTCAGGAGATGCACCACGGACAAGACCTGCAGTTGCCACCAGAAGGTGAGTGGTGATTCCTCGAGGAGCGAATGCCCCAAGCTGGGCTTCTCATGCCCACAGCTGCTCTTGATCTCTTTCACATTCATTTAAAGGTTTGCAAATACATCCAACACAGGTTTTCCGAGACCTGCCTGTGAGGATGTCGCTATTCCTTTCAAAGTGGTAACGTGGGGTCCAGTGGGTGAGTCCCCTCCCCGTACAGTGCAGAGGACTGTGCCTGAGAACTGGACCTGGAGGGATTGAACGTGGCCCAGACTGTCTGCACAGGGTGGAAGCACATTCCTGGCCTTCAGCAAAGAATGACCCCTTAAGATTTATGGACTTTCATTTTATGTTTTAATGGTTCCTGTCAAAATTCCATGTGGCCTCATGACTGATAGGCAGCAAGCAGTGGGGGCAAATACTCCAAAAAATAAAAACAGGGAACGTGAAGGCTGGGGAGACCAGCCAAGCATTGCTCCAAGAGTCTGACTGAAGAGTCCCTCACTGTCTGTCTCTGACTGGTCCAGATGAAATTGTTTGAAACCATATACTCTTTTTAGCATATACTCATTCTAAAAGATGACGGCTTCCTTATGTTATGGGGTTCAAGACCCCCAGAAAGAGACCTTCAGACTCAGTTTAGATTATAATTAGCCAGGTTTACTAAACCTGCCAGCAGGACCACAGCCTCCAAGCCAAATCAGAGACATGTGCAAAGAAACAGATGCAGGAAGGGCTTTTAAAGGTGAAAACCACACCAAGGCCTTGAATATCTGCAAGGGCCAGTTCCAAGTGGTGTCTGTCCTGTTCGCCCAAGATTAGTTAAGTCGAGGTGACTTCAAAGTAGTCCTTGAATGTCTGCACAAGCAGGCTACAGAAACCAATTGACAATTAGTTATATTATAATGAACAGATAGATGGTCATGGGTGTTTCTGGATGCCAAAGAGTCAGATCTGCAGGTAACTTCTCTTCTAGGAACTCGAGTCAGAGACAATGGTTATTAGGTACCAAGATAGATGCTTAGCATAAAATGGGGTTTCTTTAGCCATCACATTTCCTACTGGCTCTAGATCATAGTGTTGAGGTACAGGCTGTACTGAGCTTGTAGGGTTAATATTTTAACCAGTTTATGATACAAGGGCCCATGGTAACACCCAGAAGCAACGAGAGGATTTTAGTTGGCAAATAATATTACACACACACACACACACACACACACACACACACACACACACACACACTCACAAATGGGGAAGGACTTACACCAAGACGTTGGGCTTTTCCCATGGGGTTCCAATTCCAGATGCTCAGCAGGCAGTTTTCGTAACCTTTAGGCCAGGTACACTTATATAGGAATTTATGGCTGGTCTAGGTGATCAGAGACCAGTTTTTAAAAAGATAGTTTAATAAGTACTCTCAGGGATCCTTCTGTGAGACAGCATCACCACACTTCTGACGTTTTCACACATGCAGATCTTTGGTCACATCCACACCTGTACAGGGTTATCCTCTGAGTAACCGGGCACCATCTCTGACATATCTGCTGTGCCTCCTTGGAGAAGGTCATCACAGCTGGGCCTGTGGCCTGTGGACATTCTCCAGAGAGGAAGTGGGGTGGGTCAGTGGACCTTCACCTGAGGGTCCAGCTGCTCCTCCCAGCCAGTTGTGTGCAATTCTGCCCTGATTACCTGTGACGCTGGGTCTTGGGTAGGGGCTCCAGTCCACAGGCTAAGGGAGGGGTTCCAGTCCACAGGCTGGGGGAGGGGCTCCAGTCCACAGGCTGGGGGAGGGACTGCAGTCCACAGGCTAGGGGAGGGGTTCCATCACTTAGGCAGGTGCTTTGAGACCGCCCACACTCCTGTCAGGAACCCTTCCTCTGGGCTCTGTGGGTAAGCCCGATAAACTCATTGGTTCCCAGGAGTGAACTTTGGAGGGATTGTATCCCTGATTGTAGTTGGCTCCTAGGATAAGTAGTAGACTTTGTTCATGTCTCCATCTGAAGGAGGGATTTTAACAACTACACCCCTCTACTACTCTCCCCATCCTCCTTCCATTGGCTCCTTCCTCTTACCAGACAATCCCCTTCCTATGTTCAAATCTGAGTTTTTTAAAACCCAGCTTCCACATATGAGAGAAAAGAGTTGAGTTTCACAACGTGGCTTGTCTCACTTAACATGATGACCTTCATTTCCACCCATTTCCTCCAAGTGATGGGACTTTGTTGTACTTTATGGGTGGACAGAGCTGTGCTGCACATACATTCTGTGTTGTGTTCGTCCATTCATTTCTTGACGGACGTTTGAACTGGCCCCGAATCTTGTCCATTGTGAAGGGATCTTCAGCGAACATGGCTGTGTCTCTGCTGTGTGCCGACTGCAGAGTCCTTTGGGTTTGTATATACCCAGGAGTGGTCTAGCTGGGGCAAATAATCATTTTGTTTCTAGTTTTTGGAGGAACCTCCATACTGATTTAGCTTTAACTGTCCGCTTGACAGGTTAGAGTTGCCTGAGAAGTTAGTCTTGATTGAAGCATTTGCCCAGATCAGATTTGGCTGAGGGCATGTGTATAAGATTGTCTTGATTGTTAATCAGTGTAGGAGGGCCCAGCCACTATGGACAGCAGCATCACGTGGGCGTGGTTCTGAGTTGTATAAGAAACCTAAGTGAACCTGTGATCGAGCCAGCCAGCAGCATTCCTCCAAGGTTTCTGCTCTAAGGTCCTGTTTGAATTCCTGCCCTTGCTACCCCCTTCCCCCCTGAAAGAAAGTGGCCTGAACTGGGTTTTATCACAGCAACAGAAGGGAACTAGAACATGGGCCACATGTTCTTAAGGCCAGTGCAATGCCTGATTGGTCTATTGTCCCCTCAACTGAGAAGCAAAACCTAATACGCAGAAGAGCGTCTCCAGGCAGCAGTAAGAGAGAACCTGGCGCTGGCCCAGAGCAGAGGTTCAAAGACACAGCTGCTCTGTTCTCTAACCTGATTCTAAGCTCTGCCAAGTCCCTGGCAAAGCCCCGTGTGTGTTGTAGATGCGATTTGGGACCTGTTGGGGTTGATCCAGGCTACCTCTCTGCAACCAAGACATTCTCCCATGGGCCACCTGGATCCTTTCACCAAACTGTGGAACCCAGACAGCATCCGGTAGACCCTCAGATCATGCTCACACTCTGAGCTCCAACACTCAGGGTAGATGCGTTCACAGTAAAGACCCAAAGTAGATGAAGACGGCTGCTTTGAAATGCTGATTTCACACCCCTCGCAAAGGCAATCTTTTGTTCTGTTTAATTTTACATCAGATTGGCGATCTCATAGGGTGGATGCATCAAAGGAAACTGATAATTACCGACTGTACATTTGGTTTTGTTCATTATTTTGTTAACACCTGATTCTGAAATACACTCCTTAGGAATGGACTGGCAACTGGCATTTAAAAAAAAATTAGTGTAAACAGGATGCCTTTGCATAGAAATGGGGTTATCACTTGTCAGCTGCGGCCAGGTGTAGTCAGTGGCCTTCCCACCTGTTCCCAGGTAGACAACACCTTATACCCTAAAGGCTTTGTAGAACAGTAGTCAATTTGTCCCAGCTGGGAGTCCTGGTGGGTGGAGGATAATGGGAGACCAGGGAAGTGAAGTCAGAGTGTGGGCGCAGAAAAGCATCCAAAGGGGCATCAGGGGGTAGGCAGCTCAAGGTTTAATTGGAGTGGCTTACTAGGAGATCCAGCAGTCCTTTAGAGTAGCAGGAGTGTGTGCCTGAGTAACTCACTGAGACACGCAGTCCTCAGGAAAACGTAAACATATGGAAGTAGTGGGTGCTGTCACCTTCAGGAACCTCCTGAGAGCTTGCGGTGTCCTTCCTGTTGTGGGGAAGCTCCTGACTTGTGGTGATGGTGACCTAAGGTGGAGCTAGAATGGTTCTTGTGCAGCCACCTGGCTGCAGAGTGTTAGGCGAGTCGGCCGGGCTTTACTCCTACGAAGTGCCTATCCAGACTCAAGAGGAAAGCTGCGCAGTTGTGATTGGCCAAGGTGATCTTTACGGAAGGGAGAACAGAACACTTCCTCCTAGAGACATGTGACCTGAGAGTGGAGGGTGGGCTGTTGCATAATTGCATCCATGAGCTGTGCTGTCAAAGGCAGAGCAGGGGACTGCTACACAGCACACTATTTCCTAAGGTGCTTATAACGCAGCAGGAAATGTGACTGCCTGAAAGGGGTACTGGGAATATTCAATATGCTCCTTTTTTTTTTCTTTACTGAAAATAGATTTTTTTCATACAATGTATTCTGATTATGGTTTCCTCTGCATCCCCCCCACTCCTCCCAGTTCCTCACCACCTCACCCTCCACCCAAATCCACGTCCTTTCTCCTTAGAAAGCAAACAGGAGTCTAAGAAATAATTAAATCAAAACAAAAAACAAAAAACAAACACATTGAAATAGGACAAAACAAACAGAAGAAAAAGATCCCAAGAAAAAGCACAAGAAACACAAAGAGACACAGACATTTTCACACATAAAAACACAAAACTGGAAGCCATAATATAAATGCAGAAAACTTGTGAAGTTTAAAAAAAAAAAAAAAAAAAACCTCAACATTATGAGACAAAGAACCTCCAAAGATGCCATTGAGTTCCTTTCCTGTTGGCCGTCTACTGTTGGGCATGCAGCCTGCCCTTAAGAGTGGTTTTTTTTTCCCCAGTGAGACTCCCTTGGAGAAAACCAAATTTTCACTTGCAAGTGGTTATCAGTTGGAGATGGCTTCTGGGTTAGGGATGGGGGTGTGTTCATTTCTCCTTGGTTATCAGTTGGAGATGGCTTCTGGGTTAGGGATGGTGTGTGTCCATTTCTCCTTTCAGCTCTAGGACACTATCTAGTGTAGAGTCGTGCAGGCCCCATACATTTTTGCCATGGTTTCGATGAGTTCATATGTGCAGCAGTCCTGCTGTGTTCAGAGAGCCTTGTTCCCTTGGCGCCCTCCATCCCCTCTGGCTCCTACACTCTTTCAGACTCCTCTTCTGCCGGGTTCCCTGAGCCCTGAGAGGAGAGAGTTGATGGAGACATCCCATTTAGGACTGAGTGTTCCAAGTCCTCTCACTCTCTTCATATCGCCTGGCTGTGTGTCTCTGTGTTTGCTCCCGTCTGCTGCAAGAGGAAGCCTCTCTGATGATGGCTGCACAGGGAACAGATCTATGAGTAAAGCAAAATGTTGTTAGGCGCCATTTTATTGCTATGTTCCCTAAGTAGAACTGTAGCATTTGGCTCTCCCCTAGGTCCCTGTCCTGTCTAGTCTCAGGTTCTAGGGCACCAAGGCATCATCAGGTTCAATCTCACAGAGTGGTCCTTAAATCCAATCAGATATTGGTTGGTTACTCCCACCAGCTTTATGCCACTGTTGCTCCGGAACACCTTGTAGACGGAGTACCCTCTTCCTGTTTCCAGCCTCCACACAGTAAGCTAAGCAAATTCTGGACAGTGGACCAGTGCAGTTAAGAGCTTATGCTAATTGCTAATTGTTATGCTTTGGAACTAAAAAAAAATCCCACAACTCTGAGACTTTGTGTGTTTAAGCATTTGTTTCCCAGCAAGTGGCGGTGTTTCTCTGTTCTCAACCCACTAGAAGCTACATGTTCGGGAAGCATTGTAAGCCTGAGGGGAAGGGCCTGATGCACATTGCATGGCGAAAGTCAGTGGGTAAGTCACTCTCCTTGACTCTGTGGCAGATTGCCTGACAAAAGCAACTTAAGGGGAGGAAGAATTTATTTAGGATCACTCTAAGACACAGTCCATCACGGCAGGCAAGGCATGGTCTGAGGGGGCTCCATGACAGCCTGAGTGTGCAGGTGGTACATCCCCCCTCCTCACACATTTGTGGAACAGGAAGCAGACACCAGACAGGAAATAGGGCCAGGCTCCCAATGACTCACTTCCTTCAAGAACGCCCCATCTCTTGCAGGCTCCATCACCCCCCCCCCCCCCCCCCAAAAAAAAAAAACAGCGCCACTTGCTGGGAAACAAATTGTGTGTTTTTTTTTCTTCTAAACCATAACAATTAACGAGAAGTGTGTTGCTTATTTTTTATCATTTAAAAAAAATGTTCTTTTTTAACATTTGTGTGTGCACATGAGTGGAGTGCCCTCAGAGGCCAGAAGAGAGCACTGGATCCCCTGGAGCTAGAGCTACTGATGGTTGTGAGCTACCCAAAATGGGTGCTAGGAATGGAATTCCAATACTCTGGGAGAACATCATCTGCAGGTCATAAAGGCCTGGGAACAAGTGCGGGCCCCCTTTCCAGCACACCAGCCCCTTAAAGGCTGTGAGGATTCCCACAGTCATGAGATCTTGTTAACTGTGTGTGTTTTCTGAGCGGATTAGACCACAGTACTCCCTTTTCCCATAACAGAGTGAGGGCGTCACCACTGTGTCTCTGTCTAGCAGAAAGGTCAAAGGTAACACAATGGTATACATGTTTAGTGTCTGCTTTGGGCCTCTCAGCCACTACAGAGACAGAAAGACACTTGCAGTCAACCCTCAGCTAGCTTCCTGCTTGTATGGGGTTAAATCTCAAATCAAGCAAGAAGAAAGGGGAAGGGGAGGAAAATCCCCATCAACCCTCCTGGAATGTTCTTTGTCAAGAGTACCAGGAGCAGCATCATGAAGGCTGATGCATCCTAAACAAATAGAAACTGGTTTCTCTGATGGCAGATTTTAAGATTTCAGGGCCAATGCTTCTGGCTTTCTCTTGTCTTCTCCCTTATGGTTATTACATGGCTGCGGAGGCTCCCGATGTCACACCTGTTTAAGGTGGGGAAAGACACAAACACAGTGATGGTTCCTCTTTGGCTAAAATGGAGTCTCTAATAAGCAACTTTTTCATTGTGCTGGTCTAACTATGTCATAGCTCAGGTGGGCCTTGCTCAGTGCAGGCTCAAGGTGGGAGACAGGAGCAGATTCTGGATTGATCAACAAAGTCGGCTACATTTCCCTTCCAAATGTAACCATCCTTCATTATTTTACTGAGCCACTAAGTGTGTGTAAAAAATATTCAACATATTTATATATCAGGAAAAATACAAATTAAAACATTGAATTCTATCTCTCCCCAGTCAGAATGGCCACTGTGTTGTTAAGTAAGTTTCCTCATTGCCATGACAAAAGCAACTTAAGGAAAGGGGTTTATTTTGGCTCATAGTCCACGGACAGTCCATCATAGCGGGATTGCATGGTAACAGGAGCTTGAGGTTTCTGGTCACATCGAATCTTGAGCAAAGAAGCAGAGAGAGGTGAAAGCTGGTACTCAGGTCCCTTTCTCCTTTTTACTCAGATCATAGTATGGTGCTGCCCACATCGGGGTGGATTTTTCCTTTATAGGTAACTCACCAAATATGCCCTCCCAGTCAGTCACCCTGAACATATCTCCCAGGTAGATTCTCCATATCCCTTCAGGTCGACAGTTAAGACAAACCATCACTGAGGAAACAGGTGGCAAATGCTGGTGAGGGTATGGAGGGTGCCCCTGTCCTGAAGGTGGGTGCTACAATTGGTGCAGCTGTTGCAGAAATCAGTATGGAAGGTCTGCAAGGAGGGGAGGGGAGAAAGGGAGGAGAGAAGGCGAGAACTGCCTTGTTAGTTAATTTAGACGACTCCTGGGTCTGAGCCTGAATGATTCTAAGTCAGCGGACCACTGAGATACTGGCACGCCTATGTTCCTCACTGTGCTGCTCACGATAGCCAAGTTATGTACTGTCTAGATGCTCATCGAGGATGAATAGATAACGTGTGATTTACACACACAGTGTTGGTTTACTCAGTCATAGAGGATAACAATTATTTTGTTGGTAGGAAATTGTATGGGACTGTGATCATCATGTTAAGTGAAATTAGCCTGACTCAGAAAGACAAATAGCACAGTTTCTTTCATAGGTAGAATGTAGATTAAAGAAAAAAAAGTTATACAGGTAAAATGGGTGGGGGTGGGGCTCATTGAGAAGAGGACAGAGACCTTCAGGAGAGGGACGAGAGAGTAATAAGAAAATACATTTCAGTAGGGCAGTGGTGGTGCACACGTTAATCCCAGCACTTGGGAGGCAGAGGCAGACAGATCTCTGTGAGTTCAAGGCCATCCTGGTCTACAAAGTGAGTTCAGGACATCCAGGGCTATTACACAGAGAAACCCTGTCTCAGAAAACAAAAACAAAAAACAAAAACAAAACAACAACAAAAAAAATTCAATGGCTTTTTTTTCTTATTTTATGTGTTTTGGCTGCATAAATGTATGTGCATATATATATGTATATATATATGTGTGTGTGTGTGTGTGTGTATGTATGTATGTATGTGCAGAATGTGCATGCAGTTACCCTCAGAGGCCAGAGGAGGGCATCAGATCCCCGGGACTGGAGTTACAGTTGCGTGCAACCATGTGGGTTCTGGGAATTGAACCTGGGCCCTTGTTGGCTGCTGAGCCATCCTTCCAGCCCCAGGAAAATACATTTATATATGTATGAAGATGTCATTGTGAGACAGTATTCTGTATAAGTAACATATACTTCAGTTTGAAAAAAAAGAGCAAAGAGAGATTTTATTGTTTCGGCTGCCGTTTCTGAGTGTTAGGTTCTGGACGATGCTTCCTTCATATTCACCTAGGTCCCTGGTGTCGTTGCATGTCCACACATTACAGGACGGGCCACCGTACCGCACCTGGAGTCTTGCCTGGGCACCAACCCCCAGGTGTTTGCTGCAGGATCCTAGCTTGAACTATCACTGCTTTTCCCAGCCTGCACTCTCTCTCATCTGCTGGGTCCAGGTTTCTCACTGTTCCTCTGTTTCCCCTGCTCTGAAAAGCTATTGCTCTTTATGAAGCACCTTCCCAATCCCCAAGGCAAGGTCTTTGTAAGCCACATGGGCAGGATGTGCTTCATTGCACATAGCATGCATGCGCTAAATCTAGCTAATCTCCAGCTGGACACCAACAGAAATAGAAATCTCTTTAAGTGTTTAAAAAGAAAGAAAGAAAGAAAAAAAAAACCAAAATCAGTCACTAGTGTTATTTTTTATTTTTTTTAAACATTTTATTTATTTATTTATTATGTATACAATATTTGCTCTACATATATGCCCGGGCAGATCTCAATGTAAATGGCTGTGAGCCACCATGTGGTTGCTGGGAATTGAACTCAGGACCTTGGGAAGAACAGCCAGTGCTCTTAACCTCTGAGCCACCTCTCCAGCCCTATTTTTTATTTTTTAAAATTACACTTATTTTGTGTGTATGTGAGCATGCGTGGGTGGGTGACGTGCAAATGCCATAGAGCACAGTGGCACAACTTGTGTGAGGTGGTTCGCTCCTTCCACCACCCGAGACCTAGGGATCAAACCCAGGTAGGTCCCTGGGCTTGGAGTTAAGTGCCCGGAGTCTCTGTGTTTACTGGTGATTTTCTGTGCTAAACACAGTGATGACATTTTGTTGTTGCAGCTACCCTGTGAGGCAGTGACCTCCCCACCTGGGAGAGGAGGTGAGAGAGGTTCTAAGGGGCAGCAGCCTGCCCAAGTCCTCACAGCTAGCAAATGACAAAGGTGAGCCTAAGCTGTCTGCATCAGACCTTCACACTGGCCTCCTGCTTGGTCTTCACCACACAGAGGTATGAGGAGGTGGGGCATGTCTATTTAAGGCATAAAGTTAGAGGCTCTGGAGACACAGGGAAAACCTGGGTAGGAGACTGGGAGGCTGGAGCTCAGGTTGGAGCTGAAGTAAAGGCAGATCTCTCTTGTGACCCACTCTAACACATTTATGCATTATACATTATGGAGCACACCAAAATGGAGGTGGCAGGGATAGCCCCACTCTCCTTGGGCCTAGAGAGCCCCAGCATGAGGGTCCTGAGCTGGGTTTCATCAAATATACAGAGGAAAGCCAGGTCTCTGCTGTTCCCTACCTGCCCAGATCCCCACCGCAAGCCTAGCTGCACTAAGCAGCCACACCCTCTGCCTGTCTGGGCATGCTGACCACTCTGAGCGCATGGATTGGTCATACATGTTGACTGTGGTCTTAGGTTGTCTAAAAGTCGACTCTGAGATAAAGGCTGGCCTAGCGTGCCGTAACGAAAGAGGTGCTGCCAAGGAGACCAGGGAGCAAAGAAAAGAAGACAGGGAAGGCCAAGAAGCTCAGGAATGGCTTGTCACCCAGGGAGTGGCTTCAGCCTCCACCCACAGGAGCCTCTGGGGTGTCATAGATACCTCAGTTGTCTGGACCCAAGTCCAGGGAGCCCAAGGTTGGTGTCATCCCCTCCCTGACATCACTGATTAGGGACCAGTCCCATGTGGGTGGCACATACGTTCCCAGGCACTATCCGGACAAGTGTTCAAAATGGATTCCAGCAGACTGGGAACAATGTAAATAAGGAATGCAGGTGTTGGTTCTGGGAGATAGGTACCAAAGTCAGGGAGCAAGTCATGTGATCTGAGCCCTGGTTTTGTGCCCCAGCCTCAGACCTTCTCTCAGCAGACCTGATAAAATGCTGAAGAATGAGACCCCAGAGTTCTCCTGGAGATGACTGTGGGTCCTTTCAGTCAGCACAAACCAGGGGTAGGAGGTCAGGACCATAAGGCCAGCATTTCTGAGCTTTTCATTCATCTATTTATGCTTTAAAAGGTAGCATCAGGGGCCAGGGAGAGGGCTTGGAGAGTGAAGGTGCTGGCGGCCACACCTAACAACCAGAGTTCGAGCCCAGGAAATCACACGGTGGAAGGAGGGAACCAACTCCTACAACCTGTCCTCTGACCTCCGCGTATAAATAAATGTAGAATTTGAAGAAGAAGCTGTTAGATTATCAACAGCACTTAAGGTAAAAACCAGATTCCTGTTCTATGAGGAAGGAATCACAGTCTGTAAGAACCATGTCGCTGGGTTGGGAGGATATCTGCCTAGCATGCTTGGTGCCCTGTAGTTCATGTCCCACACCAGTGCTGCCAGAGGGAGTTGGAGGAAGATCAGAAGTTCATGTCATCCTTGGCTACATACCAAGTTCAAGGTTGGCCTAGCCTATGCCTCAAAAGAACCCTAAGGTTCTCTAAGGCCAAAAGAACAAAATTTGCCCAGATTCCATTTGTGCCTTTTGATAACTGCACGTAGTTACAGGCTGTATAGCGTGGCCCCCTTGGGAGGTGCATATTGAGAAATTCATCATGGAGTGAATGAAGGGAAGAGGTTGTTAGCAATAACACAGATGAATACTCTTTATCACAGCTTCATTGAGAGCCAGGCGTGGTGGCACATCCCTTTAATCCCAGGACTTGGGAGGCAGAGGCAAGAGAATCTCTGTGAGTTCAAAGCCAGCCTGCTCTACATAGGATGCCCCAGGCCAGTTGTGGCTACACAGAGAGACCCTGTCTCAAAACAGATCAAAAGGCAAAGTTCACTTGCTATGAAATTCTGCCTTTAAAGCTCACAGCTCAGTGGATGTCAGCATATTCACTGCATTGTTTTAGTGTAGAATCTCATCCCACCAGAAAGAAATCTGTCACCATCATCAGTCTCTCCTCATTTCTCCACAAACCCCGCTTCCAAACAAACACTAGATAAGGCTGGGAGGCTTCCTTCTTATTCCTCACACAAGAACCTTCCAGAAAGCCTTCTGGAAAGCCTCCCACGACTGACCCAACTCACTGGGAGTGTCACTGCCCTTCTGACTGCCAGGCTTCAGGAACAACCACGTAACCGTAGATGGAAGGGGAAATCGTACTGACTCAGGAAGCCAGGCTGATGATTCAGCCCTGGGCTCAGGCCTAGGGGAATTCAGCAGCCATGTTAGGCACCCAGGGCAAGACTTTGGCCTGATTTCCTTTCTGGATACCAAGTCGTGAGGCCAGATCTCTCCATGCTGAGGGCACATCCCCACAGTCAAGGTGGAAAACAGTGTTCTTTACAGTGGAAGCTGACAGGGCCATGGAGGGAGTGAGCCAAGCTCGTATCTCCATCAAAGGGGCCGGGGGGAA
The DNA here is from genome assembly GCA_907164525.1 of Lophiomys imhausi. Lineage (NCBI taxonomy): Eukaryota > Metazoa > Chordata > Mammalia > Rodentia > Muridae > Lophiomys > Lophiomys imhausi. Next base: position 2,878,797 of record CAJQZJ010003646.1, on the reverse strand, counting down.
AGGACTGAGCTGCTGAGGGACTTTTCTCCACAACATGAGGGCTTGAGGTCAGTACCCTGAATCCAGGCCACAGAGAGCAACAAGGCAGCTTGTGCTTGCAATCCCAGCTCCGAGAGGTGAAGACAGAGAGATCCCTGGGCTCCGTGTTCAGCAAGCTTAGCCTACTTGGTAGGCTCCAGGCCAGTGAAAGAACTTATCTCAATAAATGAGGTGGACTGTTCCTGAGGTTGACCTCTGGCCTCTACATGCGTATTCTCTCTCTCTCTCTCTCTCTCTCTCTCTCTCTCTCTCTCTCTCTCTAGAAGACCCCCTACCTTTCAGGAAGAGAGAATCTAAGAGGCACTGCATGCTGGAAATCCTTTAGAAGTGAACTGACAACAGTACTGGAGGATCTTTATTCTTTCAACTGAAGCAGGAAGCCCAGAAAACCTTATCTATGAAACTCAAGGCAATGAAGTCAATTAGATATAATCACTCTGAGCACAGCTCGACTATGTAGGAGTCTTGGCTAGCCTGTGGTCTCACCGAGTTGAGGGCACTCGGTAAACAGTCACCTGAACACCCATGTCCCCTGGAGCATAAGAAGGTGGCAGCTCTGCGAGGAGCCCACATCACGCCAGCCCAGTTAGGACGCTCTGTGAAGGCGTTATCTCATGCCACGGCTTCAGATAGACTCTCATCATTTTACCCCGAAGCAGGAAGAGACTCCGTGTGCTCATTAGCAGCCGGGCAAGTCCAATCTCTCTGATGTGTCTCCCTCCCTCTGCAGCCCCACTTCCTGGAGACCTGTCATTGTCACCTTTATTATAAAGGCATCTTATCATATCCCAATCTGGGACACCAGGAGCAGTGTCCTGAAGAGCAAGTGGGTGGTGACATGGAAGTTTCAGAGACCAGAAACTTGAGGAGGGGTGAGGGGATGGGCCTTGTGCTCCTGGGTTCCCCTTTCCTGGTCTCATATAAGTTATGGAGGTTACAAACTCCCCAGGGAGGCAGAATCCGCAGCTGTGCTGGTCCTAACAGCAGAAACCCTGCTGTGTTGGTCGCTGTTCCTGTTGCTGTGATGTGACCAAATTAAGGAAAGGAAGGTTTATTTTGGCTCACAGGTGGAGTCCATCACGGCTGCGGAGTCATGAGGCAGCAGGTCACATCACACCCACAGTCAGGAAGCACAGAGAGGTGAATGCTGGTGCTGAGCTCACTTCCCCTTTCTACTCAGCACCCCAGCCCATGGAACAGTGCTGCCCGTGTGGGTCTTCGTACCTCAATTAGCGAGGTCTGGAAACTTCCTCACAGACTTGCCTAGAGGCTTGTCTCTTGGGTGAGTCTGGATCCTGTCAAGTTGGCGGTACTAACCATGAGTTTCTTTCCAGTTAAGGTGAGCAGACATGGACACGCAGAATGTCTTGTGAATTGCTCAAGACAATGCTGATAGAGAGTGAGGACCTGGGTTTCCTTCCTTGCCTCACATTCAGTAGTAAGACAGCTAGCCAGACCCATAGAAGGTGGCAGGGTTTGTTCATTCGCTCTGAGAGGAGACTCCACCTCTGTGGAGAAGGGCCAAAGCCCAGCATGTGTCGTGATTCCCTCAGGTCCGATCCGGATGAGGTCAGCAGCAGGGTGGGCTCGTGGGAGCATACAGAGCACCACACGTGCCAAGGACATGTTTTTAGATGGTCGCAGACAGCTAGCAATCAATTCTTAAAATGTTGATTTAATTCTTCTGGTTAGTCTGGTTTGGTAAAAACAGCTCAGTTTAATCAAGTTCATAGGTAATTACAACACTTAAGAAGTAAGTATGGGCTGGAGAGGTGGCTCAGAGGTTAAGAGCACTGGCTGTTCTTCCCAAGGTCCTGAGTTCAATTCCCAGCAACCACATGGTGGCTCACAGCCATCTACATTGAGATCTGCCCGGGCATATATGTAGAGCAAATACTGTATACATAATAAATAAATAAATGTTAAAAAAAAAAGAAGTAAGTAAAAGTCTGACTGTCTCCTTCCTTCCTTCCTTCCTCCCTGCTTCTTCCTCCTTCTCTTCACTCCTCTTCTCCATGTCTCTTTTTCTGAGTGAACAATTATTAAGACACAATAGATCTCAAATTTAAACAGCACAGTGCTACAGAGATCAGATTTTTTAAAAAGAACTATTAAACTACTAAATTAATAGTCCTGTCAATGTTTTTTGTTACTTTTTAGCTCGATATAAAAAAAAAGAACACTGCTGTTTTAAGAGTGACAATGTCCAAAGGCACAGGGAAAGGTCACAAAACTTGACCCATCACTCTGCACAGAACAAAACAGATGCAAAAGGAATGAACAAAATGTATACTCTCAGAGATAAAATGTGAACCTGATGCAGGAAACGATGGTAAGCGGCTACTGTAGGTAGAACCAGTAAGGAGGAAATATCTCTGCTGCAGGTCAGTTGGGGGCCAAGCAAGAAGGAAAGCTGAGAGAGTAACAGTCATTTACAAGAAGAAAACCGGAAGTAGGTTTTGATGACTTGATGTCAGACCCAAAATAATCCAAGGATAGTTTTCATAGTGGTAGGTGGTTCTGGAAGAGACTATAGACCAGACTCCTACAGTAAATGTGAGTTTAATAATCTCTCATAGGATAAATTTCTAATAAAAACAAAAAAGGTAAAAATACACACCATATTATTCTAAAACACTGGATTATTTTTATTACTTAGAGTGTAGGACAGTGCTTTTTTAAATTTTTTTTTAGCTATGTTTTTGGATTGGTAGGTGGATGTGTACATGCCATACCATGTATGTGAAGGCCAGAGGGGAGTCTGAAGACATCTATTCTCTCCTTCCACCATGTGAGTCCCTGAAATCCAAATCAGCTGTTAGATTGGGCAGTGAGTGCCTTTACCTGCTGAGCCATTTTTCCAGCCCTGTAAAGTGCTTATGATTATGACATAAGATGCAGAAGAGATGAAAGGTGCATTAATTTGTCTACATAAAAAGAAAATTGGACTAGAAATGTAGTTGTCATACCATGGATGAGGCTCTGGGTTCAATGGTTAGAACCAGTTCATTAAACAAATAATAAATGAATGAACAAACATAAAATCTCCCAAATGGCCAAAGGAGGGGGGATAAAAATGTAAAGAAAACAAAGCCATAAACTCCCACAAATTAAGAAAAACCCTATTACAGAGGTAGACCAAATGCTCAAATGTAGAGATTTTATAGGAGTTGAAGAGACCAAGAGGCAAAACAAGTAGTCAAGGAAGTGTATGTAGTGAAAAATATTCAGATGTGTGGAAATATGCTCAGCTTTATTCAAATGAGAAATGTAAATTCAAATAGCAAAATATCACTCACAAAACTGTAAAAGTTTGACAATTCATTGTCCCACTAGTCCCTCCCAGATATCTTACTACAAAGAGTGTGTTTTGTTTGGGAGTTGATAGAAGGAAAACTGGTAGAGGAATGAAGAGCAAAGAAAGAGAAGTGAAGACATGTGTGACCAGCCACAGCCCATCACAGGCTTGTAGAGCTCAAGTGTAGAACTGAGGGAGACAGTGTGGGGTGCTCTTCAGAATTTTGCAAGTAAGAAAACAATGGCACTCACCCACCAAGTCCCTGCCCAGCACTGTTTGTTGGTGGTTGTTGGAAACTGACTCTGAAGCAATTCTGTCTACCTACCTCCCACCTTCCCTCACCCCTCTGCCCCCCAAGCCAAGCCTGCTTCATGATGTCAGAAGAAAACTCTGGATAGTCACACTCAGCTATAGTATAGTGTCTAGGGCATGGATGGGCCATATGAAAGCAGTGTCTTTCATATGGTCTCGCTTGATGAAACTGTCAGAGACTAGACGCTCAGACATTGGTGGCAAAAATGGAAGCCATTATAGCACCTGAGGTGATGTGAGTACGTACCTATTGTGTACTGTCCGGATGCATCATTCAGTTTCTTATTTCCTGGGGTCTCTGGTGTCTGTTGCATACAACTGGATCCAGGACCTCATTCGTGCTAAGCTGCATCCCCTGCCTTATATGGAAGCTTTTGGAAAATTCTCCACATATTTGAATAGATAGATAGGTAGGCAGGTAGGTACATAGATAGATAGATAGATAGATAGATAGATAGATAGATAGATAGATAGACAGATCTTGTTTGGGGACATGATCTAGACCTCACCAAGTAGGTTAGACTGGCTGTGAGCCCCAGGGACCTGCCTATTTCCCTCTCTTAAGTGCTTGACTTTGTTTTGTGGGTTTGGGGGGATTGAACCTACATCCTTAAGCTTAAACGGTGAGCACTTTGCCCACTGAGCCATCTCTCCAGCCACCAAAGGCAAATATTCTTTTTCTTTTCAATGTGCACGCGTTGGGTATGTGCATGTGAGTGTAGTGCCCACAGAGGCCAGAAAAAGACACTGGATATCCTGGAACTTGAGTTACATGGCCTTGTGAGCCGCCTGAGATGGGTGCTGGGACTAAATCCCAGCCCTCTGATGGAGCCGCAAGTGCCTTTGACTGGAATCACCGCTGGAGTCCCCAAAGGCAACTCTTCTTAAGTAAGACGTTTTAAAATCTTTTGACGTTAAAAGACATCCTTTGACCTCATTGCTCACTTCCTTTTAAAAACAGTAGTGAGGATGAAAAAGACACAGGATATTCACAGATATATACAAAGGAGTTAAATATATCAAGAAAAATTGATAATGCAAAAGCCTATGTATTTTGTGTATACTGCATGTATAGTATATATTCTGGTTACATTAGAAAGTATGGATGGGACTGTATGTGACATTTGAATCTGCTAGTAGAAAGGATCAAGGTAGAACTCTCTAAAGAACCCTGCAAAGATGAGCAATGACGATAAATCAAGTACAAATTACACAGGCTGTGAACCGATAAAAAGTTGGCTTAACAGATCAAGTAAATGATTTCAGAGTTCTACAACAATGGGCGAGTGGAACAAACAGAATTGAAAATGTGCAGACAAGCAGCTGAGGGTACAGAGAGAAAATCCAACAGCTGTGTTCATGCTTTTAATCTTAAAATGAGTTAAGTTTCATTGATATTTAGTCTAAGTATTGACAGCGGTAAATTGGGGCAGTTCACATAGAATATACATCCAGGGGCTACATATATAAAATTACTAAGCACTCTGTAGAATTAAAAATATTTAGAAATTTTAACGCACACTCAGGGGAATGCCGCAGTGTGGTGTGACTGTCGCAATCAAGCCAGCACTTGAATCATTTTAGCTCGGTTAGTTTGGTTTTCCTAAAGCCACCCAGCGTCAAATTGACTTGCAGTAACTATCATTTTAGAAAACATTGTTTCAAACCTGGGCAGAGCCGCCTCTGAGGCTACCAGTTCTGAAAACAAACAAACTCCTAAGAGGAGTTGTTGCTGGGGCTGGAGTGGGATGGCTGGAGGAGTTGTTGCCGGGGCTGGGCTGGGCTGGCTATAAAGGAGAGCGAGTAGCAAGCCCTGACTGTGTTGGGTTCAGTCAAGTTTTTTCATGGAACTTATAGCGGAAGGAGAAAAATGTTTACTGTGGGCAGCTCCTCTCAACAACAGAAATGAAAGCACTTTTGTGTTTCCCCACATAGATTTCATAACCACTTCCGTGGGTTCAGAGCCTCATCCTGGATTGGCTTAGACTAACTTAGAAATCACAGGGAAATCCCAGCAAACATGGGCGCTTTCATACCTGTCAACTTTTCTTACGTCTCTCAAAGAATTGGCTATTTCCTTCTCCTTTTAAAAAGAACATCATGGTCTTTGTTTCTTTATCTCTTTCTCATTCCCTAATACAAATTACAGATTTAAAAATTTGAAGTCTGAGTGGATTGGAGCCAAGATCGTGAAGAAAAAGACTTGCATGGAAACAAAGGAAGGAGTAAGGTGGGTGTGTGAGCGGTGAACATTGAAAGCCTCTGCATCGGAGGCTGGCGGCTCAGACCATCCCTTGAGCCCATGAAGGTAGCAGTAGAAATAAGACACATTTTAAACAGATAATATACTGATGCAGCACTCCTTATGTGTGTGTGTGGAATAGTGTGCTGTAAGTAACTTTGAATCTTTCAGAGTAAAATTTTTTGCAAAAGGCTACCAAAATATTAAAACATATGGTTCCTATAAGAAATCAATTTATTCCACTGGGGGTTAGAATTAATGGTAAAACTCATCCAACAGAGTAAAATTTAGTGATTAAAAACCTTCAAATTTTAACCATGATGTGTGTGTGTGTGTGTGTATGCGTTGCTTTTTAACAAGCAAAATTAAGGTAGCCATGCTAACTGTAGCATTGTTGCATTACTGGGAGGAAAATCAGAAATGACTATATCTTTAAGTTGATTTTTTTAGCCAAGTAATTCAAAAGAAAATCAGTCAGTGTGTCCCTCTGTGTCTCCATGCCCAAAGTTATTTTTTGCTGAATGGTATAAAGTAGCAAGCAAAAGCAAATGCTCACTACGGCATCGGCATCGTGACCTTCTTCCAGGCCCCTGCTGGTGCTGCCCTGATATGAAGTGTTTTTGATATGAGCTTGTGGTCTGGCTACAGCAGCTCTCCCTAAACCAGTCCCCTTGGCGGCAAGTGACAGTCATCACTGAAGAGGGTCACCCTGTAAACATGTCTTCTCTAAGGTGAGTGAGTGTTATGGTCTTTAAAAGTGTTCCTTCAGATAAGGAACTACTGAACGATTATTTCCTTCTCGGCTACACATAACTTTTGTTGTTAAACTAATGGAGCTCTTAAATATGACAGTCTGAATTTAACAAACAAAAAAAAACCCCATAGTTAGTCCATATGTTTTCCAACTGAGAGCATAAAACTTCCATATGTTTAACACGCCATACTGTGGACTGTGGTACACACACACACACACACACACACACACACACACACAACCCTACATCCACTTTAACTAAACCACTGGGGTTGACTTGGGGAGGATTTTTTTTTTTTTTAAATAATAGCCACATTTGTCGGACAGGGCATTTTGTTCTTCATTTTGTTTTAGTGGTGGGGATGGTCGTTGTATTTACACTTTATATGGCCTGGATTACCCAGCTCACAACAGAAACACCTGCATCAAATTAATTTGTTGTAGCACATTAATTATCTCATAGCTTCTGTTTAGGCTGCAGCTGTTGCTATTATGTTAATAATAATTTTTATCACCACTGTATACAACAGGTTACGGAAAGAATAGAAATATCTTTTTTGGGGGGGGACTTCCCCCTTGTCATTCCATGTTTCAATGTCAGAAGAGAAGACAGAAAGAAAATCAGGCAAATTAAGCCCCCAAAGCGCACTGTAATTTTCTATTTCTGAACGGATTTGTAAGAGAATGGCTGAGTGAAGTTAGCAGAGCATCACCCCCCACACAAAGATGGCGCGTGCAGAATTTGTGAACGTGAAAAGGAAGAGGAAGGACAAGCAGGAGAGGGACGAGGGACGGGACACTGCAGTACTGGGTGGTGAGTGTTTGCGAGGGGGCGGGGAAGATGCTGCAGTTTTCATGAAATAATAAGGTGGGGGACAGAAAAGCGATACAAAGAGTGGGTTTTTCATTGTTTGTAAAATATAAACACAGATGAATTCTGTCTTTGGTTGGTTCATGCTTTTCATTCAGCACAGCAGGGATGTTCTTAAGAAGTTGCCCTCTGCGAAATTTCACTAAATGGGAACCGTGGACCCTGCATGATGGGATTATAATCACACTGGCCACTCCTTTTACATAATTTTTTGTTTAAGATCCAGTAAGACCCCCTGTTTTTAATATATCTAAAGCAACAGACATGTCCATGTCCATAAACTGAGAGTTCGCGTCACCTCCCGTAGCCTGGTGTAAGCTAAACAAAAACCCGTGTAGCATCCCTTCTACACATCTCAGTGGATTCAAACACAATATGAAAATGTTTAGCTGACAAGAACATGTCTGCTGCTGCAGTCCCTGCCATAGCTCACCATGTTGCCTACTAGCCGAAAGATCAAAAATTATCGATTTCATGGCGCTGTGTGCTCTGGAAAAGAAAAGCTACTTTAAAACTTGCATTGTTTAAGACATCATTTAAAAGAAAAGAATCACACCCCCACCCCAGACACTTTGGGGTGTGAAAATGGCTTGTTTTCATCTCCTTCATGATTTGCTATAATTCCATTATTTTTAGCAGCTGGAGTCCAGAAATGATTTTTTTTTTTCGACGAATTTAGGATTTTGCCGCAGTGTGCATCTGCAGTCCCAGAATCCTCCGGTAAGTTAATCCTTGTGATGGGAAACGCCTTTAACCTTCTTGTGAATGAAATACCTGCAACCATTTTGAAAATTTTAATAGAGGGGCTGTGTGTGTGAGTGTATGTGTGTTTGTATTATTGCACGTGTGTGGGCACTGGAGGTTAGATATGTCAAAGCATGCCTTTTTAGCACCGCAGCGGCATCTGTTAGTTCTGAGAAATGCTAAGAAACATATACCTCCATGTCCTTCGCCAGTCTTGATGAGTCTCCACTGCTTCCTCATCACACTTTCTGGGATAGCCATTAAAACACTTCTTTAGAACAGTAAACCAAGGAAGGCCTGGAGAACACGCAACTGCAAGTATGAAGGATGGAGCTGCTGTAACTGGAGGACCAGGCCACGGCCACCTTCATGCCACCACCTCCTGCCACCTTCACGATCCCTCCTCCGATCTGCAGTTGTACACGCGCAGGAAGCTTTCCACAGCGGCTCTCTTTGGAATCTGCCCAGTGGGTTACTAGACAGCTTCTGTGTGGGAGAATAAGCCACATGTAGTCTGACAAGAGGTATTTACAACTGCTTAGCCTGTTCAACTGGAATTAACAAAAAGATGACACACCCCTGACATGATGTTTTACAAATCAAAAGTCTGGATTCATAAATAGCCTACTTGACGAATATAGAACGAAAAGCTGATTGTGATATTTTTGCCTGGTGTTTCTACATTATCATAAAGAAATTATTTTTAACAGGTCTTAGAGAGTCAGCATTGGCTGTTTCTGAGTGCCAGGGATATTGCTCTGTGCTACATTTCTGCTGGGAAAGGATTCTTCCTTCCCGGGAGGATTGGGATGCAATCCAACATGGACCACACCCAAATTTCAGTCTGTTTCCCCATCATTTCTGCCTATTGTCAAATAGACTTGACTGAGAATTACAGTTTTACTTTAAGTGAAGGCATTAATCAAAAGAAGCAGTCTTCGGCTGTCCTCAAAAGGAGGCTTATTTTTTTACAGATGCAGTGAATGTTTAACTAATGGGTTTGATAGAGCTAACTCTTCAAAATGCAGAAGGACCAATGCTGGCTTATTAATATTTTTGTTAAAGTGCAAATACAAGCTGACTCTGTGTGTGTGTGTGTGTGTGTGTGTGTGTGTGTGTGTGTGTGTGTGTGTGTGTTTTAGTGAATACCCCTTAGGCTCACGTTTAGTGTAGCCAAACCTTGATCTCCCTGTGGTCTGACTGCAGGACAAATGATGCCCAATTTCTCGAAATGAATTACTTTATGTCAAACCCATTGGGTTGACTCTTGGAAGAAAGGGTGTAAGAGGGAAACCAAGTGTCATTTTTGTGAAGTGTGTTACCTAGGGCCAATTGTTTAGCAATTAATTTCATGAAGCCACTTGGCTCATTAGCTACTTATTTTATTTTCAAATTAGCGTAAAGAGTAGCCGGCTTCTTATTAGGTATTTTGATGGCGTGTTTCTGGTGAATGACAGTATTTGTCTTAACTTCACAGAAGTTATTATCTTTTTTTGGTGACAAAACATGGAACAGTATTGCTTTATGAGAGAAGTGAACACAAATCCTGAGACATTTTAAAATTCTGCTAGCTGGTTTCAAGGCTAATCACCTGGTTATTTCTCCAACAGAATTATACTTGATGAGAGAGGCAGCCCTCTACATTGTTGTAAAATCTACCTTTTCCCTGAAACATGCTTTTTGTGAATTATCAATAGGGACTGAGGCTCTTAATTCTAAGCTTGGAATTATATGCTTCATTTTGGCATCTGGCTAGAGAACTATAAATATACGGTGTCTTTATCTTTTAGATCTTACAGTGGCCGGACATTTCTTATGTTTTTGGTTGTGAGCCTAGCCTTTAACGGCTGAGCCATCTCTCCAGCCCAGCACAGACATTTCTTAACAGGTTTTAATAGTGTGTCCACTTTTTTTTTTCTTTAGAAAAAACGAGACAGAAAAAAACAAATGTCTAAAAAAAAAGAGAGAGAGATAAAAGAAAAGGAAGGAAAACCTCTGATCATGTGAAGTCAGTTATCTAATTTTAAAAACAGGACTTTATTTGAGTGGACCAAATATTCTTTAACTCAGCATCTGACAATTAAAATTGGGAGTCGGTAGCTGCAAGCAGCACTTGTACTGCTCTGATAAAATACCTTTTCCTGTCCCATCTCTCTGAGTTACGGCAGGCAGGCCAAGTCAGCTCCAGCTAGCAGCGAGCGGCATTTATTCTCCAGAAATCCTAGCCCAGATGCAGAGGAAAAGGCTCTGGACAATGGCCCTCTCTGAGATACTCCTTAGTGGTGGACTGTGGTGGCTCACAGAGCTACGGTGATATATCTTTAAGATAGAAAAATGAGTCATTTTAAAAATAAGCTGGCCCTCCAGCCTTAGCCTTGCCTCAGTGGATGGGCAGGATTCCTGCCAGTACCTGTACATAAGGGCCTATTGTTTACTTGCGTTAATTACAGTGCTGGGATGAAAGAAGGCAGCCGATGCAACTTTCACTGTTGCCATTGTTTGGGAAGAAACACACAATAAACACACAATGATAGACTGGAGACAGTCAATTCGCCCCAACGGCTCCAGTTTTGACCAGCGCCAATCGTGCAGGACAACAAAGGGGCCGTTTCCAAGAGAAGACCCAACTTCAGCCTATTGTAATGATTCAGAAAAAAAAAAATGCTCTGGAAGGATACAAAATTAGTTTTGAAAAATTTAAGAGGTTACTCATAAGTCCTATCAGCAACACACTGGAGTTTCTCAAACAATACAGTAAAATTGCAGTCCCTGGAAAAAGTCCCCACGCCTGGCTCTGTGGACACTGACCCAGTGGGTCCAGGTAAGATGGGATTTCTAGGAATCTGGCTGTGCTGGTGAACAGTGCTCTGGAGCTGAACCAGTTCTAGATGTTAGTAGGCACTCCTGGGGTGGGGAGGGAAGGTGGCTGGGCCTCAAGATCCCTGTTGGGATTGAGGAGGCCCAGCAGGAAGAGGAGCAGGACACCCCTACGAACAGTGACTGTTCTGGGGTCGAAATGCAGCTCAGGGGTGTGGCGCCCGGTGCGCTCGTGAAGAGCCATGCTCCGGTCTCGAACTGGCGCCTTCCGGAACCGCAGTCCTCCCGGCCCACAGCGGCGGCCCACACTAGATCCCTCTAGTTTTCGTCGGAGCGGTTTCGGGACGCCCCGCCCCGCCCAAGCCCCGCCCCTCTCGGCGGCGCACGCGCGGAGCGACGCAGGCCGGCGGGGACTACTTTCCACAGCCCTCCCGCGCCCCGCCCCTCGTCCTCGCGCGGCGGAGCGCTCCGCGCCAGGCGGCGGCGGCAGGATACGCGGTGCCGCGCCGCTTATAAATCGCTCCTTGTGCGGCGCCATCTTAAGCCCTCGCTCGGTGGCGTCCGTGTTAGCTCTAGTCTCGTGCAGCCCGCGGCCCGGGGAGGCGGAGACCGAGCACGGTGGGCGCCGAGCCGTCAGCGCGGGAGGCCGAGGGCGAGCGGACGGCCGCACGGGAGCAGCGCGCGGCCCTGAGGTGTGGCGCCGCGGCGGGTCGGCTCGCGCCGCGCCAGCGGGAAACTTCGCGGGCCGGGTGGCGGCGGGAGGCCGCGGGGGCGCGCGGACCGGGACCGGGGCCTGGCGGGCGGGCGGGCGCCGGGAGCCCGGATGGACGTCTGGCCGCCGTGGGGGGTGGGGACCGCGGTTCGGGTCCCGGCTGGGGCTGCCGCGGGGGCGGGGTGGGCGGGGGCTCCGCCTCCGTGGCCCGCGGAGCCGGGGTTGCGTGCGCCCCCGCGTTCGGGGGGACGCCGGACCTGGCGCGCGTCCCCTCTTTTCCTCGTGCAGCACGTAGATTTTATAAATATATACACATATATGTATGTTTTTTTTCTTGCAACGACCTGACTGTGAGTTTGGATCCAAACAACTTTAACCCGTGGAGTCGCCAAACTCTTGGATGCGGCGGGCGGGATGCGTCTGGAGAGGCTTGTTCTCAGAGGGTGGCCTGAACTCGCGTGGGGTCGGTGGATGGGGGGTCGAGACCCTGGCGGGAATTTGGGACGCGAGCCTCGGACCACTCCTGGTGTGTGTGTTGGGGGGTGCGCAGGATTCCAAGCCTGGGCTTGGGGGCGGGGGTCCGCCCTTAGCCAGTAGCGAGAGCCACTTAGTGTGGGGTCCGCTTCGAGTGTTTTTCCCCAGCGCTTTACCCTTCTGAGCGAGATGCAGCGCGGACGCCAGGCCGTGCGAGCCTCGAGACTTGTTCTGAGTGTTGTGTTAGAGGGCTGGACTTGGAACCGACGCTCCCAAGTTCGGTGCCCGAGGCCCGCTCCGGGGAGCCCGCTGGGCTGCGGGGCAGCTTTGTCTCGGGCTCGGGTCTCCAGACATCTGTGGGCTCCCGCCCCCGCCCGATCGCTGAATGGAGAGCGACTGGGCTGCTGGTATGCGGAGGTCGGCGAGAGGAAATCGAGGAGTGGTTTTAGTCAAACGAGAGCTTTGTGCCGTGACTAATGGTGGCTTAGACCAGACAGCAAGCCGAAGAGACGGCAGCATTGCCTTTGATAAAGTCTGCCTCATGTTTTTCACACGGCCAAGTTGTGAAGCGTTTTGTCTGGGATTTAGGAAGCCATTTCGCTATTTACTAGGAGAGGCTTGCAGACTCTCCTAGTCCCAGGAAAGAGGGAATACAGCTTGCTGTGTTCTAATTTAATGCTGCTTTAGCATGTTGCTTCTGTGTTTCGATTTTGTATGTCGAGCTCAAACTTTGAGTTAAGGCCACTGTTATGTTTAGTTCACTTTTTACCTTTAAACATTCAGAAATGCCCCAATTAGAAAGAAGTGCCTTCAAGGTTTGTTTGAAAACGTCCTTTCTCAGCAGACAACATTGATGACTGTGCTGGGGACAGTCATTCTGTGATCTAACCTTTGTTCTGAAGGCTGAGTCTGAACAAGGCCTTCAGTGGTGGCAGGGAAGTTGGAAACTTGCAGACAGACGTCTTTCTCTACACCAGAGACTCAGGCTGAAGTCCTGAGGAAGCAGACTGTCTGGAAAGCCTAGCTTGCCTGGGACAGAGTCCTGGGTCTCACTGTCTGCTAGACGACCAGCCTCAAACTGGGAAGCATTTAATCGTGTGCAGGTGCCAAGAAATGCAGTTAAATGATCATTTCTTGTAGATTGTCTAGAACAGTGATTCTCAACCTTCCTAATGCTGTGATCCTTTAATACAGTTCTTCATGTTGTGGTGACCCTCCAACCATAACATTTCTGTTGCTACTTCATAACTAATTTTGCTACTGTTATGAGTCATAATGTAAATACATGTTTTCCAATGGTCTTAGGCCACCCCTGTGAAAGGGTCACTAGATCCTCAGATCGAGAACTGCTGCTGTATAGCCTTTATATCGGTATTAAATGTCTTCAGCTTGAGGGAAATGTCTGCTGCTGTAGTGATGATAGGAACAGAAACTGCGAATGAAGCTTTAGCACTCGTTTCAGAATGCCACCACTGAGGTGGGGGACATGGAGACAAGTTTCAGAGTGTATTTTGAAATGTGTGCTCAGAAACACTGGTGGAGCCCTTTTACTAATAAATGCAGGGCAGAGCAGGGACAAGCACCTGGTGGGGTGATATGTTTATGGTTCACTGCCGCACTTCTAAGCAGTGAGGTGGACAGTGTAAGTAGACTGAGTCAAATCTCAGTGTTTAGGTGAGGGAGTGGTTTGGGCCCGTCACCTGGTGGTAAATTTTCATTGTCCTTTGAGCTTGGTCAGAAGCAAACCAGTGGGACAAACTCCTGATAAATTGTTCACAAACTTGTTTTTAAAAAATGTTACAATGTTTTAACTCCATTCTCTGTGTGTGTGTGTGGGGGGGGGCTCCTTTCTATCAACTCATTTGTTATTTAGAACTATCTCACTGAAGATGTCCTTATGCCATAGAGAAAATGGTAAAATAGACACTCACCTGTTTCAGTGTCTGAGGCCTCAATGAGAGGACAGAGCTTTCAGAATGTTGTTAGCCCTAAGATGCTGCTGTTCAGCAACAGCAGTGGGGTGTGTCCATAGACCAGCTAACAAAGTGCAGTGAGTATTGACTTGTGGTCTCACAAAATGAAAAGTGATTTTTGTCAGTTGAAATGAATCAGAACTCTTTCACTTTGGAGAAAGGTCTTTATTTCCTCTGTTTTACCTAAGAAAGTTTCCTCTATTTAGTCCAAGGCTGAGCTTCACTTGGCTAGGAACCCAGACTGCTGAGGCAGAACTCTGAAGAACACGTATAACCTTCCTCAGGGAGAAAGGAAGTAGGCAGCCCTGCTAGGACTCAGCCGCCTTTTTGAACTTAGTTGTGGTGTCTCTAAGACACATTTTCCAGTTTGAGTTGAGGCAGCGGCACTCTGGTCATGTTGAGCGCCCTCCGGTGGACAGAACACGGGTCACTTTCCCTCAACTCCAGCAGGTTTGTGTGGAGTGTGTCCTGAATGGACCAGTTGTGCAGTAGTCCTAGTTAAAAGGTTGGCGTGACAGGGTAACTGACCTTCCTCTGCAGGAGCACACGCAGTCAAATCAGGGAAGTGTGCAGGGCACTTACGCTTACAGTAGGAGAAACCAAATGCTCAGGGGCCTTGGGGAGTGCAGGATGGCTTTGGCCATATTGATGATGTTAGAGGTGAAAGTCCTCAGAAGTTGTTAATGAAGATTTGTCAGATGTGAAATATGAGTGTAGTTCCCTGCCAGTGAACTGGTGGTGGTGGGAAGGTTGTCTGTGCTGTCACACTCACAGTATTTTGGTTCTTATAGACACACCTTCCTTTTCACTCATGTGGTAAAGTTCAGGCACTTCTGTTAGTAGCATTACTTTCTGAAAATACTGTTTCAAATCAGCATGGTTAATAACTAGAGTGAAGCATATTCTGAATTAGTTTTTGAAGTAAAATAGTTTATGAAAGATTCTTGAGAGTTTAGATTTTTTTTCCTTTTTTTGAATTCTTTTCAGAAACTGACTGAAATGAAATAGAATGTTAATTATAGTGATCTATTTAGCCTTCAGAACTTATGGAAACATGAATACAGATTTCTTGCTTTAAGTGTGACTTTTTTATTTTACTTTTTGAAGTAATTGTATCATTTCTCCCTTCTCTTTCCTTCCTCCAAACCCTCCCATATTCCCTACTTGCTCTCATTAATATTCGTGGCCTCTTTTCTTTAATGGTTGCATGCACACACACGCCTATCTACAACCTGCTCAGTGTGTATGTTTTCATGGTTGACCATTTGGTATTGGGTGACCAACTGTTGTGCTCTTCTCTGGGGAAGACTCTCCCGCTCTAAGCATTCCTTAGTTGCCTGTATTTCCTTGTGTATAGACCTGAGGCCTCATTGTCTGCCCCCCCCACCAGCGAAGTATGTCTTTTGTACTACTATCTACCTGAAACATTTATAATGCGCCAGGCGTGGTGGCGCGCGCCTTTAATCCCAGCACATGGGAGGCAGAGGCAGGCGGATCACTGTGAGTTTGAGGCCAGCCTGGTCTACAAAGTGAGTCCAGGACAGCCAGAGGTGTTACACTGAGAAACCCTGTCTCGAAAAACAAAATAAATAAATAAAATTTATAGTGCACATAAGTTATAAATATATATACACATGGTTACATGCAGTTTCTAATCTGGTGTGACAATGTTTTCTTCAAGAACTAACAAAACCCCAGTACAAGGCATGAGAAGCCTTCTTATGAGTTGCTGGACAGATCTGTCCAGTAGACTTCAAAACAGCAAATGGCCCATTGCTGTTGCCCTTGGTTGACCCCAAGAAGTGGGAGGTAAGTCCCTGAAGATGCCGTGCACTTCAAACCAGAGCCCAGAGCATGCTTTCTACCTGAGTACTAGTTTTCATGGAACTAGAAGATACAATACACAGGCTTCCAAAGGAGGGAGGCAACCAACAGTCCTACCCAGCTATGATGTCTTCAAACCACAGCAATGACCATCATGGCACGATAATCCCTAAGGGTGCAGTAGTGGAGTTGCATACTTTGGGGTAACCATCAGCTCTCTAATTGGACTTAAAACCAGTTCCACAAGAGATACTGGTACTGGAAATCTAGCTTAGTACTGGAAACCTAGCCAACTCTCCAGGGCTAATGAAGTCAGTGGATCTTGGAGAAGTAGCTTGGATCTAGCTCTCTCTTCATAGTGGTCTTAAATCTGCACACTCAGTGTGTTAGGACCTTAAATTTAGGACCTTGAATGCTGGACAAATCCCACACAGATGCTGTAGTCTGTCAGCATTTTCTAGTTTCACTAGAAGCCTGTAAGCTGCGTGTAGTATTAGGCTAATTCCAAACTGAGAAATGGTGTCAAGGGTTTTGTTCAGCCATGTATTGCTCTTGGCCAGTTGATGTTTGGGAGGGCAAGTTAATTGTGTTGGTTCAGTCTTAGAGAGACCTCCATGGTGAGCAGATTTCATTGCTGATTGTTGGTCTAAAGGGGAAGGAAGAGTACAGAAGCTGGAGTTAGGGCCACTGTTCCGTTAAAGTGTGCATCTTCCTGGCTTTGCAGTAGCTGAAAGGATGGGTAGTGTACACCTATAAGTGAATGTATGCTTATGGGCATCAGCCACATACAGTGTAAAAAGCGGAGTCCACTACAAGATTTCTTGGGAATATAGTTTGAAAATCTTAAACTTAGGTTGGAGTATGAATTGGTTACATTACAGGGTGGAGGCTGCAAACTGCCTTCAACATTTCCTTAATACATAAGAGCTACCCCAGTGAGAACTAGGGAGACAACAGGGCTTTCAGGTTGTGGGTCTACTGTTGTAAACGAATGCCACATCACAGGGTTTCTTGAACCATTTTTAATGCTGTTGACCATGGCAACTCCAGGGTAGAGTCAAGTCCCATGTAAGACTGTACAACTGTCCCATACAGTATTAAACGCCCTAAGGTTCATTTAGATGCAGAACTAGAAACAAGTATCAGGAGCCAGTGTGCTGACTTAACTTTTAAAATAGATTCGTAAGTTTAGTGTTCCAGTTGTCTGGCATCTAGCTTATTACATTAATTTAGGTTTTTAGCCAAACCAATTTGTGATTCCGTGTTTGATAATTAGAATCTGTTACAGACGTATATTACCTACTTTTAGTTTCCTAGTCCTAATGTCCAGGAAGTTGCAGTTGGAAGTCTAGGGATAGCAGGAGAGCAGCAGACACGCTGGAGAGTGAATGACGGTGAGCAAAGTGGTGGTGTTGCTGCTGCACAGGAAAGTCCGTCACCAGAGGTCCATGTAAGAGAGGCTGTTCATGGTGCAGACAGATCTGGCCTAGAAGGCACCAAGGAGGCCGAGGGGGCCGGCTCTGTAATCACACAACAGAAGGAAGTTGGTCTTCTGAGAATGCTCTGCCCATGGGCTGAAGGGCCTTGAGTTTTTCTTTATTGCCATTCTATCCCAGCTCATATTTCTTTATGACATTTCTCTGTAAAGTTCTATGAAAAAGACTGTTTTCACCCCAACTAGAGGCACAGCTGGATGGGGCCCGTCAGTTGCATCGAGGGTCCATGTTGACAGTGAGGGGCATGTTACTCTCTGGACACAGCTGTCCTGCACCTTGCTGCTCTCTATCACTGCCTGGGCAGAGGCCACCTGTTTTCAACCTTTTGCAACTTCTGGCTGGATCTGGTCACCAGCAAGCTGGTCGTGTGTCTGTAGCAGTTCTGTATGGCTTTTACTTGAGGTGTGCCTCCTTTTCACATCTTTGTGCCACTGGACAAGGGTCTTCTTGTTACTTGGGATAGATACTCTCTGCTGGGCTGCAAACTTAGATGTTGGTGCCTTCAACTTACACCTCACCCTGTTCAAATCATACCAGGCCCTGATGGTCTGTATTTCAGTGTCTGCCTGGAACACTTCATCAGAATCTGTCTCACTTAGTCGTCTCCTTTAGGCTTGTCATAATTCCTAGTGATACCAGAACACATTTAGAACTGTGCCAGCTCAAGTGTGGTCTGACCTAGGAATTGTTTCCTAGTAGTGTGGATTCCATTGTGACCCCAGAATGTAGACGACTCGTGTCGTTATCTTTACTGTGTAGTTCAGCCACCTCTACCCCAACAAGACCTTGTGATGCATTTTGTTTTATGGTCTGACAAAAACTTCTTTATGGTGTTGTGTTTCAGTATTTTTGATCTCTTGGGTCCTTGATTTCTTTTCCTCTAGTAATCTTGTTTTCTACGTCAGCCCAGCCACACATTGCTATTGTCACATGCTCAGAACTTTGCCCTCCCCATCTCATTTCAAGCACCCCAGCTTCCCAGTCCTCTAGTGAATATTCAGCTCAACAACCCTTTGCTCTTGGGAACCATATGGTCTCCCAGATTTCCCTGCTCCTCAGTCTCTGGACTCCACAGCCTGCCCCTTGTGACTCTGGTCCGCACTGCCTCTGCTCTTTTACCGGCCTTCCTTAATGATGGTTTACTCTCTCCTTTGGCCCACACTACTCCTCCTCTGTCCTCACTCATCGGCGTTCTTGCTTTTTCATTGCTAAGAATATTGAATGTTTGGAAGAACTCCCTCGGACTTCCTCTCTGTGACTGTCCCTTTACCTTCTCCTCCTTTGTATTAACTGTGATAATTGTTCTGGATGTGGCCAGAAGAAGAGCACAAGGCTCAGCCACCATTCTCCCTCCTGCACTTCGGTGCTTCTCTAAGACCTGCCTGGCTCTTAGTGTCTACATACAGACATGTTGTGATTTATAGTATTAATGGTTTTTAAATACTTCTCCCCCCCCCCACTTAGTGACCACCTTGTTACATATTTTGGGTTTCTTTTCAGTTATTGTAGCATTAGCCCAGTTGATACAGTTGCTTGGAGATTTTTCACTTGACTTACAGGCCACCACACCTGGGCAAGCTCCTTGGCAGCTCCTTGTCTCTTTCCCTCATCTCTGACCTGTGTTGGAGTGGCTGAGCTGAAGGGTTGGTTGGTCCTTGACCCTCCCTATTTGGCACTGTGACTGGCAAATGTACACCTGTGGCCTTGGTTTCTCTCCTTGCTGTAAGTCTTGGCTTCCCACTGCGCTGCATTTCCAAAAGGCTCCCTAAGCAGCTGGTCTCATTCCCAGCTTACTGTGCTGCTATAACTGGCTGTTCACTCTCCTTCCTTTCATGGTGTGTCTGAGTTCTTTGCAAGTCTTGTTCCCTTTTCTTTCGGGTATGTCAAGCATTTCCTTGCTGTAGCCATGCCACCTTAATCATTGGGCTCACACATTGCTGAGGCCTACCTGCCCCTGCCTTTGTCCCCTTAAATGCACTTAGTGCTGTAGCCAGAGGTGGTGCAGACAGTGGGCCTTTGTCAGCTCACCAATAGCAGAAGTTCCTGTGTTGAGCCAGCTGTCTGCCTTGACTCTCCCTCAGACTGGTGAAGCACTATGGGCTGATGTCGCATATTCCTTTCCATTGTCACCTGTTTACCCTGTTTTGAAAAAAAATTTCATACCATCCTCCCTTACTTGGTTTGATAATGGCCTGCAAGGCAGTATGTTTGCTGCCGTCCCCCACTTACAGGCCCTTCTGTCTTGTGTAAGTCTGAAACTGACAGGTACACATTGTAGGTTGCCCCTTGTTTGCTTTCAGCTAATGCACGCTCACACTGTAGCCCCGTCCAGTTCACACGCCTCAGCTCTTGCTTAGACTGATCAGTGACTGCTTTAGTTGTCCTGTGGGTCACTCAGCATCTGGCACACTTTGTTCTTTCTTGCTTCTGGGATGACAGTGTAGAATGTGGTCTGCGGTGCTGGGAATGCTGTTTGTGTTGTCTTATGACGTCAGCTTTAACTACCTGGGGCTCACTGGCACTTACAGGGTAGCTGCGTGGCTGAGAACTAAAACCTTATAAACTAAGCTCGAATGTCCATAGCCACAGATAGCTCGGGGCTGTGGTAGCACATGATGCAGCTTTTTAATTTTATTTACATTGATGTTCTGCCTACATGTATGTCTGTGTGAGGGTGTCAAATCCCCTGGAACTGGAATTACAGACGCTAGTGAAATGCCATGTGGGTGCTGGGATTTGAACCCTCGTCCTTTGGAAGAGCAGTTAGTAGTCTTAACCGCTGAGCCATCCCTCTAGCTCCCTTGATGGTGCAGCTTTAGATGGGCACCATTTCCTGCCAGACGTTATTGCTCGAGCTCTAGTACTCATCTTTTATTCCTCTTACAGATTCTCTTTCCTAATAGTTTTGTGCTGCTCTATAGTGCCTAGTGTTAGTGTACTGGCCTAAGCCACTGACGTAAGTCACCTGGCCTTCTGTTGTGCCTGCTTGACTGTTGTCCCTTCTTTCTCGCAGGCTTTTCAGTTATAGCAAGAATAAGCTCTTCTGTCACCAGTGCTGAGAACCAGCACATGGGGCAGAGACAGGCCAGGCTGTGTAACAAGTTCCAGATTACACTGAGCCCCTGTCTAAAAGAAGGAAAGCAAGGACCCAATTATCCCGCAAACAAACCAGCCCTTTCCCACTGACACTGGAGACATTTCTGCGCTTGGGCTACTTTCAGCCTCATTTTGCTGCACTCCACCCCTCTCTTTTCATAATATACCTCTGAGCTCAAAGTGTGGGTCTTACAGGATGTTGGAGCCTGATTAATTAATGTATATTAATTCTTTGGCACAGGTACTGAGTTCTCCTGGGTACCTGCTCTATTCCTTCATGATGCCTCTTTTTTTTTTTTTTTTTTGGTTTTTCGAGACAGGGTTTCTCTGAATATCTCTGGCTGTCCTGGACTCGCATTGTAGACCAGGCTGGCCTCGAACTCACAAAGATCCGCCTGCCTCTGCCTCCCAAGTGCTGGGATTAAAGGCGTGCGCCACCACCGCCCGGCTTCATGATGCCTCTTTCTGGAACCCTTCTGGTCCCAGCCTGAAGCTCTGGAAGCTCTTCAGTGAGACCATCCTCAGAACCTGCTAATATTCTAGCATGCGTTGGATGCTGAAATGTTTACTGAATAAGTGAAGGGAATCTATGTGTTACATTTAAGTTGTCTGCGTCTTGAACTATTGTTCCTTCTATATCACAATTTGGCAAACTGAGAAATAAAACACCAGTGGAGTATTCGTGTGTAGCTCCAGGTAGTGACTCATTTACTGATGTGTTTTGAGACTCACAGTAGAACATATATGAGGTACTATTCCTTGAAGTTCTTTGTATCAAGATAATATAATGCAGTCACATCCTCAGTAAACTCTTGGTTTTCTGTATACTCTAAATATCAGGAAGCTTCAGAGCTGTAAGACTTGATGATGTTCTGGGAGCCTACCAGACAGTGAAATATCAGCGCAATCTGACAGGGCTGCTGGGGCAAGCGGGTAAGATTGTGAGCTTTGTCTTAAGGGACAGCTGCTGCCTGGGTTACTCTGAGCTCCTTTCTGGGGTCCTTGGTGTGCTTTTAACCTTGTCTGTTACTGCCTAATGTTACTGGCAAGGTTTGGACTCTTGATGGTTTGTCTTTATTGTCCTTAGGGGTTAGCAACAGCACCATGCGACACCAAAAGTGCCATGCCAGGGTCCTTGATCCGTTCCTCGTGACTGTGGCAGGTCCTGGTTAGCAAGCACAAGAAGGATCCACTAGCATGCGGGAATGCCTGAAGCACTTTCAGGTCTTCATGGTCTTTAAAGGCTTTAAGAGTCTTATATACTTTGAACCTAAATTCTGACTTGTTACATATGCGTCTTAATGGCCTTAAATATTTTTTTCCCCAAATAAAATTGTGACTCACATAAAAACTTGTCCGGTTTCATGTTCATACAACCTATTTTGAGGGCTTGCTCACATTTAAACAACTAAGAGATCTTAGTAACCTATTAACCCACTTAAAAACCCTCTCTGTTTATTTCTTCCCATTGTGGCTCAGTTTGCTTAATCAAAACATAAGCTCACTTACCGTTGTCCTTGGTGATACAGTGAAAGGTTGGCAGACTCCTGCTTGCTCCTGTTTGTGAGGTGGGAGCTGAAGAACAGTGTTGGCTGGAACCAGATCAGAAGTATAGTATCTTGTGACACAGAACGTGTGAAGGTGAGAAATGAACGTCATTGGGTGCATAGCCTCCTTGGTGTGGTGTGTCTGCATTTCACAAAGTAGCAGGGTTGAGTAGTGAGAGTGCAGCATTTTAATTTTTGACAAACATGTTAGTCCATCAAATACTTGAGCTTAATGAACTCTTTTGTAGACTTAGATCCTGAAGGTAAAGTTTCAGTCCCCTGAGTTCATGCCTTGGAGTTTTGAAAGCCAGAGTTTTGGATTGTTTGATGGGGAAGAGAAACTTGTAACGGGTTCAGATGAGGAAGATTTTTCATAAGGGAAAGAAAGTAAAGCATTAAATTACTTCTGGAGTCCTGCCACTAACTCTGTCTATAGTCTGAGATGCAGCATTCCCTTTCTTGGGCATGTTTAGAGCCACATAGTGGAGTGTGGAGCGATTCACCCCTGAGAAACACTGGACCATGGATACTAGCTGTAGTTAGTGTTGAGGGAATTGATAGTTATATAGGGTTTCTTTATTTGAAGTTCTGACCCTTTAAGCAGTGATAACTCTGGAGAAGCAAGAAGTGGTATTTAATTGACAAGGCTGGGCACCTGACTAGGGTGACAGAGCAGGGTTTGAGCTCAGAATTCTAGGCCATCCATGGTTATATCAGTTAACAGCCAGCTTTAGAGAAAAACAGTGATTTCCCTGAAGAGAGAGTACAGTTTTTACTTTATTTTTAGCAGTTTTGCCTTTTGAAGAAGATAGTAGAGTGGCTTCTACACCCGAGAGTCCATGTGGTCTGTCACTTAGTCAAGTCCCTAATGTCCAATACGGGAATTTATTCTTGGACATGTACCATTTTATTCTAATTTGATTTCAGTTACTCTGTGTGTGTACACATATGGGGCACTGCTTTAAATTTGTATTGGTTCTGCAGGTTGTATGGAAAACCTTATGTGTTTGTATGCTTGGTAATGTTGGAAAAGTTGGAAGGATAGTTCTCTTTACTCTTTAATCACAGTTAGAGTTGTTTGAGAAGTCCAGTCCTAACTGGCTACAGTGACCACTTTCCTGGTCAAGCTGCTTTCTTTCTGTCTTACAGCCCCTCCATCTGCCATGTGAGCTTTGGGATGGAGGGAGTGACTCACTGAGGCCTGGTACATGCTCAGCTAGGTTTTACACCCCCAGCCCCTAGAGAGCTTGAGAAATTCTGACTTAAGACTTGCACTACTTGCTCACTGGTTCCTGGTTCACTTTGAGTTTTATTCTGCATTTTTATTCATCCTCAGGCTACTCATAGTTCCTTGCCTGTGCTAAGTTAGTCACCATTTAGTACCTTTTCCATAGAGTATATTCCCTCTTAGTGCTTGCCCACTTTTGGGGAGCCTCCTTGCCACCTCACTATGGTTGCTCTGCATTTCTAAGAGTCTCTGCTCGGTTCTCCTTATTTGTTGGGTCTCTAAACATTGGTTAATAAAGAAATAGAGGCTTCCCTAGCTCTGTGACCTTGACTGGAGTCTTTTCACTGACGTCTTAACACCAGTAACGAAAAGTAGGTAACGTTTGTTGGGCAGGTGAATACTAACATACAGATTGTTTTCTGTCCTGTTGATGTAGTTTACAGCTTTTCTGTTTCACTGTACAGGTGGAGTGCCTTTGATGATTCCTTTAGCATTAACAAATGAGGTTTTACACTTGGGAGGCAGAGACAGGTGGATCATTGTGAGTTCAAGGCCAGCCTGCTCTACAAAGCGAGTCCAGGACAGCCAAAACTGTCACACAGAGAAACCCTGTCTCAAAAAACCAAAAAAACAAAACAAAAAAACAAATGAGGTTTTAACTTAGAAAGTGTTAAATGATAGTGCACCCTCTGGGCTGTGGTTATCACCCACCTTTCTGTGGTCTCCTGAGACAGACAAAAAGCCTTAAATGTGGGGCTCACTGTTCTATTGCTCACTTCCATTTTTTTCTTTGAAATATTGTTTCTTGTTCTCAGTGGTGTATTTTTGTAAAGATTCCTTTGTACTGTTCTTTGTATGCTGTGGGGTTTTGCCTTTAATCGTGTTTCCAGTGTGCTATTTTTAAATTACCATATAGGTAGTGGTGAGCTGCCTAGAATTTAACTGGGTGTGTGTGGATATATGTATAAAGGGTGTGTACACATCCTTTATGCTTTCCTTTAGGGCTTCAGTTTTAACACATACTTAATGGCTACGTTAGTTTGATTTTTTTTTTTTTTTAATGATGTCTGATGGAATGTGGGTGTGGTTTTAATGTAGTCAGGTAGGGTGAAGATGGCTTTTAGAGTGACAAGCCAGTTTCTCTAATACCCCATCTAGTCATCCGGCTTGGAAAGCCAAGTGTTGGAATACCTTCTTTCCATTTCTATATGCTTTTGTTTGCTTTTGCTACAGTCTTATCTGCGTGAAAATGAGAATAAATTGTCAGTGCTACAGAAATAAGAGCATATAAAGCCTAAGGAAACTCCAGCTTCATGTTGACCATGCCAACCAACACTTGGGAGCTCAGGGAGGCTCATAGAGCAGGGTGGGGCAAGGGTTGGAGGGACTTCCCTAAGGAGGGACTTCCCTAAGTCAGTTTAGGAGGTAGAGTGGTTTTATTTGAATAAAGAAACAAGACTAGAACTTGTTTTGAGTACATTGAACCAACCAGAACATGTACCCATGTGACACGACCCTTTTCTAATTAGAAAACAGGCCTCTGTGTTCTCCTTGCATATTTTCTTCCTCTGGATGCTTTGTGCAGTCGTAATGGTTACTTTTTATTGTATTGAAGCCAGGTGTGCTGTTCAGCCTTATTAGATTATAAAGCCCACCTAATGGGCATAGACGTATCTTGGGAGTGTTGACAGGGAGTCTCAACTTTAACCCGCAGTCACTTGTGAAGTTGAGAGAATTGGATTCTTTCATTTGGGATGGCTCCATTTTAATAATTCTAAAAGATGTAGTTAACATACTTTTTTTCTTCTTTTTTTGTTTTTTGTGTTTTCCAGACAGGCTTTCTCTGTGCATCCCTGACTGTCTTGGACTCACTCTGTAGACCAGACTGGCCTTGAACTCACAGAGATCCACCTGCCTCTGCCGCCCAAGTGCTGGGGTTAAAGGCGTGTGCCACCACGCCTGGCACTCTAAAAGTACAGAGGTTTTTTGGTTTTTGTTTTCTCAACATAACATTGAGGTTTAATTTTTATTTGAAATGCTAATAAATACCTATTTTTGTTTGTATTTAATTCTGTGTAAGGTATAGAGAAAACTGCAACAAAGCTGCCATGTACTCACCATTGTGATTAATAAGCATTTTGTAGCTGACACAGTTTTACTGTATCTGATTTTTAAAATGAAAACTAGAACATGCTGAAGAGTTGGTGCTGTCCTCACTGGAGCAGCTAATGTGCATCCTTCACATGCTGCATGCACGTGCCACATGCGGCATGCATGTGATGATGAGGCGTCTTTGTGTGTGTGTGGTGGCTTTGCTGAGATGCTTAAGCTAGTGAGCACTGGAGAGCTGTTTGCATTACTTTCATTAGCTCTGGAGAATTTCCTACAAGTGTATTGGGTCATACTCACCCCATGGTTCTTCCTCCTCCCAGGCCTACCTACCACCACAGAAACCTCCAGACGTCGTGTCCTCGCCTCTCTTTGTTAATAAACGTACAGATTCCGGTTTATGCCACCCATATGCTCAGGCTGTGGGGCCATCCACTGGAGCATGGCTGACCTACTACTGGGGTCCCTCCCTGAGCACTCATCAGCTGCTCCTTGGCTCTGGCTGGGGCTCTAGCCTCCCTCCCCCATGCTGGAAGGCTTGCTGGCTTTATCTAGTTTTAAAAGAATGTATTGTGTTGCATTTTTACTTATTTGTGTGCGTGCGCCCCCCCCCCCTGCACGTAGGACAACTTAGACATTGATGCTTTCCTTCTACCTTGTGAGCCAGCCGTAGAGGTGGGACTCGGGTCGCCTGGCTTGGTACCATGTACCGTTACCCATTGAACCATCTTGCCAGCACATACCTGCTTTTTTTTAATGACATGTTCTTGGTGATGTCCATGAAAGACCTTTTTGAAAACATTTGTTTGTGTTCTGAAGAGTGAGTACTATCTTGTACTCATTGGTGATGCTGTCAATAAATGCTAAGTTATAATTATAAAATTGAAGTGTGTGAACACTTCTCCTAAATATGCATACTAAAAAACTTAAATATAGTGCGTATGTGTGCTTGATACAAAGTGCCACATTAAAAACCTACAACCCAAGCCGGGCGGTGGTGGCGCACGCCTTTAATCCCAGCACTTGGGAGGCAGAGGCAGGCAGATCTTTGTGAGTTCGAGGCCAGCCTGGTCTACAAAGTGAGTCCAGGACAGCCAAGGATACTCAGAGAAACCCTGTCTCGAAAAACCAAAAAAAAAAAAAAAACCTACAACCCAGACATGTACACAGACAAGACAAAATACGTGTTTAGGTTTCAACCACACAGAAGAAGCCCTGGAAGGCGGGACTGTGTGTGTGTGTGTGTGTGTGTGTGTGTGTGTGTGTGTGTGCGCGCGCGCGCCAGCCTGGAAAGTGACAGAAGGTGTGGGTAGGCAGGGATAGCCCTTAAAGCTGCTTGAGATCACAGTTGATCATGACAAGCTCTTTCTTGGTAAGTGGGCAGCTTGTAGGTGCCTTCTGTGGATTTGGTGTTAATTCACATTCAGTCAGTTTTTGGAACCATGTTGATTGGGGACATATCAATCAGTCAATTTTATTAATCAAAGGCTTAAATGTTCTTTTTAACTTTTAAAACCCACAGTGCTGCTAGCATTTCTGTCATTAGAATTAGTTAAGAAAATTTCTTCTAGGTTACGATGTTTATTGTCTGCTTATATTAAAACAAACGAGGAAAGGACTAACTCTTCGAGAATAGGCAGGGTTCAGGTCTTCTATAGTCATTCACTGTAGTACTGTAGGGTTTACACAGTTTTATAACGATTGACATGCAAGGTTTTTATTTGAAAACATACTTAGCAGTAAATTTTATATAAACCAAAATGTCATCATTAACTGCAGGGTGGGTGGTATAGAACTGACCAAAGAAAGAGATCGTACTCCCAAGTACCACTGTGGTGGGAGTGGAGGGGTGGGTAGTGTAGTCATTGGTGATAACCGGATATCCTTGTCAGTATAATTTCTGTTTCTCAGCCATTTGTGTGCTGTAATTTTCAAGGCAGTACTAAGGATATTTCATTCCATGTGCTTTGGAAGAACAGGGTCCCTCCCTCCAGAATATATGGCTGAAGAAGATAAGTGGAAAGGAAATGGGACTTGTGGATTACATGCAGGGACCTCTGCTTTCAGATTCACATGTTATAGTAAAGAATTTTTTTGAATCCTGAAGATAATTTCAAAGGTTATGACATTCCAGAATTAGAGCAGCATTTTCTTTAAATAATTAGATTTGTTCCAGTACACAGAGTTTTGAAAAGTAAATTGTTGGCATGTGGTTTTATAATATATGTGTTTTTTTACAGTGATGTTATCCATAACTAATAATAATAATTCAACATTCTTACAAGATGAATTACTAATTTTAATCTGATGGGAACTCGGAAAATATTTTAGTCTAAGTGTATCCTAGTTCTACAAGAGGCATTTATGTAGATAAAGTCAGGTGATCTTTGAACTTACAGATAATAGGAAAAGTAAAGTATACATTTAAAGAGCAAGAAGAAAAAACCTTAAAGATAACATTTGTACAGATTCCTTAGACTGGGTGAGGAGAGATAAAAGAGAAGCCCTGAGTCCCACATGCTTCTTGTCAAGATGTTGAAGAATCTCCCGAAGTAGCAGTTAGAAGGCACACCAGGAATTCTAAGATTGCTCCCTTAATATTTGACAGGGTGTGTTGGAAGGGAGCCAGCCCTTGGCCTGAAGTCTCTGATGAGGAAAAGTTTGCTTTGGGTCAAGGCCCTGCTTCACTTCTGGGTGGACTTACCCATTTCTTTTGGTGAATAATGCTAAGAATTCTTGTACTTTTGCATCTTCCTGCAGAAAGTTCTTTGGCCTGGGTGTTCCTGCTTAAGACTGTCAGCTCACTTTCATCCTGTTCTTACTCTGCCAGTGGTTGGTGTTTGTTCTCCTTACCCCTAACAGGGCTGCTGTGAGGAACAAGCATGTTTTTTTTCATGTATATCACATGGATTGTTTTAAGGTCTAGTACTGTGTGCTAATGTGTTTTGTGTTCAGGACTCCAACGTGCAGATATTGTGAGTTTAAAACATGAACTTTCCCCCATAAAGCTATTATACATCCTGCTCCAAGTCTCCAGGTCAGCCATACACACAGATTTTACCTAGTAAGATGGTAGGTGTTTGGGTGGTGCACCGATAAGGAGGAAATATCAGGAGGTGCATGGCCTGTATGTAGGAGTGGTACTGACCGGTCTCCAGGCCTGAATGAGGAGCTAGATATAGACTGAGTTCAAGTCCCCTCTGCAAAGCTGCAGTGGGGCTGCACCTTCCTGAGGGCTGGGGACACAGCCCTATAAGGGGAGCAGAATGAAGCCACACTCGTTTTTCCACACACAGAAATGGAAGATGGAAAGTCTCTATGCCCCATCACACGGCTGTGCCTCTCATCTTAGGGTGGAAAGTTCTTGAAGGAGAAGTCCACCTCACTTGACACCTTTAAGTGTCAGTTTGTACTGTGGAGCCTGGAGCAGGTTCCACCTTGAGTTCACCTGCTTTAGCCTCCGAGGAGTGATCAAGTCAGGTTGTGGCGCTAACACTCGGGAGGTCAAGACAGGAGGAGTGCCTGCCTAGGTTTCAGAGTGACCAGCTTCTCAGAAGACAGAGGAAAAAGTCAGTGCACGAATTGAAAGTGCAATTGTACCTAAGGGTCCTATCTCTGTCTTTATATAGTCACTGTTAATTTGTAAGTACTCATTATATTAGCTGTAGTGCAAGACGAACCTGCTTGGGACAGACATTAATAATGGAAATCTGTTCATAGAATACCTAGAGGCCATGAGCCTTAAGCTTCTATTTTATTCTTGGTGATTTGGTATTTTTCTTGAATACTGTACAGTAAACCCAAATACAGACATGATTGACCTGTGGAAGATGTCACACCCTTGACCACAGTTGCCGTGGTGTGTGCAGCATAGTTTGAATTTAGACAAGCCGTACTGACAAGTGCACTTTTATTTGTGCTTCAGACTTTGACTTCAAAAGTAATTTTGCGGGCTGGAGAGATGGCTCAGAGGTTAAGAGCACTGGCTGTTTTTCCAGAGGTCCTGAGTTCAATTCCCAGCAACCACATGGTGTCTCACAACCATCTACATTGAGGTCTTGTGCCCAGGCCTTTATGCAGAGCAAATACAGTACACATAATAAATAAATAAGTAAATGTTTTTTTTTAAAAAGGTAATTTTGCTTCTTAAATCATTGCATAAGTCACCATTCTGATCCAGTCACTGTGTTGTTATATCAGGGAAAACAGCTGATTTGTTTAATAAAAATTCTTTGTGTTTTAAAACTCCACTGCCTCCTGAGGGTTAGGATCTATGAGCATCTACCACTGTGCCCAGCAGCCTTCAGGGCTTCACAGTGTGGTTGGACTTTGAATAGTGCTCCCTTTTCTGGCTTTCATAGGAGAGCGAGTGCTCCTTGTCCAGCAGCACCGCGCATCTGCTGAGAGGAGCTGCCTGCACATGAGCTCAGTGGCGATGAGCTGTATCTGCTCTGTATGCTCAGCGCACACCCTGGTGAACTGGCTTTCGTTGTGTGTTGGGGATAGTCTAGCACAGGTAGCAGAATCTCAGGGATCTGGATCAAAATCAAGCTTAAATTTTAATGACTTGATTCCATTTTTCCAGAGTCTCTGAAGCTCAGTGTACAGCTGCTGTGACAGTCCTGTGTGGACAATGGCTACTCAAGGTTTGTGATGCAAATAAAGCTGAGGCTTGGGGGGGGGTCTGCCTGCTTGAGTCCCTGCTCCTCGTGCCCCTACTGACTTGGTGAAATAATCAGCAAGCCACTCATGGGAATTGAGTGGATGGTTTTGGAGCCTGGGTGTTGTTAGGTCCCTCTGTCCCATGGAGCACATGCTGGCTATCATTCTGCTCTTCTTGGTTGCCTTTCTAAAAGGGTTTCAGTGCGTCACTGTTACAGATGTTTATTCAGGTAGCATTTTCAGTAAAACATGTTCTGTTTTACAGCTGATCTCATGGAGTTGGACATGGCCATGGAGCCGGACAGAAAAGCCGCTGTCAGTCACTGGCAGCAGCAGTCCTATTTGGATTCTGGAATCCATTCTGGTGCCACCACCACAGCTCCTTCCCTGAGTGGCAAGGGCAATCCTGAGGAAGAAGATGTGGACACCTCCCAAGTCTTATATGAATGGGAGCAAGGCTTTTCCCAGTCCTTCACACAAGAGCAAGTAGCTGGTAAGAAGGCATTTGTGCATTTGAAAGCTAGAGTTAAGTCTGTTGACAAGGGTGTGTGGCGGCTCAGGGACTGAAGAAAGGTGGAGTGCGGTGGAGTATTTAGGGCAGTGAAGTCTCATGGGTACTGAGGGCTGGATTTACCTTTCCCAGATATTGACGGACAGTACGCCATGACTCGGGCTCAGAGGGTACGAGCTGCCATGTTCCCGGAGACACTAGATGAGGGCATGCAGATCCCATCCACACAGTTTGACGCTGCTCATCCCACTAATGTCCAGCGCTTGGCTGAACCATCACAAATGCTGAAACATGCAGTTGTCAATTTGATTAACTATCAGGATGACGCGGAACTTGCCACACGTGCAATTCCTGAGCTGACAAAACTGCTAAATGATGAGGACCAGGTAAGCAGTGACACAGCTTGCCTTTCAGTTCACTCTGAGAGAAACTGACTCCAGGGTATGCCAGTGGCTGCCCTACGTCAGCATCTGGACACTAACGGTGCCTCTTCATCCCTGTATTCTAGGTGGTAGTCAATAAAGCTGCTGTTATGGTTCATCAGCTTTCTAAAAAGGAAGCTTCCAGACATGCCATCATGCGCTCTCCTCAGATGGTGTCCGCTATTGTACGCACCATGCAGAATACAAATGATGTAGAGACAGCTCGTTGTACCGCTGGGACATTGCACAACCTCTCTCATCATCGTGAGGGCTTGTTGGCCATCTTTAAGTCTGGAGGCATTCCCGCTTTGGTCAAGATGCTTGGGTGAGAAAGCATCCTCACGGACTTGAAGGGTGGGAAGCAGAAGGGTGCCGCCAGCGTGTCTGACAAAGGTTCTCGTCTGTCGTCCCAGGTCACCAGTGGATTCTGTGCTGTTCTATGCCATCACGACACTGCATAATCTCCTGCTACATCAGGAAGGAGCTAAAATGGCAGTGCGCCTAGCTGGTGGACTGCAGAAAATGGTTGCTTTGCTCAACAAAACAAATGTGAAATTCCTGGCTATCACAACAGACTGCCTTCAGATCTTAGCTTATGGCAATCAGGAGAGCAAGGTAAAGTAGTGAAAGTTGTTTCTATGGAGTGTGGAGTCGGAGTCCAGCTCTCAGTTTTGTGTGTTTTACCCTCTGTGTGCATCCTGTAGACTTTGTACACCCGTGTCTTAAAACAATGACTATCATCTGTGTGTACAGTGGTGCTCAGTGCTAAGGACTGAAGGGCAGGAAGCCGGCCTCCTGAGTACTTATACTTGAGCAGAAGATACCCTTGAAATAGAGGGGCTGGGTATACAGAAGAAACAGTTTTGAGGCCTCACGGAGAACTTTGAGAGGTAGTGAGGTGTTACCTAGGTGGAGGCAGGTTAGGAGGAAGCTACGACAGTCTTGAACAGGAAGGAGGTTAAGAAACAGTGTTTGATAGAGGCTGGAGCTGGGCCAAGGGGGTCCCTTGAGGCTTTGTTTGGCACCAGAGTCCAGGAGGTGTGACCCTGAGCACAGGTGTGAAATGAGACCTGCTTGTGGGAATGTTCAAGGACCCTAAGGGTGAGGGAGTGGTCATCCTGCAGTGTCTCATAAGGGATACACCATGGAAGGTGAGGGTCAGAGGTCACAGGCTCTTACTGCTCATTTTTAACTGGCTATTCTGACAGAATTTTGACTACTACTTACTACAAGCGAACATAGTTGCTTTTCCTGTTCTTTTCACTTATGTTGACTGGGGAGGTGGCCAGAGTTGATATATTTTTTTAATGATTCACTTATTTTCATTTTCTGTGCATTGTTGTTTTACCTGATTGTCTGTGTGAGGGTGTCGGATTAACTGGGACTTAGAGACAGTTGTGAGCTGCTACGTGGGTGCCGGGATTTGAACCTGGGTCCTCTGAAGAGTAGCCAGTGCTCATAACCAGCTGAGCTGTCTCTGTAGCCCGAGTGACGTCTTCCTGAGAATTGGAGGGCCTGGGCCCTAGTGTGAGGCTGCGGATCAGTCAGAGGGGTCCAGGGATCCATTTGGTTGTGAGCTGGCTAAAAGTTCTTACATGTGCAGTAACTTGGTGCTGGGGCTCTTGTCCAACATTCCCTGAGTCTCATGGCTAATGGTTTCACGTCTTTGTAGCTGATCATTCTGGCCAGTGGTGGACCCCAAGCCTTAGTGAACATAATGAGAACCTACACTTACGAGAAGCTTCTGTGGACCACAAGCAGGGTGCTGAAGGTGCTGTCGGTCTGCTCCAGCAACAAGCCCGCCATTGTGGAAGCTGGTGAGTACTCATGCTTACGCTTTGTGGGGAATGCAAAGTCTGTGCTCACAGTGTGCGAGCACTTGTGCCTGGGAGACCGAGTTCTTAGAGACAACAGAAGCATATGAAGCTTGTTTCTGATTTTGATTTTGGTAAATGAGATTGGGCCTCACTAGCAGACTTGTGTGTAGAGAGTACGGTTTTAGTGGAGAAGTGATTTCCTAAGCTTCTCATAGAAGAGAGATCCTTGCTCTCCCCTGCTATCATTTTGGCCTGTATTTTAACGGGACAACTTGTATATGGCAGTTTATGTTGTATGCCTGATGATAGAAGAAAGGAAGATACATGGTTTGTGCCCAAGCCTCTTGTTTTGGCCTAAGAAAGTTTGCAGCTCTCTGGCTTCCGTTTACTCGGTGCCTAACATCTGCCCAGGCTGTTGACCCAAGCTTCACACCCCAGAGAAGAGGACAGTGATGAGGTGTTAGGAGAGGGAAGGACAGTGATGAGGTGT